>VWZT01009797.1:424554-459834 GCA_013397055.1 Pachycephala philippinensis
GAAAAAAAAAAAAAAAAAAAAAAAAAATGGCAAACTGATCGGCTTTAGATGGCAGAAATCAACTAAGTTGATAAACTGAATTCAGCTCCATTCTGAAGGAAGTGATACATCATTAACTGATAGCTCAGGCACAAACAATCAGAATAAAAGGCATAGGCCACTCCTAGTCTGTGAGCTAGAAAAGCTTAACACTTTCTCAGCTCACCAGTGGATTTTGTTAGTGGGTTTGTGATATTGGTTACACTAGTCCCTTACTTCCCTCAGCTTTAAAAATGCGTATTATACTCACTGATTATTTATTAGATACTTTGAGATGAAGAATTGTAGAGATGAATATAAATTTGATAAGTATGTTTCAGGTAATTCTTGAGCTTTGTTCCTCTTTGGCAAAAAGTGCAAAAAGCCAAACCAGTCATGAATATAAATAAGTTTTTTTTATTGTTTGTTGTATACTTTAAGAGATCTGGAATTCAGCAAATCATTATTTTTCAGTGAGACTTCATTCCTGTGGAATATTTCCAAGCAACTATAAATTAAACTATTAGTTTGTATTACTGCTAATATTTTAACTGAGAGAGCACAACTACTTCTTTTTTGTTTTGTCTCCTTATTATACTTATCTGATTGCATAGTACAGGTTATGATCAATCATGATTCAAGTATAACTTTAGGTTGTTTTCCCAATTCTGTTGCCTTCAGTCTGACAGCTGCTCCCTTGACATCTCCCCAAACTAGTCAGACCTTAGAAGTAAATAATGACAGGCAAACTAAGAACTGTCTCTCATGCTGACAGTCATTTTTCATTCCCGAAAGATACTGTCAGTTTCTTGGATGACTGCTTGAGCTTCTTGGACTGCAGCCACATTTGTTTTATTTTTGAGAAGTTCAAGAGATAGCAGTATGAAATGAGTGACCCTTTTCATCCTTCATCTTGAAAAAAACAATGAAAATTACTAGGTTGCTCCATTTCAGCATAAACTTAGCATTTTCTCTTCCTTTCTTCAGACAAAGTGAAAGTAAATGGAATTTTATTTCATTAAAAGTGTTTTGAGTAACTTAATCCACTGATTTTTTCTGGTAGTCAAAATGGGCAGAAAACGTGTCACCAAAAATATTTATTCTTGCACTTACAGTTTGCTAATGTGTTTCACTGGTACTTCTCATCCCTTCAAGTAAGTGCTGTTGTGAAAAATCAGAAACAAAGGAGAAACAAGTTTATTTTCAAAGTAGCCACAGGATGTTAATGAATAATTCCTGTGCTGAAATCAGAATTCTTTCTGCTCTTATTATTTCAATGAGGATGCAGTGCCATAAGACCTATGGAGTCAGTCCTGTGTACCTGAGGAGGAAACCACAAAATACCAGGAATAAAAAATGCTGACTGACCCATTAGATAAAAGTTGTTCAACAAATTTGTAAAGAAAATAGATAAATCACTAAAAAGTGTCCTTTTTCTATTCCAGTCATACAGAAGAAAAACAGGCAGTGTGCACTTTTCCAGTGGAAATGGAATGAATGAAAGGCAATGAAATGTTCAATAGCATTCTCCACGGAGGGGCTGGAAATTTAAATATAAATAAAGCCTTTCATGATGACAGTGCATCCAAAAAATCCTTTGAATTTAGGCCAAACAGCTCTAGAGAAAATGAGAAATTCCTAATGCTTCCTGCCAAAGAAAAACAAATATGATTCCAAATTGAAACCCATGAAGACAGTTGCATATCTGTGTTATGTTATACAGTGGAAGTGTTGTTTGTTCTTTGATTACATGCAAACCAATTGTAGGTCATGGATTTTAACCTTCAATACAAACAGAAGACAGGGTAACTATTGATCTTCTAGCCTCACTTCATAATATGCTGCTTTTACTTTTCAACCCAGTGTACATGAAATCCACATTTTAGATTTATTATTTAAAAAAAAAAACAAACCAAAAAACAAACAAAAAAACCCCAAATCACATTGAATTTCATTCAACAAAAATACATGGGAATTAGAGTGGCAATACTGTTTAAATGTGCTTGCATCTTTTGTTGCTTTCTGAAATCTTTATTTTGGTACCTTTGGCTTTATATTTTATCTCTTTGCAGATGTAGGGTATGTATAGGTACAAATATTTAACACAGAGCAGATATTCAGGGTTCCAAGTTACTCTTTATTAAATAGTAAGCTAATTTGTACATGTCCTTGTCACTACATGGAAAACCTTGATAGTAAGTCTGGGGTTTTTTTTCCTCAAAGGAATGTGTCCAAAATGTCTCTCGAAAATCTCCTATCAGAAGAAATAAATGTGCCATGTTAGTAATGGATGTTTAAGTGAATGGAGAAATAGCATTAAGAAGGAAATACCATTATGTTTGGTGCATAGCTAGCCTGAGTAATCTATATAATTATAGAAATTACAGAAATCAGGTATTCAGAAAGGGATTAGGCATGTAGAGTTAATAATGAGAGTATCTGCAATGGCATTAGTGAAGAGCATATCTGTAAGGATTATAGCATTTATTATTACAGGACGCACATTGAACACATTCTAGGTATTAGAGATAAATGTGCTTCTTTGGTTAAAGTATTATTGTAAAAGTCTAATTTCACTGTTCTATTAAGGTTAAAATAATGGAGCAACTCAGATTTAATATGGCACTTTCAAAATCAGGGATTTTTTTTGGAGTTACAGATATACTGTAATGCTGAAGGCAGCAGAAATAGAATGGGGGGAAATTCCAAATACAAGAGGAAGAAACTTAAATGATGGATGTCTTTGTCTTGGCAGCACAGAGCATCATCTTGTTTTTGGTTAATCGCTGTACAAATTTTATGGTCTATAATTATCTTTAATTATAGAGATACACAACTATTATTATGCTGAAAGGAAGATGATAGTTGTGCACAGTCAAACAACCTTCTTCTATATCTCTTTATTTTCTGGAGAAGAGTATAGGATTATAATACTCGTAGGTGTTTCTTCTGTCAGTTTTGGAGCAGTATACATAACAATTATTTCTATTATCAACTTTCATCACTCATTAAACAGCTTTGAAGGACTGGGAGAAATATCTTGCTTTGTGTCAGTAGCTGGCAAAGCAAAGTTGTAGAACAGCAAAGGAAGATGATGAGGCTATAACTGTATTGGTGTTTCACTCTCCAGATGATCTGAGGCACTGGCCTAGTAGTGCTGGGGAAGGGTGGTCTTCTGTCACCCAAAATTTACTATGGATGTGTCTCAGTCAGGAGTGACTGAGTAGTTTTAGGGTCAGGAAGGAACTACTGTTAGCACTTGAGGGATCCAAACCAGGCTTTGGATAACAAGCAGTCTGGAAACGTGCCTGCAAAATGCTCCAGTAGATTTGCCACTCCCTGAGGGAAAGAAACTTCTCTGTGCCTGTTGGACCATATTGAAACCATTCAGTGCTGTGAAGGTACTTGATTACGCAACTGGAAATGAGTTACAAAAGGAAAAGCAGTATATCTTATTTTCAGAATTTAAATGAGACATGGTTTTGCTTCTGAACAAGCAGGAATATATCATGGAGTATATTGCTCTCTGTCAAAGCTGGTAATGTAGTTCCAGATCATTCTCTTGAATATTATTTCTCAGAAAAGGCTTCTTTCTGGAATCAGCACTCCTTAATTTATCAAACATCAGGCAAAGAAACATATCAATGATATATAATCTGATGATGAGTTGCAGTTTTAATAAATACATGTTTTGGTGATACTTCGTTTTACTGAAGGAGGAGAAAAAGTATACGGAAAAGGAGAAGTTATATAATATTATGATTAGTGGTATATTCTTTGAAATATCTTGGTTGTGTTTCCACGTAGTTTTTTGTGGCTCTGAAAACAAATACTACAGTTGTAAGACCATGGGGATGTATAAGACGGAAAAAATGGAGCCACTGACTGCTCAGTTCCTTTGGTTTTAACCAGAGAACAATAAAAGAGTTATTCTTATGCCATTTACAGGTCAAGGAAGTATATTCCCCTTACTTTCATTTTCAGATCACCAGCTGCCTTCTTTAAAGACTTGGTCAGAGAAATAATCATGCCGTCTTCCCCTTCCAAGCAAAAGTGGAACATATTAAAAACCTTATTTTGATTCAAAGGAAAACTGCTGCTACAACAGCAGAGATCTGGTGGCTTCCCCGTGGCTTCCTGCCCCTCGTTTCTTGCTGTTTCCCATGCAGACTAGAGAGGAGTGACTGCCCACGTCCATGGTGTAACACGTGTCAGGTGTTCAAAGAACAGATCCATGGTCGGGCACTTACGTGATCAGATTTAAGTTTTATTTAAATGCTTGTCAGGTTGGGTTTGAATCTGCTTCCAGTGTCATCTGTTGGTGCTACTCACATGGTTCTGTGTAACACTTGGCTTCATTTTGTTAACAAAACCACAAACTTATGAATTACAGGGATCAAAAAACCTGGCACAATTAATAAATTTGAGGAAGGGATTTCTGAGCTAGCTCATAAATATTCTCTACTTTCATCACAATTGAATTATTTACCTGAGATTGTACCTGCTTTTTCCTTCAAGGGGCTACTTGTTTGCAGTTAAGGTTGTTTTACAAGGAGCCCTGGAGACATGCAAAGCATGACTTCATGCTTTCCCAACCACTTTGTGTCAGAGGTGCTTAACTGTGGTGGAGGTTCTGTAATTGGAGGAAATTTTATATAAATGCATTTCTGGTTTTGGCTTTTTTTTATGTCTGCACAGACAAGAAAATGAACCTTTATTATCTGTGATATGCTCTTTGGTGTTCATCTTACTCAAATATCTGTCCGTTAGGAAAGTTCATGCTGCCCTAAAAGACATTTCACAAAAGCAGCTAAAAATGCATAAAAATACCTTTTTCTAGCCAAAATAGATCTAAAGACCAGTGGTCTAGTGACTCACATCTCTCTTCCTAATTCCTGAATCATGTGCTTTTTCTCTTGCAACCTATATTGGCTGTAGGTTACAGTAGCTGACCAGCTTTCCTCTCTTTGCTGAATAGAACTTTTACTAGATAGTACAATACAATTTTTATAATGCAATTTTAAAGACTCCTCTATTTTTAATATTCTTAGAAAGAGTCATCTTTTGAATATTAGCTATGCCAGATAATTGTTATCCAATATTTCTTTTTAATTTATCAGATTATTATTCACTTATTATAGAGGTAGGCAAAGATTATATAGCCATCTGAAGTATTTCTGTATATCATTGCTTGATATACAGAAAAGTCCAGACATACTTTTCCAGAAATCAGCATTAAAGTCATATACTTAAGTATGGCTATGTATGGTTTATAAGGGTATAAATGTTTTGAAATTCTACTGTTTTCTTACAGTCTGATTTGTTACTTTTTTTTTTGTTTCTCTTTGTTGCTCCCTTTTTTTATCGCTAATATCATCATGTATAATAGGGCAGCAGCTTTGAAAATTTTTACTTCCTTGAGTAGGACTCAATAATTACAAGATCACCCAAGGAAAATGGAATCTTAAAATATTCTGGGCAGTGAAGGAGGAATTTCCAGCTGAGGTAGAGAAAACAAAAATTCAGTAGTAAATTTATGCTGTAAAGGTCTCTTTTATCTGTTCCATATTCAGGTGTTGATTTTAAATTACAGTAAACAATAGCATCTACAATGCTCAGAGGAATAGTTGCTTCCTTTATGAGTGAGGTCTGGAAGAGGATGACATAATTAATGTAGAAAAATGAGAAGTGAGAGGGGACTGTGTTTATTTTCTCTAAATTCATGAAGACACAAGTAAGTGCCAGAGCAGGAAGAATCTATTAAAATCCAGTACTGGCAGAGAGGTAAATGGAGAAATTAGGCATGAATATATTTTGGTGGAGTATTTTAAAAAGGAGTTTTATAGTCTAGCTAGAAAAGAGCTAACTTTCTGGGAAAAGGGAGAATTCTTATCACAATGCTTGACAGCTTCTGATAATTATGACTCTTTGCTTGGCAGCAAGAAGTTGGATCCAGTGATCTCTGAATTCTCAGGTATATTTTTGTTGTCAATTTTTCTCCCTTCCTCCAACCCCTGGCATCTCAATATGCAAAATCTTCTCTTCTGTCTTTGGATGTCTATATACTTTTCTGAGAGGAAAGATTTTTTTTCACTTCTTTCCCTTCAGTCAGTGGGTCTTGCCTAGGAGAACTGCACAAGATTAAAAACATGAGTAAAACCAGCTGTTCTGCTGAGTGCTCCCATTGAGAATAGCAGAGCAGTTGGGAGGAACTTCAAAATGTGCCATTTGATTCCAGGAGAAGGTCTTGGTAGTCAGGCTGTTGGCAAATGTAAAAGGTCTTTATGTAAAGACCTCTCTGGATTTGGCCAACAGGGAATGGTTTGGAAAAGGAATATGGTGAAGCTTGTGGAGCACTGGATCTCTATTCCATATAGGAACCATCCAGCGAGTATCACATTTTAATAGCTTTCTTTTATTCTTGATGTTCAAGTTACATTAAGTAACTGAAGAGATTAATAGTAGAAATGGATGTAATAAGCTGATACCATGTAAAAGTATTGAATTTCAGAAGGGGTCGGTCTTTAAGGGCTTTGCTGATAAGGTAAATCACTGTAAAAAACTATTATGCTACAGCAAATCCATTATCCTAAACTGAAACACAACCCTTCCTCTGGGGTGATGTATGGCAACTGTTCAATACCACACACAAACACTGGAGAGTGAAAAGAGATTAAAAGGAGAGGATTGTAACCATATGGTCACCACTGCAGTAAGTGTATAAAAGGGAAAAACTTTCAGATGATGCAAGAACTTTTTTCTTTACTCCTTCTGGCAGAGGTTAATAAGAAAAACTGAAGAAATCCTCAGAGAACCCATTGTTCACAGGGTTGAATTATTTTACAAATGATGAAATTCAAATTCTGCTATAATTCTGTTCAAAATACACTTGAAAAGGCCTGTGACGGGACGAACTTTTACAGCTAATTTTAGTCTTCATTGATAACTCTTTTGAGAGCTATTGAATTGTTGGAATTTTGAAGAGGAAAAAGACATTTTTGAGTGTCAGCAATATGTACTATGGCTATCCTTTTTGATATTTCCCTTGGAATGCTGGAATATTGGAAGTGTGAGAGCAGATCCTGTATGGAGTGGATTTCATGTTCTGCCTTGCTCATGTTTAGCAAACTTCAACTAATTTGAAATCTGCTAAAAAACAAAAGTGTTTGAATTCAGCAGTACCCCAGAATGAAATTTTTTACTGTTTTTATCTAATTTGGGAAGGCAGAAGCAAAGATAGACCAAACAGATGTCATATATCAAACAAAGGTCTTTCCATAGTAGTTTCTCTGTGATTGAAAAAGAAGAAAATCCTCTGTTTAGGATCTTGCAATACTGGAGCATGCAGAACAGGCTGCTTGATGCAGAGGAAGGAGATGGCCTCTGTTCATGCTCACAACATGAACAAGTGATACTTCCTTTAGTCACAGCCACAGATGGGTGTGCGTTCCAGTTTTCTCTTTCATTAGGGTCAGTAGTTCTGTAATTGTCCTTCCTTTCTTTTATGATGACTTTTGTGCTGGTGAAGGGTATCAATTGACAACCCTGAGGATTATGATCTCCTTTATTGGAGATTAGGTGTAGAGCATACAAATGCAATGCAGTTTTTGAAACTGTCAGTGCACCCCAAGCCTCACCCATGGAAACCTTGTTAATAAACTGGAGAAGCTCTGTCTCTACAACTTATTCACGGAAGAGTTTATAGGCATTCTTCATCCTTCTGATTATTCTATTAAAGTAGCACTGCCATCACCAGATGGTTACACTAACTTGTTCCATAGCAATGAGGAAACCAAGAGGTAAACAGTTGTTAGACTGCCTAGAGCTCTTCAGTGACTTGGTTATATTCTTCTGATACTATGCTGTTCTTGACAATTCACACTGTTCTGTTGAGGGCTGAACTATGTTTAGTCTTTGGGCTTTCACCAAATCTGACTTTGTTGTGGATTTTATTGGTTTAAACAACACACACACATCCTTGACCCTAGTAAATTTGTGCTACCATTCAAAATGTTGAAACAGATTCAAATTAAAAACACATCTCTTGTTTTTATACAATATTTATATAGCTGTTGCACTGGTTTGTATTGTAGTTGAATTTGCATCTTATGTTATCTGAGTTCAAACAGGAAAATTCAAAGATGCCAAAACATCACTGGTAAAGCAGTGTTATAATGTAACTTGTAGTGGCTGGCTGCTGCGTTTCAAGTAATTTTTTAGTTACTTTGAATGCTCACAAAGTTATAAAAATTAATGATTACAAAGCCAGTCATGGCACAGTGTAGAAAGAATTATGCTTAAAGATATTTTAGCCAGCTTTTTTTTTTTTTTTTTTTTTTTAGTAAAAAAATAAAATTTTTTTGGGCGCTTTTTTTTTTTTTTTTTTTTTTTTAGTGAAAAAATCAGATTTTTTCGTTTAGTTCTGAAATGTACTTTAGACCTTGGAAACAGTTTATACACAAAGCAGCACTTTCTTTTCTGCATTCATACTGTAGCCAGAGGGAAAGGCCTTGCAAATTAATACTAATAACACCACAACATTCAATTCCTTTACAAAAAAGAAAAAACAGTGCAGCATAAGTAGTTTGTAGAGCAAATAATCTAATAGTCCATACGCTATTTCTGGAAAAGAAGAATAAGTTTCTAAATGGAGAATATTTTCAGTGACTTTGTTTACCTGGAGACTAGTTGCAACAAGCAATTAAAAAAGTAACAATAAGTTTTAATTAGAAAGTATTTAACCCTTCTAGAACTTGGACAGATTATAGGAAGATTTACTCTGTGTGTCTGTGTCTGTGCAGAAGGATAAAATTGGAAACACAGATGTGATTCTTAGGGAAACAGAGGTTTTGTGGCCCCACTGAACAGTGCACACTGCATTGTAGCAGTGAATGGATGAATCAACTCTCCTGCTGCTCTACCACAGCAGGTCTTTGCTGAAAAAAATTGCAGTTTTTTGGCAAATTTTTATAGTGCTCTGTATTGTGCACTCTGCTGGTGTCCAGCTCCAGCACTGAGATCTCTCTGAAATCTCTCCTAATTAAAAATTTACCCAAACCAGAGAATTTGTCTTTGATGGTAGGTTGTTGTTTTGGTTTACTTGCTCAGCTGTTGTTTTATTCTCTGCACCACATCAAATTTAGCCCAAGTTTCTGTGTTTACTGTTAAAAAGCATGATACAACATTCATGTCTGAAATGGAAAAAAATCTGCTCTGAGTTTTTGAGTTCATGCTGTGTTGCATGCTAAAAATGTGATGTGCTTGTGATGTGTTGCCTTCTACAAAAAGCAGCCCAGGTTACTTGGTTGTACATGTTTTTACTAGAAACAAGAATAAGAGATACTGAACAACAAGATAGGTAACATGCATAGCTGCAGCATTACATTTGTGATCAATTTGAAACATTTTGCAGTTAAAATAATATCTAAAGTTAGTAAAGTAGCTTAACATCATTGTTCTATTCAAATGGCACAGTTGAGATGCTGTGATGCTGAGGTACTTGATAAGAGTTTGCATAGGGAATGGATATCATCTTTGGTTGCTAATACCCTGTATAAAATGACCAAATGCACTCATGTATATGAATGAAAATATACTTTGGGTTTTTTTGTTTGTATGTCCATCGAAGAGTAAGGTAAAAATCAAGCCAAAAATCTTAGGTAACTTTCTCAGGTGGAACTGCATCAAAAGTAACTTCATCCCTTACTGGACAATATTTTTATTCAGCACATATATAACTTTTAAAGAGATAGCCTTTTAAAAATTTTCTTTTACAACTACAGTCAATTAACATGGCCTATGGAAGGAAAATCAGTTGTTTTATGACCTTTCCACAAATGAATAAACCCCCAAAACCTTACAGTTTTTAGGTAGTTTGATTGCCTAAAGATTGGTGGCTACGTGCGTATTTGAAAATAATTTTTGGATGAAGGCAACTTCAGCTTTTTCATCTTTCATCCAGTCCACGAATCCATTTCAAAGTTAAGACAGATTATCATAAAACTATATTTTCATCTCTTTGATTTTAAATTATAAGACTTATTTTAGCATAGTAAAGAAGTATGAAATTTTTTCATACCCACATTAAAAAATGTCACCTCTTAAGTCTGACATACTAAAAGAAGTTTTTACAGAGAGAGTTCATATGATACCCTGTATAATGAGTCCAGGGCAAGAAGTTTTTATTGTGTCATTTGGAGTTTCTGTAACAATATTTTCTTTTATATATTTATGTAGAGGCTGGAGGTAGGTCTCGTGACCTTATCAATATGTCAGGATTCATTAAATACCTGCATAAATTAGGGAAAAGATGGGGAGATAGAAAGGAAAAAATTAGAGAGAAATAGGTGCTGAATGACTCAGTCAAATTAACTCTCCTAAGATGTTGAAAAGGAAGCAAAAGAAAAAAAAAAATCTTTTGTAGCAAGATAATTAAACTACTTTTTCTTTCATTCTTCACACCGTATTTAACCTAAGGACATAGGCTATATGGCTGAACAACTGACTGCTAATACTTCTCCAGTACTTATTGCCTTCAGATTAAAAACATTTAACACTTGAACCTCTTAAACTGTCCATAGTAAGAGAATATTAATTGTATTTTTTCTATTTATCACAATTAATCTTCAGCTATCTTTGCAGAATGAAAAAATTGAAAAATGGAAATATTGGTCCTTATGACTACAGCCAAACATGTCTTCAGTCTCGCTGCACTCAATTCTGAACACAGACACTGGTCAGATTAGCTCACCAACTAAAGCTTGTAATCCCTGTTACATGACAAATGTAGGTATAATATTAAACTATTCCTACTAATTTGTTATAAAACTGTCTTGCTAATGATAATGCAACCTAAGATTCTGGTGATTTAATTTGTTAAGGACAGACTTTCTAGCCAGAACCAGACACACTTTCTTTGCCTGTGAAATCTGTAATTTTTAACTGATATGCTTGTAGGAAGCCCTTACAGTTTCTAAAAATAAAAGGAATTTTTATTTTTGGCACTTCCGTAGTAATTGTTATCACCAGATAAAATAGGCAGAAACTGTAGGAAGAGTGGTGTATGGAGCACCAGCTTGCTGCTTTTTAAATTTGCAGTGGAGACTTGATTTAGTTGCCTAAATCTAGCCTCCAGCTGCCTTTCCAGATGGGCATGAGTCTCCCATAGATCCTGTTGTATCTGCCAGACTCCTGACAATGTCTCACATAATCCTGGAGCATGACAAATAGCATTAGACGTTTATATTTAAGCAACAGATTGAGCCCTGTATGTTTAAATACCAAAAGTATATGTCATTAAGCTTTACTGTGGGACTTCAAGGAGCATTGTGGAAAAGTAAAGTATTTCTGAGCTGGGATCAGAACAAATTCAGTAGTTTAGTTCATTGTGGGTCAGGATTTAACTGCAGGCCATCAAAGGAGACATCAGGATGAGTTCCACAGACGAAATTAATTTTTTCTAAACTCAGGACAAATTCAGTATTCATTTGGAATAAGGCTTTTAGGTATCCCAAATAAGGCTTTCTAATGATTCTACATTAAAAAACCAAACGAAAAAAACCACACCAAAAGTAAAAACAGCAAAACCCCCCAAAAACCAAACCCAACAAACAAGAAAAACAGAATGAAAATACCAAAAGAAAAAAAGTAATACATCTCCAAAAAGAACAGAAGAACAGTGATATTATTTCTGGTTTCTTTCCTATTTAGAAGTTTGGCTAATTCTACTCTGTCTGTCTCAAAGCACCCTATGGTTTTTAAATGGATAAGATATTTACATCTACCTACTAATCTAAAGGGCTGACAGTGTTCATCTGTGCTGTTAAACCACTGCTGTGCTCTGTCTCATAGTTGGCTGCACTTCAGTAGTAAATGGAATTAGTCTATTATTATAGAGTTGTGAAGTGCTTTGAGGTCTGTCAGGATGTATAATATTTTGTGACTGCTTGCTAAATAGGTAAATATCTCAACCATTTTACACTCTTAAAAAATGGAAAAAAAATTAAAGTATATGTTGTCATTTTCATTATCATTATGACCACTTTTTAGCTTTACAGGAAACAGAAATCCTGAGGAAGAAGTGTTACACTGAGAATTATCCAGTCAACTTGTTCTTTAGAAATACACAACAGGTATTTCAATAGCAAGGAAATGTGTTCGCCTGAATTTTTTTTATAGGTTTCAGCTCCTAATTTTATTAATTCTTTTAATATTTAGGCAGATGAGGAATTAATGCAGCATTGTATGTCTTTGTACAGGAACTTCAGGAAATTTGGGTGTCTTTTTCACTCTTTTCTAGGAAGGAAATTCAACACTCTTCACAAAACTAGAAAGGAGAAAAAATAGACTTTCTATTTGACATATTTTAGTGACCTCAGTAGTGATATCATCCAGGAATAATTTAGGTTGGAAGGGGCCTCTGGAGGTTGCTTTGTCTGGCTGTACACTGGAAGCAGAACCAGCTTAGTTAGATGAAGCTATTCTCGAAGCTTGTTCAGTTAAATTCTGAACATCTCCAAATATGTAAATTCCTCAGCTTCTCTAGGCACCTGTTTCAGCATTTGATCACTGTCACTGTGAAAAGGGTTTTTTCCTTATATCTAATTAGAATTTCCCTTCAAGCATCTTGTGTCTGTTTCTTCTCACCCTGGCATTGTACCTCCAGGATAATTCTGGATCTGTCTTTACCTTCTCACTGAGTAGTTCATTGTGGCAATAAGATCCCACATCATAATTCTTTCTTTGAGGGATTGAACAAAACCAGTTATCTCAGCATCTTCTGACACATTGGGTTCTCCAGTACCCCAGTCATCTTGTTGAATTTACAGGAATGGATACCCATTTTGATATGGACTATCTTTCTTATACTCAAATCTCAAAATTAAAGCACAGTACTGAGGATGTTGTCCCGAGGATACAAATGGAGGGCGATAATTCCTTGTGTTAACTTGCTGATCACAAGCTCTATTACTGCACATAGCCCAGTATGGTTTAGGTTGTCTTTATCGCAAGGACATATTACTGTTCTGCTTCTTCCTCTCCAGAGAGTCCTGTTGCACAGGTTGTTCTATTCTAAATGCAAGGAGTTTACGTTTTCCTTTATTAAGCTTCATTTATGCTGTGCATGAATGCTTGCAGCATGGGAATCTCACAGGAGGAATGAGGAGTCGATGTGCAGTCACAGAGCTATGATCTCATTGGAATCACAAAGTGGTAAAGGATAGGTTGCATAATTAGTGGGCTGCTTTGGATGTGTCCATGCTGCTGAAAGGATCAGGATGGTAAGGAAGAGGAGATGTGCTTTGTCCAATGAGCAGGCCTGTAGCTGTGTCTCAGGAAAGAGGAGGAGCCATTTGGGAATTTAAGAGCAAGGACCAGATTAGCAAGTGTGGCATTTTGGTGGGCATCTGCTATAGACAACCTGGTCAAGAAGAAAAAGTAGATCAAGCCTCTTTCTGGAGAACTAGAGAAAGTGTCAGTATCACAACCATTACTCTTTAGTGGGCACTCGAACCTCTTCTGCAAAGACACCGTTACAGTCCAGGTCTCTTGTGAGCATCCAGGGCAGCTCTTGATACAGGCAATAAGGAAGCTGACCAGGAAAGATGATCCAGCAGACCTGCTAGGGCTGAATAAGGAAGAAATGGTCAGACTTGTAAAGTCTGATGGGAGCAGAAACCATGGAATTCTGGGTGTTAAGTTATGGTAACTCACCATGCTTGAACTGTGTTTCAGTCAGACACACTGAGGAAACAGATGCTAAAATGCTGTAGGTTGGTACTGAGACTTTGCATTGGGAGTTTGATGATACCGTAGGTGAGTGCTGGAGATTGGTGTAGTGTGTGTTCTGCTAGAATCTTGATTGCCTATAACTATCTCTTTACTAAACTTTTTTGTGGACTTTTTTGTTGTTGTTTTTACTAAAAGATATAAAAATACAGGATAAATGAGAACAGAGGTATTTTGGGAAGGCTAGCTCCAAATAACTAACATTGAAATATTCCCATCAATTGCTTTGGAACCCTATTATTTATACAGAGGGGAGAAGGAAATCCCCCCACCCAAACCATTAACAGAATATCCTAGGCCAAAAAAATCCTGTACTTGCTTCAAGGTGGATGATCAAGAAACACCTATTACTTTTTTTTTTTAATTCTTTATGAACAAAAAAAGGACATAATTGTCAGGATTTAAAATTTCTTTTCAAGACAAACTAATAGCAGAGAGACAGCACAACAGATAGAAGCAAATTACAGAGAGATTGATTAAAAAATAGCATATAAAAGATTTAGTTTTGGACAGTAGCAGTGGGGGTATTTTTATTCCTTGGACTCTTGATTTATACTAAATATCTGACAGTTTTGAAATAAACTTGCTTCTTTAGCAAGTGATCTGAAAAAGCAATTGGCTAGGCAAAAGCGGGCTGATAAAATATTGTAGCGTCATCTTTACAATGCCAGAATATTGGAAAAGAATCACAGATTATTTTCCATTGTAAAATGAAGGGCAAAGATGAAATAGATTTATCTTGCTTCTAATGATGTACATTATAGTCAGCTCTATGTGGTTTGCAATTTTTATGGTATTTGGCTTTCAAACAATAATTTAATTCATGTGAAGAATCTACTATGAACTAATTTAAAATATTTCTTTTGATGTTCAGGCCCTAGCAGAGGGAATTTCTATGAACTGCCAAAGTAAGACTTGCATTAAGGTGCACGGGGTTTTAAGTACCTTCTGTCGTGTAATTGTAGAAAAAAGTCCCTCTTATTTCAGGGCTTGTGGTTTCTTCTGGGAATGCACTGCTGTGGAATTGTTTGGAGAACAGTGAAACTAAACAGAAAACAAAGCAATAAATATACTCAGGGGTAACAAAAGTTTGGCTTCTGATACTGAAAGTGCCTAGCCCTTTTCTGCATCTCTGGCATTTATGAAACAAGCATAAAAAAATACAAAATACAAACAAAAGTACTGTTTAAACTGGTAGAGAAACTCCATAGAATGGCACTGGGAATTAATGAATTTTCAGTTATTTTCCAAAATGTATGTAACTTACTGGGAAAGAAGTAAACAGGCTTCTCTACAGCCCAGAAATTATGATTCATGGTAGTGGCAAGGCTAAGTTGTAACACAGTCTAAAAAGAGAAGACAGCACCAGGTGTGTTTGAATAAATAGATTCCAGGTGGTATAATTTCCAAATATTGGATGCCACATGGAAGATAAATTTTTCATGAACTGCATCCCAGTATACAAGATAATATAAGAGATGAAACATTTGCACCAAGGTTAAAAATACTCAAAAATAAGTGAAATGTCAAGTATATTTCTAGCTGTTCTTTCAGTTAGCAAAAGCCATTTCAAAATCTCTTGACAAACATAGAGGAAAACATGTGTGTGTGAATTTTGAATAGGTCCCCTCTTCCCAGATTCCAATTTAAAATCCTGAGAACTTCTGGTTGTGAAAAGATTTTAATAGCATGTACGGTATGGGTCACAGTGTAGCTGGAATCCTGACATTAATGCAAAAACCCCAAGGACACTACTAGCTTCAAAGCCCACAAGTGTAATCTCTGGTTTCTCATAACATATGCACATTTTTGATTACAAAATGCACATACAGCACTCAGTAAGCATTTTTATTGATTTTGTTCCCCCCTGATCTGGAAATGACTAGGTACACAGTGTCTTTTCAGAGTGACAATTTGCATCAAATGAATAGTTTTGAATGTCTGAAAATTCTTTTTTTTCCTGTAGATTTGGACTTAGATTCTGTTTGAAACTGGCAATAACCCTACTGAGTGAAAGGTAGAGTGGGATCATATTCCATTCTCTCAATCTTCTTGCTAAGCCATATGGACTTTGGGTTCCCTATAGCTCTGAAAAGTGTCTTTCTGTCACCACTCTGGCTTTACTTGTAGAAATCTAGTTTGCACTTATTTCTGTAAATCCCACAACAATATGTTACATCCCTTATTTTGTGGTTCTTCAGTGCAAAGCGTCACAAGAAATGTGGACTGGTCATTTCAGCAGTCTCTCATCATTCCTAGTGGTAGCAACAGTTTCAGTGCACCAGAAAGAAAACAGAACACAGAATTTCTCCTGCTCCTTTAAGTAAATAACAACATGTAAACATTGCTTTGGTGACACAAAAGTGACCACAGTGTTATCTATTGTGCTGGCATTACTGCAGAAAAATGTTTAAAAAGAAAGAGGCAGCTGAGGGTGTGGGAGCATCTGACTGGAGACATGCCCTTGGAAGGAGGCACCACGCCGGGTAGGAACAGCCTTGAAGGGCTGTGGCTGCAGCAAGGATGCTAAGAAAGAGAGCTGCAGGAAAACCTGAAGGAGCAAAGAACATCTGAGAAAAGGGGCAAGAAGCTAAGTGAGGGAGAGTAAAGCAGGAAGAAGCAAAAAGCGTTTGGGAGAAACTTGTGTACATGACCCTGACATCCAAGTGTTTGCTTGATTGCGTTCTTTTTCTGCCCCATGCCTCACTTGGTGATCAAAAGTAAGCGTTAATTAGCAATAAATTAAATCAAGTAGAAATATCCCTGTTTGAGACTCTTTGTTGCATATACACATAAGGCTGAAAAAGCAGATTGTATACCTAGTGCTAAAATAAACCAACAGTGACTGAAAACCTGAACAGCTTAATTTCTAAAACTAAGTCTCATGTTAGGCACCAATTGTTTTCTTAGAACATCTGTTATTTTAGCTTACAGCCTGGGAAAGCAAATATTTGCAACCAACTACATTACTGGTAAACAGTTAAATTGTTTCTACTACCCACCTCATACAGGGATAAATACTCTCTCACATAATTGGCTTTTCATGTGAGGGACAACCAGGAGGTAGTGCTTACATTACTGCCTTGGGATTTAATATAGTCCTAAGTATTTGCTTCGTTTAAAAATAATTAAAAATTACAAAAACATTTCTAAAAGCACATGTAAATGTTTTTGCTACATTTTCACTGTCAGTATGCATTTAAATAAAACACACTTCCCCCACATACACCCACATACAGAAACTATAGGAACACCCTTACGAATTCTCACTCTCTGCACTGCAAATATCTCTTCATCTTTTACTTTTGTGCTTAGTGCTAGGACCACTGGTTTTAATAGTGCCACTCAAATGCATAGTTATGTTCACATGTACTTGAAGGCTTGTTGCCCTAGGGTTTTCTTTCTTTGTGGAGTTTAGTGGTCATAGATAGCTTAAGTAAATCAATTTTTGTATGGTTTTGAGGAGAGTCATCTGTTGCTATGTCTTCAAATGTCAAAAGAAAGACGTGCCCTACCCCCACCACACCCTGAGCTTCTGGAAACAAGTTTGAAAATCCACATTCTTCCTTCAATGTGATTTAAGATCTGTGAGATCAGCCGCCAGGAATGATAAAACTTGGTGATGACATTTTCTTTAACCTGGTATCTTTATATTCTGTAGAAGTTCCCTGTGAATGGAATTATGGAATCCAAATATCATCGTGTTCATCTCAAAAAAAACCAAAAAAAACCAAAACAACAACAACAACCAACCCCACCAAAAAAACTCCCATGAACATCATGGAATAGTTTGGGTTGGAAGAGACCTTGAAGATCACTTAGTAAGGGTGGTCTTTAGAAGGTGAGGAGGAGCACATGTAGAATCAAACTGTTTGGAGTCACCAAGCTAAAATACTATTATGCCTTCCCCTGGTGTATTCTAGGGTAGTGTGAATTTTCCGAACAGGTAGTTTGACAGATGAAAAATACTAAAAAAAGCAAGTATTTCCTCTCTCTTAAGCTATTTTCTATGGCTTTTAAACAAAAATTATAAGAAATATCCCTTATTTCAAACTCAAACCCTGTGCTTTCTATGAAAAATGCATACCTATTGCCTCTAAATTTCATTTCCTCTATTTAATTCCACATAAACTATCTCTTTACCTCAGGTTTTCTTCATGCTTTTACTATAGGACGCAGAATATGCGTTTGAAGCAGTGAAAATCTTACTGCCTCCTATGCTGTCACTACCATTTTTACTACCAGCTTTTCTGACATTTCAGTAACAATCTGTGTGGCGCTAGGAGTGACAGAAACTCTAGTGTGCAAAGCTCAACAGAAATCCTTGGGTTGTGTGGAGGGAGCGGAAAGTTAAAAGATTCCAGCAGTAAAAAACCTGTGATTCTGGTATTTCTTTCACTGAACCTCATCTCCACTGTGTTTTGCAGTCTCTTCTAATCAGTACTGTTCTTCTCTTGCTCAGCCTGGAAATCTAAGCCACCAGGGAGGATGGTACGTTGTGTATAAGCTCAAAGTACACAGCGTTTATTGGAATGGTGTAAAATATAGGTCATGAGGTTTCAAGCTGAAGTGTAGGAAAAGCTGTACAAGGAGAAGTCTGGCCAGCCTGGCAAGAGGCATGCTAAATGTGAATGCATTATAGAATATGACTTAGAGATGCAAGCTACATTTTAAACTTAGCAGATAGTGCAAAGAATATCTAGAAATAGACAATCTGTTGTTGATAAAGATCTTTTCTCTATCTTATGTGTTTGATATAATTGTGTTTAAAAAAACAATTTCTATCATAGATCCTGAAATATGTATAAAATAACACTGTAAAAATCATATCTAAATTGTTTTTTTTTCCAGTAGATGTGCAGGTGTATCATAACTTAGTGATTGGTTTGCGTTCTTTATACTCAATTACTATCGTTCCCAATGGAGCTCTTCTAGTTTATTATCTAAAAGTTATTTTTCTAATAAACTTATAGATACAGCTTTACAGAGAGTTAAATGCTTATTTTAGCCACAGGTCAACCACTGTGGAAAACATAGTAATAATATGAGTGTTTTCTTACTGCTTCCTTTTGAGTTAAATGGGATATATATATATCATAAATTTACCAAGCTAAGTTGACACTGCTTAGCTGCACCTCATAGACCTTGTATTGCTAGTAGCTAGGGAGGACTTTCCTTAGAGATAATTTTGTAGAGAAAAGGGATCTGAGATCTGTTTGCACATTGACCCTAAAATTCCTGCATGAGTGTGTCTCTGATTCTTTATTTTGCTAAAGGTTTAGTTTTTCCTTTAGGGAAAAAAACCCCCAACTGCATAGTAGCACATCAGGTAAAACAGAAATTTTAATCAGTGATTCTTTGGACATTGCATATATTGCAGATGTGATTCTGGAGGGGGTCAGCAATCCAGCTGAAATGGGCAGCAGGTGTTTGGAATTTGGCTGCTGTGTCATCTCCTGCTGTTTAATCTGTTCGTTTTAGTGTCAAAAGGAATTACAAGATAGACCAATCACCTGAGTGACATTAAGAAAATCTGTTCTTGTTGTTGCTCTGCCTGATGATTTAGCAGGTGAATTGTGGCAAATATTATTGCACCGACTAGAGTAAGCATTAGGGTCATTGCAGGGTCAACTTTTCCTTCTTTGGCTGACTGTGTTATGCTGCTTTCAGAACCCTCCAAGTGGCCTAACACCTCCCCTCACTTATCTCTTGCAATAAAGCAAGCGTATTTGACAGAAAATGCAATCTCTGCTTCTTTCTCAAAGGACACACTAGAGGTGCAATGGAGTACAGGCCTATCATCCTCTTGAATTACCCTGTTTGGGATGGAGGTGATAATGTCTCTAAGTGGCTTCAATAATCTACTTCTCCTCACTTACCCTGGGAAAACCATTGGAGATTATTCTGCTCTGGAAGAGAGCAGAAACAGCTAGAGCTTGAAATAGCTGTAAAGGCTTGGAGTTAGTTTAGTTGCATAAATCCTACAGAGACAAAATACCTGCTATCTCTTTAGCTTTACTGAATCTACAAAACTACACAGCAACTCAAGTACATCCTGACTTTAAGACTTTGTTTACATTTGAAACAATTGTAGAAGATGGGAGTGTGAGAGAAAGATGTTGATGAGAAAATTTAAGGTAAGGGTTTTACTTGGTCTAATTGCCTAATTGTGGATGATTTTTGGTACTATAATAGCATGTGGCATATAGTAATAGAGTCATCTGTAAAAAAAAAAAAAATCTTTTCTCCAGTTTACCCAATAAATGGAAGATTAATAAAAAGATAAACAAAGATATTGAACACCCAGCTTAAATACATAACAAAGCTTTTTTTGACTCTGCTATGAATCTAACTCCCTTTACTGCTTCATCATATCTGGCCTTAGTCAAATCACTGAGCTTTCTACTTCCTCTATTTTTCCATATGTCTTACTGCTTAAGGATGTCAATTTTCATACGTTTCATATCACCGCCAGTGATAATTTCTGAGACTACCTGTTGTTTCACTTACACAAGCATGTGAGAAATTATGTGTTTACAGTTTGTGTAGAGTCACATACAATTCAACAGAAAATTAAAAGCTGGCTAGTCACCACAGATTTAATATATTTATGAAGAAAATAACTTCGTATACTTGATATTCTCAATTGCCAAAATATGTTTAGAAGCCCAGATAGGACATATCCTGCCTCAGAATTTAGATAGGAGAGAGGTTTGTGGAGAAATCAATGTGGTTCCTTTTCTTGGAGGAAGAAGAAATTTGAGAGAGACAACAGGTTTTAAGCCATGAATTTCAAGCAAAAATACAGAAATTTTGATGAGTACATCCCCAGAAAATTTTTATTTTTGGTCTCCTTGAGTATTTGAAAAAGATAATTTTCACTGTAAAGTCCCTTCTGTCTGAGATATATAAAATGTTACAGCATAGGTACAATGGATCTATTTTTAAACTGTAGAGAATCCTCTAGTTATGAGCTGTTATCTTCTACTCCTTTATGTTTACTAAATGATATATTAAAATAAAATACAGATTGCTGTATTTCCTAATTGTCACTTTTCTTTTGAAAAAGTACTTATGTTCAATAAATGTTCAATCCCTCTGTATAAGTTTTTAATGATGCTCAGATTGCTACTTTTAGTTACATTACAGGTCTTTGTGTCTATAATAAAATCTAATCTAACACACTTTTCTAATATTGTTGGTAATACCTTTTTAGTTATTTCTTATCTTTTTGTGTCTTTGTAATAATTTCTGCTGTCCCTTTCATCACAGTGTGTGCCATCCTTAGCAGTAGAATTTTGACTCCTCTGTTCCCTGTAGTATCTCGTCTTTCTTGTGTTTATCAAAAATGAAAATTGTCAAGGAATGCTGGTGGTTTTCACTGTCTCTTTTAAAGGGGTGTTATGTGCTCTGTGGAGTCTAGCTCAGAGATGGAAAAGAAATCTTCAGTTTTGCTGCTATTCTTATAAACTTTTCTTCTTAAGAAGCATGACAGCAGGAAGTTTTGCAACTAATTTTTTTGAAATGTGTTAAAATGTTATCAGTAATGATGCCATGCTATACATATATGTTATCCACCAAAAATTAGTAAACAATACCATTCAGAGTTAAAAAAATGAAAGACCTGGGTAAAATATGCATACTTAAAAAACCCCCAATGCATGGAAATGTAATACAATGTGCTTAACATACTCTATGAAACTTGTCTATTTTCAAGTGTATTTAGTTTCAAAGCCAAAACAGTGGATAATAGTAGTGGATAAAAGTAGCTGCTTCTTGCTGTGTGCTAAAAAAGGTGTTATTGTATCTTCATTCAAATACAGTGAAAGAAAAGCAATTTTTACTCTCCCAAGAATACCTTGGTAGGACAGCCCATCAGCAAGAACCTGACTGTACCTGACAGAGACACGAGACATTTCCATGGTGGCTAAGGGAGCCCTCTTTTCCATAGCTGGCTTTCAGTTAGGAGTGACAGCGTGTGTGGTGTGGATGCTGAAAAACATGGCCTGGCATGCTACATTTGTCGCTCCTGTTCTTATGTTTCTCTATGGTAATACGAGTGTTAAGGAAGGGGCGTTTTCTAAGTATAATGAAAATACTCTATGGGTAGACATGTCCATGTATAGAAGATACCATTTTCTGTGATAGAAGCTGATAGTTTCCTATTGAATGTATCCCATAAATGAAAGCAACCCATTACTTTAAGTTGCACATGAATCTGCTTAGAAAATACAAACAGTCATAAGAGAATGTTACCAACAGAGTACCTTTTGTGCCCTCCGGCTGAAGCTGTTTGCTTTGTAGTAATGTTTAAAGGTTACTCAACACTGAACACTGTTAACAATGATGCAGTACGAGGCCTATGGCCTATTATCAGAACTAACCATAGTGCAAAGAGAGCTGGTGCTTCGCCTGAAGGTCTTGCAAGTTGAACTATTTGCTATTCTTCTGTCTTTCAGTGAATGTGCTAAACAGTAGAGTGTACACTAGGGAAAATAAATGCTACCTCCTTCATGGTCTCAGTGGCTAATCTGATAGAAATTAAAGATGAGAATCATTGTGTTGGGTTTCAGTGGCAACATTTTTGAGATTACCCCTGGAGACTACAGGGGCAGCTTCTGTAAGAAGCTGCTGGAACCTTCCCCTATGTCCTTTGTAGAGCCACTGACCAAAGCTGAGCCCATCAGCAATAGTGGTAGTACCCCTGTAATATCTTATTAAAAAATAGGTGGAGGAATCCTTGTTGCAGAAGAGTAGCTGAAGTAAGACTATGTGAGAGGAACAGCCCTGCAGGCACCGAAGTCAGTGCAGAAGGAGGGGCAGGAGGTGCTCCAGGTGCCAGAGTAGAGATTCCCCTGCAGCCCATGGTGCAGCCCATGGTGAGGCAGCTGTGCCCCTGCAGCCCCTGGAGGCCCATAGTGGGGCAAATATCTCCTTTCGGCCCATGGAGGACCCCATGCTGCAGTAGGTGGATGTCCAAAGGAGGCTGTGACCCCGTGGCAAGCCCACACTTGTGCAGTCTCTTGCCAGGACCTGTGGACTCGTGGGAGACCCACACTGGAGCAGGCTCCTGCAGGACTTGGCTCCACAGGAACACCTCCTGGGGAGGTACCCCATGCTGAAGCAGGGAAAGAGTGTGAGGAGTCCTCCCCATGAGGAGGAAGGATCAGGGGAGACGTGATGAACTGACTGTAATCCCCACTCTCTGTCCCTCTGTGCCATTGTCATGGGAGGATGTAGAGAAAATTGTGGGAGTGAGACTGAGACTAGGAACAAGAAGGGAGTGAGAGGAAGGTGTGTGAAGGTTTAGTTTTTATTTCTCGTTATCCTGCATTGACTTCATTGGTAATAAATTGAATTAATTCTCAGAGTTGAGTCTGTCTTGCCTGTGACGATAATTGTGAGTGATCTCCCCCTACCCTTAGCTTGACTCATGAGTCTTTAGTTTTATTTACTGTCTCCTGTCCATGAGGAGGAGGGAGTGATAGAACAGCCTGCTGGGCACCTGTCATGCAGTCAGGGTCACCCCACCACTGTCATTTAGAGTTTACAAATAGGTAAAGAAGATGAGACCACATTGACACTGATGTCTTCCCATTACGGTACATAGGTGTGAATTCTCAAGGTTGCTTTAAAGAATTACTGGTTTGTAGTTATTTCACTCATGCATCCTAACTCATCACACTAAAGGAAACCTTGGTGATGAAGGATAGCCCCTCACAACAAATCATAGCTAGGAGGCTAGATCAAACACCAAAATGTGAGTTTCCGCAAGTTGCTACTCAAACAGCAATTGAAATACTTCAGGGACCTGTAGTTGACAACCTAATGTTCAAGAAAGACATTGAGTGAAAAGATGGATAATTGCAAGGAAAAAAATTGACGTTTTCATTTGGTGAGAATTCTAACTGCAGTTATTTGGAAAGATTGCTGTTTCTTGCTTTGCAAGGGACCAGTTTTAGGAGGAAGTGCAGGAGGCAGCTCAATAAAAGAATGCCTATTTTGACCTGTGATACTGACAATACCAAACACTTTACCAAGAAAAATGACTATACTAGCTGTGTAACACAGCAATTGCTAGCTTTGCTGAATGTTGATTTTGGATTTGGATTTGATTTCAGTTTCTAAGCCAATATGATTATTGTCTTCTGGATATGTTTGGAGGTCTGGACTTCCCTAAAATAATCCAATATACAAATATGAAGTCACATAACTCTTTACCTTCTTGTTCTAAAACTGGTTGAATCATTTGGAGTCTGAACTAGTATCTTTGTTTAACATAGTAAATTGTGCTGTTCCTTGAGGGACTGACTGTAAACTTTCCTGTTGTGTGTTTTGCTGTACAGAGGCCAGTGTTGATCTTGGAGTGAGACAATCCTTTGAAATAGTGCTGGTTTTGCTCTGTGTTATATTTTGTCCATTGTAAATCATTATTCTGAGATAGAGGCACGTGAGCATCCAGCTGTTTCATGGGACACAAACTTTTGCAAGGGATAGTTCAGCACTTTGGATAGGTTTCCCCTGACTACTTTTGAAAGGTAGTGTTACTGCTCTTCATTACTAGGGATGTATCACTGATTTCATTACTTGCAGAAGAAGCTATGTTTCTTTCCTCTTGTAATGCTGTCAAATACTTAGCAGGGATATTACTGAGTATAAATCAATAGCAATAGTGCACTAATGCAAGTGCTTCTCTTTCCTGAGAAATGAGGAATAGCCAGGTTAGCAGGAAAAGATAAAGGCAGCCACATCTTGTACAGATCTCATACACAAGCTCTGCATTTAATGCTTCTGCCCATTTGTTTTTTACAAATGGACTAAGTAAATCTAAAGATGAATTAAAGCTGAAATACAGTAAGAAATCCTGAATTTCTTACACTATTTTCAGAGAGTGAAGTGAAAACATTACTTAAAAGCCCTATTTTTTTTTTCCAGGGGAATAGGTTGTTAAAAGAAATGTGTACTTTTCAGAAGAAATAGTATAATTTCCTCAAAAATGAGGGACCTTTTATAAGAGAGTAGAGTAACAGAGAAGGAGAGAGAGGAAAAAATCTGCACTGATGATAGTTCCAAATTTTGCTTTCTGTCTGAGACTTCTGAAAATGATATGTAGTAAAAAAAAATAGCATTTAAATAAGATTTTAAACACCAGAAAATGCTCTCTGATGTACAAAAATGTACAAAATGGTACCAGAATATTCTCCAGCCCATCTCTGGACATCTCTCTATCATCCCTCTCTAGAAGACAACACCTGAAGTGTACACTTCCTGAAACATATTAATCTAACTGAATTTTAGAACATTAGTGATCTGGAGCGTGGTATGTGTTCACATGCTTGCTTGTAGAAATTACCCTAAAATATGTTGTCTTTGTGATAATTACATAATATTTCTTGTTGAGGTACCCAGAATGCTTAATGGAGAATAGTTTAATCTCTTTGCAATGGTCTTTTACATCCCTCAGTCGTGTCTTCTCTAAACTGAGTAACAGCTATTTGTTTCATTTGCTGTCACACAGTACAGATTCTAGATCAATGTTCACTGTCTAGAAGTGGGACTTCCCATTATGGAGATAATTTTGAGTTGAAACCTTTTTCAGGGCAGAGTAGACTAAAAATGTGATTTCCTTTGTCTCACAGACAATTGCTAGTCTATGCTTTAAGGTTTCGTAATTACTTTTTTCATTAAGCCTGCTTATTCTGAGTTGAGGTCACTTTCTGACCTGCAATATTTCATTTTCCAGTGATCTTTACAGGTCAGTAGGTCCAGTCACAATTATTTAACCATACGAAATACTTTTTTAAAATCTGCTGGTACATCTGGATAAGATTAGGTTTTATGCTCAGAAATGTGATGAAAGTCTCAACAGTTCTTTTGCATGTGAGATTTTAAGCTTCCTATCCATTAATATTTCAGTTACCAGGAACTGTTTTACTTAAAGTGGCACATTGACTGCTGCTGTGAATGCTGGCTTTGTGCTGAGCCTTTCGAGGCAGTCTGCTAAGGCACACTGTCTTACAGCACTTCATTTGAAACACCTTCACTCACTGACTTATGGATGTTTTTCCTTGAACGTGCTGAGAGTATCAACCTGCCCGTGGCTTTTCATAACATGTCTTTTATGGTTGTCTTGATCTCATCATTGTCTTTCATGCAGTGCATCAGTAAAAGGATATGAAGTTCAAACTCTTTCTTTGAAACCCATTGACTTTTAGTCTTCTCAAATAATACTAAGAATAAAACTAAGGCCTGCCTGGAATTAAACTTATTAGCCTCCTCTAATAGAGACATTAGTATTTGTTTTACTCTCGCAGCAAGCTGTGGAAAAGGAAACACGAAATGTAATCACTGTAGATATTCTCATTTGGATTTCACTAACTTATGCTTGTGAACTCTCATATACATAATTCACGTCCTCTGCATATCGGCTATAAACAACAGCAGAGATTCTCAGTTTTAGGATAAGGTTGCTCATTCATTTTGCTTTGTGTGTGTTTGTGAATGGATTATTCCCCCAACGTGGCATTTTAAAGATTTGTGTTGAATTTGGTAGACTAAATCAATTTTGAGAATTTATTTCTTTTATGATTTTCAAAGTTGGAACATGAGTTTTGCAACATTTTACATTTTCTTAATGTTATTCATTGGTACTTATTTCCTGGAATAGAAACACTACAAAATGAGGTAGTTGAGGTTGCCTCCATTTAAACAAAATTCATATTCATTTAGAGGTTTCATGATAGTTATTTTGTCAGTTCAAAGAGATCCATACACACAGATTAATACCTAAAACCATCACTGAATCATGTGTATGATTTTTTTTTTTTTTACACATGCATTGACGTAAGTAAGAAGCATTAGGTGTTTACAACTTGTGAAAGTCCAGATGGTTTTGATGCTAAGGACCTTGAGTACCCATATGTGGCTAAATAAACAAATGCGTGTTGATTTTCAATGCTTCTACACAACAAATGTTCCTTCTGACTAGAGGAAAAGACCAAGGTGCCAACCAGAACTTCTAGAATACCTGCTACCTTTGTTTGCTTACTGTTTTAAGTGTTTAACAGTGCACCCACAAAAAAAAATTAGCGATTTATCATAGTACTAGGATTGACATATTTTCCTTTTTCACTCCTCAAGTTCCTGCAGAATTATATTCAATTTTTTAAAATGGCAGGAGAACAAAAATAGCTTGCTGTTCTGTTAGAGAAACTTTAATTATAGTGCTTGCAGGTGGGAAGAGAGGCAGTAGGTCACGTCTTTATTAAAACATATCTAATTAAGTAGTGTGGATAAAGCTTTCCCTTTTTACAATGTGTCTCATTTTTGATAAAATTCTGACAGCTGATTGGGCTGGAGTTACAGAGTCAGTTTCAGGTCAACCAGTGCACTCAGATGTTGCTTTCCCATTGAAGCCACACTCAGCCAAGGCAACGGGAGTCAGTTTTAATGAGGCTGGAGCTGCCTCTGAAGGAGATAGATCATAAATTAGTCATACAAGAAGAAGGAGCCATAAAGGGACGTACAGACGATATAAAGCAGTTTTGGCAAACAAAGAAAGGTGATTTCCTACTGATGGCACTCACAAGTCCTTCAAAATGAAAGTAGCAGATGGCAGGGGCATTGTCACTAAGTTGGGATGACATTTCTTTAGAAACTGGTTATTGCCAAGGATATTCCTCTGATGAAGAATCAGAGACGGGCTTTTCTGAATTTCGGTTGACATCTCTGATTTATCCTCATGCAAGGGAGACCACTTTGAACAGTGTCAAGGTTTGTCTCATCCCGTAACCATAATACCCGTTCTGTGTTTACAACTACATGAACAAATGATGATGTCAAAGTTGTGAATTTTGATGGAAAATCTGAAGCCTGGTTTAATGGTAATTAAAATTAAACCTTGAAAGAAAATCGTTCAGAGAACAGTATCAGTGAAGGGGCTGACATTTCTGTGTTTTCTTTCCTACTTCATACTGGAGTGTGCCACCCAATGTTAGTAAATTTATCCTTATAATGAAGTTATGATTTAATAAAATACTGTTACATCTGTTTACTCAGATATAACTGAGACAAAACTTGAGTTGACAGGCCTTAATGGCTGTATATTTATTTTATTTTATTATTTATGATAATTTATTATTTATTACATTTTAACTACTGGCTTCTTAGAACTTTTGAAAATCGAATTGTGTATTTAGAGTACATATATTGAGCAGCTGAGTTATATTGATGTTGCTCTGTAATGTTCAACCACACAAACCCAGCAAAATTCTTGCAGAGGCAAATTCCAGTTCTCACGTGGAGAGGATTTGAGGAAAATGAGGCCCTGTATAATGAAGTCACTTGCCTAAGTTTGCATGAGTAGTGTGAAACAGAGATGTGGAGGACTTTTATGACTGGACCACAAGCACAAGACAATCCTTCGTTGTAAGCAATGGCTCTGGGTGGAAATATATCTGTTTTGTTGGTGGTTTTAGATAAGAAAATGGAATCGTCACAAATACGCTTACTGTTTTTTTCCAGAAAGCTCAGAAAATATAAATCTTGGTATTCTTTTTCTGTATGAGCTGTCGTTATAAAAGCTGTGCCAGTTATAGTCTTTTAGCTAAATTATTTGTTTGATACATCATAAATCAAATAACTCACTAAGTTTATTCACTATAGGCAGAAATATTTGTGTTATTCTCAACTTTTGCAGTACAGATAATTCTTGCAGTTCTGCAAACCTTAACTACTACTCTGAGTGGTTCCAGCTAAGTCAATTAGTTTAATGAAGCTCACTTAGAGTAATAGGAATTAGTCACTGCTGAAAAATAAGCTACTATAAACTATGTTCTTTGTGATAATGTATGCAAAAAACCACTGTTGATTCGAGAGATACCATGGCAAAATATTTCAGTAATTAAACATGTCAGAACATATATTAAACTGTTTCAAGAACTCCTTCCTGGCAAAAGATAACATTTTATTCTTTAGATGTTATTTGAGTATGCAGAACGTTACCGTCTGTGCTCAACTGAATTAGCACAATTGAATATTCTCACAATTTAAAGCATTTAAAACCCTGAATCAGATCCTAAAAACCTCCATTCCCTTATTTTCTGAATCTCTAAGTATTTGCATAGTAGAAGTTTTGTGGTTGTTTTGGTTGTTTGGTTTTGTAGGGGGGATTCTTTGTGGGGGTTTGATATTTTTTGTTTTCTTCTGCCTTTTTATATGTGCAGCATTAAAATCTGCTTCCTGAGAAAAGCATGAAAATTAAGGTTTTTCAAAAAAGATTCATTCTTGAAGTAGTGCTTTAAAGATAAACCCAGCATAACAAAATATGCTGAAACAGTAGGACTTGTCAGCATTACTAATGATGTAAAGCTCTTTTCAAACAATCTTCTCCAAAATGATTGGTGAATTTGGTCATTATATCTAATTAATTTTCATTTTAATGAAAGACAAATGATAAATTAGATAGCATTTGTGAGTCTTTCTGTGCCAGTGTGAATTCTAAGAAAGCTGTGTCAAAGCAGTTTTCTAATAAAACCTGTGCAGAGTGAAAGCACAATCAGGAATGGCATGAACTGGCTTCTTAGGGCTCCGAGGCTGCAGACCTCCCTAAGACAACTGAATATTTCCTTTCAGTACTGCTCTTCTTTTTTACTTAAAATATATCAGAATGTCTTGACTTTTCTTCTGGCTGCCAACACAGATGTCCACAGAGATAAACCCCCTCCTTTTTTAAGAGAAATATACATCCCTCAAGAAAGCCCAGGATATATGATCATATTTATTTACCCAGATTGTGATGTCTTATTCTTTCTGTTGATCATGTTTCAGAGATGATGACCTCCGTGTTAGGATCAGTGAGCTATGAAGCTGTATATTTCTGAGTTTTCCTCCAACTAGCAAAGAGCCTAGAGGATGATCATTGCTTCTCTACTCTGAAAAGTTTTCTTTACAACTGAACAGTGACTTTTAATTGTTTGGCAGGAAACCAACAGGTTAGCTGGAAGAAAGTAAACTTCCATAAACTTTTCAGAGCTTTTCTTTCAATGCCTGATTATTTTATACAGTTTTGTAAATGTACTAATTTAACATTGAAATCCAAATAACAAGGGAAGAGCATAGAAACATGAAAAGTAAAGTACCTGCTACTCCTCACTACTTCTGTTCTGTGGAGGACTATATTCTGGATATTCCTCAACTACTTCTTCACAGTCCTATTCACAAAAAAAAGAAACTCACTGCACATACCATGGTTAACTCAACTGAGAGTCTTCTATATACTTTTGCAGTTTCCTATTGACTTAATCTTATTTTTACTTAATGGTCAAATGTATAAATCTATAATTATTCCAAACAGAAAAATAAAACTTTTTTATTTGACATATTGAACATCTACTAATGTAGAAGACTTACGTGCTCAAATGAAAAGAACTAAAATACATGCATTGACCTGATTTGATAGCAAGTTTATAAGCTGTAATGATGCTTATATTTCATTTTTTGGTGATTGAATTCAATGTTTTAGGGGCTCTGAGTAGCTAAAAACAATAAAGAAAAAATCACATTGAAAGGGGTGACATTTCAATAACAACCAATACTCTTACGACATCAGAAAAATACAGATGTTTAGACAGTATGCCAGATTCTGAGTGGATGTAGTGGTTTTTGCAAGCCAGACTAGGCAAGTTTCTGAAGAGAGTTAATCTGCTCTCTGAAGCAGTTACTGAAATAGAGCTGCACTAAGTTATGTTCCCTCAGGACTTTCCTACACAAAATTTATTCTACTCAAGTAAAGCTGCCTTTACAACTCTCACCATTTGAAGTTGCAGATAATGCAATACTTTAAGTGCGAACGAGCTTCTGTGCATTCTGCAAGGGTCTTAGCATCAGTGAAGTGTGAAGATAGGCTTGTGACTTCCAATCATATTTCTCCAGTAACTTATTAAAACTGACTCTAACTGATTGTTAAAATGAACAGCTCCATTGAGATGAATGGAGAAAGAATCTTTTCTCTGAAGCATCTTTGCCATCTTTTCAGGCCATTATTTGAAGCACGATGTTATCTCAAGTTTGCGTATAAAAGGTTGTTTCCAAATTATGAAGTTCAGCAATATTTTCTTGACTTCTTACAATGCTTAAGTTACAGATTCAGTACTTCAAAGACTCATAAAATTTCGTTGGAATCAACCAAAAAATGTCTTCTGCTTTTTCAGTTCTTGTTCTCAGGGAATTACTTTCAAAAGGTAGCAAGTGTAACAAACATTTAACTTGTTAACCTGCTAGTTTATTAGTCAAAATTAGAAATGGACTTACTTTTCTTCCAAATACTTACAGCACTTGTAAGCTTGTGAGGTCCTAAAGGGGAAAGCTTAACAGAATATAAACCTGCTTTGTTTGCTATCAAACAGAAAATTACTTGTTTGTTCATTTTGATTAGTTATTATCAAATTTGATTATATATTATCAAGTAGCTATCTCCTGCTCTTGAAAAATAAACTACTGGTTTATTCAGCTCAATTGAAATGACCCTCACCCCCAAAATCTCTTTTACGCAATAGTATTTTATAGTATGGTACTCAACTGTTGGCAGAGATTGGCTGCACCCAACTGAGGATTGCTTTACATTTGCTCACATTTTGACTCAGTGTTGAGCTTTGCAGATAATTTATTCACATAATTTAATTCTTTGTTCAGTAGCCAAACTGAAATTAAACATACATTAAATGGGTTTGGGTTTTTCCAACAAGAAAATTTTTCTTTTCTTATGTCAGGTTTAATGGATGCATGAGAAATGCTTAATTTCAGAGGGGTTTTTGTTTTGTTTTGTTGTTGTTGTTGTTGTTTTTTTTTTCTTTTTTAAAGCAGTGGAGTTTTTGAAATAAATTCCTAAATTGCATGGTAACTTGAAACAGAGCAAGAAGTACTGGTTGTGCTGATGACATATCTGTTATCCTCCCGGAATATGGTATTTAGAAAGCTCTCTGACAGGTGAAATAGTATGATTTAACCTTCTATCTCTTAGAGTGTCTTCATATGGGTATTCCTCTTCTGCAAAGAGCACCCTTTGCCTTTTGTGACATGGTACCTATCCACGGTGATGGATAGTTAAGTCACTGAAACTTAATCACTGTAAATATGTTTTACACAACATTAATAATTTTGAATAATAAACTTAAGTTATTAACTGTCACTAAATATACTTTTAAAAAAGTATCAATTCAAATATAAGAAATTCATTTTGTTCTAATATGTTGTATATGACTAACTATTTTTGTATTTTTTGTAACAATAATTTAAACAAAAAATACTTCTAAGCAAGATTACCCTTTAAATGAAACTTTTGGCTATCACTAACCAAAGATTTATATGAGTATCTTTACCTAGAGCTAGTTGCTACTCATATACCTTCATATATCCAGTATATTTATTTGAAAAGAGCTACAGCAGAGGATGAAGTGAAAGCATGACTCTTGGTTAAATATTACGGTCTCATGATTTTGCTTATGCCTTAATTGTACACTCTGTAATGAGAGAAATGTATACACATTATGGTTACATTTTATATTATAAAAATTAAGGAGACTTCTAAACAGCTTCCTGAAACAAATCAATTCTCAGGATATGTGCATTAAAGAAAGTAGACAAAGCCTAATATCTTGGTTTGGTTAAAAGCATTTTGGATATAGAAATAGAAAATACACTTTTAAGAACAATCTAACCCGAGGTAGGAACAGGAATTAGATATACAGCAGAGCTTTCAGATCCTAAAATACATTCCAGCCTTTTTTATGTGCAAACCACATAAGAGCAGGTGGTAATAGCTGCTAAGAGTCCATCTCATTAGCATTGCTGCTTTTTAAAAGAACTCCTTTCTCTCTCAGATCTGTACCTAAGGAATAAGATTGCATAGAGCTGAGGTAATTGAGAAGACCTGTGAGAAAGTAAGATGAACATATGAAACCAGTGCCCTCCTTTTACCTAACATGCACTGTCCTTCCTTGAATCCTAAGTTCAGACCTAACTATATCTTTGTAAAGCAGGCTTGGGAGCTGCGACTTTGAGCCCGTGCTTGCCTTCTCTGTTTGTCAGCACAAGAGTTACAGTGTCATCGAGAGGAATTTCTCTCCCAGTGCTGGAATTATTACCAGAAAGGGAAGGCAAAGAAAGTGTAAACTTCTTGGTCTATTGCTGATGTAGAAATTCTTCATTTAATAAGGAACAAGAGAACATAAGCAATTGCCAAAATGATTATCTTGTATGTCTGTATTAGTTCTGTTATTCCTTTGTGCAGCAAAAAATGTCCTTGTAGTGCACATTTCTTGAATGATGAAAAGAATATTTGTCAGTTTGGTGTCACTTCTTGTTTTAGGAACTTTACCCCCACAAACAAGCTTTTATAAAATATTTGTAATGAGCTGTGAATTCCAGTGAATTCAGATAAGATTGCATGGATGAATTTCAGTGTAAGTTGCGATGACAAATAATTGCAGGTGTAGAAACCAGATTCACGATGGTCAAATACACTCCACGAAGGCTCACTTATGCACACAGAACAGATCATCTGCCAAGAAGGAATGCAGTGCAGTTGACTATAGCTATACTATAAAATCTGTTTTATGTACTAGTGGCATTTAGAAATTTGTAAAATGTTTGTAGAAAGCAGACTTGTCAACTGTTGACATGTTTTCCAAAAATCTTTTCTGTACATGTAAGCACCTGGTGTCAACTGCTTCACAGGATCAAGTCCAAATGAAGCGAAATGCACAGTATCCTGGCCATTAACAGCAAGAAAGTTAAATACAGGTTGAAAACAAGTAGTCTAAGTTAAATTTCATTTTAGGCCATCTGCTAGGAAAATGTGGTTACCTGTGTAGGACAAAAGCCTAGGGCGCAGAAAGGGATTCCTTAGTGGGCAGAAACTGCAATGTTCCATAGAACTAAGCTCCTCTAATGAGTCTGTGTGAATTTTGGTTTCTGGTCTATGTCTTTGAGGGTGTTTCATAGGTTTGCCCTGAATGTAGAATCAAAAGTTCTAGCACATGAATCTCTCATATTTTGGGGGAAGGATCCATGTCTCCAATCCATGCTGAACTTAATGTTGTGTAAGTCCAAGACTAGCCAAGTATCTGAGGCTTTTGAAAGAATATTTTTAATTTACTAGAGTATGCTGGAATTTGCTGACTATTGTTTACTAACCGGCAGAGGGTATATGTCTGGAAAATCTGTTTGTGGTATTAAGGGCAGAAAGTGTGAGGAGATTCAGAGGAACATTTGGGCACTGGAAATCATTAGAGAGAATCATCAGGGGTGAATTTCCTAAGCAGTGAATGCATATGAGTTGCTGAACTGTACCATTTTACATAGACAGGTAATTTCTTAAATCTAGGTCTTATGCTCTGGAATGTGCATTAAAATATCTTTGGCATACAAAGGAAAAGATACCTGAACATCCTTAGGATACAGAGGCATCAATTACTCAGTTAATACTTACTTTTGGTTTTGTTTTTCTTTTAAACTCTGTTGGACTAGAACTGAAGTATCAAGGCCTGAGATTTTTGCCAGCTTTGTCATTTGATTCATCTTCAGTTTTCTGATAAAGTGAGATCCCAGACATTTCCTGTGTCTGGGGTTTTTAAACAATACTTGATAGAGAAAAAAGTTTTAATTTGGGAGAATTTGAGGCATCTGCCTTGCTTTGTTGTACCTTTGTAATTTTTCACATAAGTGAATTCAATTTTCAGCTTTGAAGAATACACAGAAATGCTTTGAGACAGGACTTTTTATTTTACTCTTTGTATGGTTTCTGGTAAATCAGAGGGTAATATGCATATTTTTGTAAAATAATTCTTTGTATAATGCATTTCACCTCATGGACTCAGTTATTTATAAAATGTGCATTCCTAATGATTGTTTTTAATCTAGGATTCCTTTTGTTTGGGGTTTAGTTATGTTTAAAGAAAGTGCTGAAAATGAAAGACAGAAAAAATAATTTATCAAATGAATCATATGAGAAAACTCTGTGCAAAAATTCAGCAGTCCTCATTTAACTCCTAATTGGAATATTTTCATGAAAGATTGTCTACCTCAATTATTCTAGTTTACCAGAGAACAAATAAAAAGAAAACTTATGTGGCTGATTGTATTTGATCTGCTGTCATTAAAATATCTATACTCAAATATAGTTCCTCATCTAAAAATACAGATTACAATGAAGTGAGAGAGAGCATGAAGAAAGTAAACATAATGAGAGGATAGTTTGGTATGGTCTAAAGATATAAAATTCGCTAGAGTTTTTACAGATGTAGTTTTCATGTTAGAGAAATAGAAATAATGCAGTCATCCTGAGTCCTAAATATAATTGAAAATTGGTTACAACGAGAAATTAAAAAGTATACTATGGAATAAGAGTTATATTACAACAGAGATATGTTACTTATTTGACAAAACCAGCTACTTCTACAATACTTTCTTTTTTTT
>VWZT01009797.1:459869-474544 GCA_013397055.1 Pachycephala philippinensis
TCCCCTTGCAGAATCACAGTCTTTAGAAAAAACAGTTACCTTTTTTGAGGGGAACATTTAATGGCATGTTTCTTTGGGAGAATTAATTTTATACAATCATTTTTTGCAATCTGCTGAAGTATGTCTCTTCTGTGGATTATAAAGTGAACCTGAATAATCATGTTTCAGTTAAGTGTTTAAATAAGGGAAAAGACAGGAACACAGTGAAATATTTGAAGTCTGAAGGTGTATGTCAGTAAGTTTCATAGAATCCTAGAATGGTTTGGGTTTGAAGGGACTTTTAAAGAACATCTGGTCCAACATTGCTGTAATGAGCAGGGATATCTTCAAGTAGATTATGTTGCTCAGAACCCTGTCCAAACAGACCTTGAACAATTCCAGAGATTGGAAATTTTATGGCTGTTCAGGGTCAGGAATCCAGAAATTCTCTCTGAACTAGAACTTTTGTTTGTGGTCAGCATCAGGTTTAACGTGATTTCTTAGGTTTCAGGTTGCATCTATCTTATCAACACAAAAGTTGTGTATTGCAAGTACGAGGACTTCAGAATTTGCAGATCAACTAAGTTATCTGCAGATGAAGTATTCTGCATTATTTGACAGGAATTTCTCTATCCAAGTACTTTCAGCTAAGGAAACCCAGTACAAGAGAACTTAGGAAGCAAAACCAAACTGTTCTGCTTAACTTTTTGGATGTTTGGCCATGACAAATTAAAAGGTGGTACTGCAGGCATATTGTGGTGATACAGAAAGAGTGACAATATTGCAAAACACTTTTGGGTTTGGTTTGTTAGTTTAGCTTTAAAGGAAAAAGATTCATGCATCACTATACCATAAAATATATTTGCAAGTCCAGTAAACAGAATTTAATATTATAAAGGTTGGGAAGAACCTCAGCTGTAGTGACCATGAGATTGTGGACTTCACTATAAGGGAAGGAGGAAGCGGGACAACTAGTAAGATTGCAACCATGGACTTCAGGAGAGCTAATTTTAGCCTCTTCAGGGATCTTCTTGGAAGAATCACATGGAAACAGGTTGTACAGGGAAGAGGGGTCCAAGAGAGTTGGTTGATATTCAAGGATCACTTCCTCCAGGCTCAAGAACAATGCATCCTAATAAGCAAGAAATTGGGCTAAGGGGCAACAGACCTGCATGGATGAATAAAGAACTTCTGTCATTCTTCAAGTAGGAGCAGGAAATACACAGGAGCTGGAAACATGGTGGGGCCACTAGGATGAATATAGAAAGATTTTCAGAGAAAGTAGAAATGGGATAAGGCCATGGCCCATCTGGAATCAAATCAGGCCAAGGATGTCAAGGACAGCAAGAGGGGCTGCTTTAAATACATCAATAACTAAGGGAAAACTAAGGATAATGTGGACCCATCGCTAAATGGAGGGGAGGCCCCTGCTGACAAAGGATGCAGAGAAGGCACAGTTACTGAATGCCTTCTTTGCATTGGTCTTCATTGACAAGATCAGCCCTCAGGAATCTCTGACCTAGAAGAGTAAAGGAATGTTAGAAGACTTTCCCTTGGTCAGAGAGGGTTGGGTTAGAGGACAACTAGGCAATTTTGTCATCTACAATTCCATGGGCCCCGAGGGGGTGCATGCATTAGTGCAGAGAGAACCATAATGAGGACACTTACGGTCATCTTTGAAAGGTCGTAGTGATCAAGAGAGGTGTCTGAGGACTGGAAGAAAGCAAACGAGCAAATGTTGCCCCACTCTTCAAAAATGGCAAGAAGGAGGACCCAGGGAACTACTGGCTAGCCAGTCTGACTTCAGTGCCTGGACCAAATGATGGAGCAGCTCATTCTGGAGGCCATTTCTAACCACATGGATGACAAGAAGGTGATTGGGATTAGTCAGCATGGATTCATTAAAGGTAAATCATGCTTGACCAATCTAACTGCCTTCTACAATGAGACAACTACCTGGATGAATGAGGATAGAGCAGTGAATATTGTTGGTCTCAACTTCAGCAAGGCTGTTGACACTGTCTCTCAAAACATCCTTGTAGGCAAACTCAGGAAGTGTGGACTTGATGAGTGGACAGTGAGGTGGTTTGAGAACTGGCTGAGTGGCAGATCCCAGAAGGATGTAATCAACAGCACAGGGTATGGTGGGAGCCCTGTCACTGGTGGTGTCTCCCAGGGTTCAATACTGGGCCCACTGTTGTTTAAATAATTCATTGCTGACTTGGAGAAAGGGGCAGAGTTCCCTGCGGACACAAAGCTGGGAGGAGTGACCGATATCCCAGAGGGCTGTACAGCCCTTCGGAAGGACCTTAACAGGCTGGAGAGATGGGCAGAGAAGAAGCATCTGAAATTCAACAAAGCCAAGTGCAGGGTCCTGCACCTGGTGGGGAATAACGCCAGACACCAGCACAGGCTGGGGGCTGAGCTCTTGGAAAGCAGCTCTGCAGAGAAGGACCTGGGGGTCCTGGTGGAAAACGAGCTGTCCATGGGCCAGCAGTGGGCAAGAAGGCCAATGGGATACTGGGCTGCATTAGGAAGAGCATTTCCAGCAGGTCATGGGCGATGATTCTGCCCGTCTACTCAGCCCTGGTGAGTGAGGCACATCTGGATTGCTGTGTCCAGTTCTGGGCTCCTCAGGACAACAGAGACATGGAGCTCCTGGGACACGTCCAGTGGAGGGCAACAAAGATGATTAAGGGACTGGAGCATCTCTCTTACAAGGAAAGGCTAAGAGAACTCGGCCCATTCAACCTCAAGAAGAAAAGACTGAGAGGGGACCTCATCAATGTCTGTCTGAAGGGATGGTGTAAAAAGGGTGGAATGAGGCTGTTCTCGGTGTCTATCTGAAGGGATGGTGTAGAGAGCGTGGAATGAGGCCGTTCTTGGTGATGCCAAGCAATAGGACAAGAGGCAGTGGGCAGAAACTGATGTACAGGAAGTTCCAAGTGAACATGAGGAAGAACATCTTTACTGTGCGGGTGACCGAGTACTGGAACAGATTGCCCAGAGAGGCTGTGGAGTCCCCCTCACTGAAGGTATTCTGCATGCAATCCTGTGTCATGTGCTGTAGGATAACCCTGCCTGAGCAGGGAGGTTGAACCAGATGACTCACTGTGATCACTTCCAACCTGACACATTTTGTGATTCTGTGATTATATCAATATCATTTTACTATTATTAAGGCTGGTGAATGGTCATAATCCATTTAAGATGTCCATATTTTTATCTCCAGCAATGCTAAGTTGATTTCTCAGATTAAGGCTTAGTGTCATTGGCTTCAGTCTTGCAGGGAACTATGATCCTGATCTAGGGAAGTCTGTAAGGATGTATTAAATTTAAACGATTAACTGCCTTATATTAGTTTTTAATTGAAATTTAGGTGTACATGTGAGGCCTTCACTGGATTGGGATAAAAATATGTATTGTTTTGCTGAGCTGAGTGCACCGGGTCAAAGGTGTCAATCAAATATCAGTGTTACTGCTGTTTGTTAGGGTCCTGTGTAAATATAATTCAGTATGACATTTGGCTCAGATTATTGTCATAGTTTTGATATTTGGGGCTTGCAGTTCTGGAATTCCTCTGCCGCTTTTGGTTGTATTGTTTTGAATAGCTTCCCCTTACCAAGAGAGAAAGTAGCTGACTTCCTTGCAACTTACTTAAGTTAGATGAGAGAATGGCAGGTTGTTTGGCTTTTTTTATCAAGTATGAATAAAAGTGTCCATGCACTTTAGCCCCCTGCCCACACACACACTTTAGTAGAAGTAATTGTTCAGGGCCACTCTGGCTTAACCAGAGGATTTGACAAAACACTACTGTGGTAAGGTGAGACGTGGCTAAAAGCAAATCTGCCAAAAATATAATTAAGGTAAATGGAAACCTATATTAATGAAACTCATTAAGAAGCTGATGCAGGAAAAAAACGTGGTTTGAGAATAATTATTTGAAAGCAAAATCATCAAGGCTTATTCCGTGAAGTAAAAAACAGTTATGCATTCAATGACAGTTTGAAATTAAAAGAAAGTAAAAGATTGCAAATCAATAACAATAAAAAGTGCACTAAGCTAATGGATCCCTTGTTTCAAATTGAAAGTGACAGTTTTGAATTCTAGAGTAAATCTTTAGTGATGGCCTTTTTCATTACCACACAGCAGCCCTTGCCATTTCAGCTTCCATGGCTGTACTCACTCGGCTATGTGCTGCTTTGATCTATGACTCTATTTGCCATGCCTTTCAGGGATAGGGAAGTGGGAACTCATTACTGAAAAACACCCGAGTGATTTGGAAGATAGATTTTCATGTCACCAGCTGATCCCTGAGGCTCAACATCCATCCTTTGAACAGAAAGTTAAGTAAAACCTGAGAAGATGTTTTCCATGTTGCTCTTTCGAAAGGTACCTTGCTGACTAACTGATTTAATGGGCATATCTGTTCACAGGCACTTCTGTGTTTTCCAGTACAGTAAATGCTTTTCCTTGTAGTGAAGAAATAGCTCGGTAGTTTTTTTTAGTCCTGTCTCTTGCTTTTAGGTGTATGCTATTCCCATTATACTCTGGACTCTACTGATGCTTGACATGTAGGAGTTGAAATAATCAGAACTGGTTGGAATAATCAGGATGAAATAGCTCAATATTAGACCATAGGAAAAGATTCTTTAGGCAAAGGGGCTTTAGTTTCTCCTGTTTCCCTAATTTCCTTTATGCTACAATGGTCATTTTCTGTAAGACATTTCTGATAGTTTTTCCTCTTAACTACTTCTATAATATTTTATTTAGGAAAAAAAATCCCAAGTACGCTATGTTTACTGGTATATTAATGCATGTGCTTCAAGACAGCAGCTGGGTTGTATGAATAATTAGTTTTGTTTCTCAGGATAAATAAAGGATGAGTCAACCAAAAATTACACAAGGCTTCCTTTTTAACTTTATTGAAAATATTCTTAGACGTTCTATCATTTTTGTAGTAAACACGTGAAGAAAATATGATTGTGAGAAGACAGAACCAAGTTTGTATTAGTAAAACATTAGAAGTCTTTTAAATAAATATTTCTATGAGCATTTTTTCAAAGTGGCTATAAAATAATAATAACCCGTTCCATACTCCAAACAGAATAAATCTTCTGCATAATATGTGGTAGACAGCTGCTATGCTGTCATGTAAAATATTGGAGGAAGTTAGATTGAATCATCTAATGATTGGTGGAAATAGTGGGAGTCACTTTGATATTGTCTAAATAGTTTGCATTCAGATAATTGGAATTGTTTGGACATTTAATTATTTCTAAAATATATTATATGCCTAATTCCTTTATGCTTGCATTTAGGGTCTAGTCCTCTGCCTCTGCAGTTTTGGGTTTTAGATTATTCATTCACCCATTTCCCCAGGAAAAAAATGGTTAAAATGATCCAAGGCTGAGAGAGTTGGGACTGTTTAGCCTGGAGAACACAAGCTTCAGAAGGGAAGTTTATTAATGCCTATTAATACCTTGAAGGAGACTGTAAAAAAGACAGAGACATTCTTTTTTCAGCATTGCCCAGTAAGAGGACTAGAGTCAATGGGCACAAACTGGAACACAGAAAGTTCCCACAGAACACCAGAAACAGCACTGGGATAGGTTGAAGTACTGGAATAAGTTGAAGCAGTTGAAAAGGAGGTCATGGAGTCTCCCTCTTAGGAGACATTCAGGAGCCATCTGGAGATCGTCCATCTTCTGTGTTAAGATGTTAGCATAGCTTTGGTATTGTTTGGTAATGCAGTTGAACTTCCATCAATGAAAGCAGCAGTATTGCTATTGATTTCAATGAGAGAATATGTGCTTTTTTAGGAGTTTTAATTTGTATTACTGTTATGCACACAGCATTAAAGAAGAATTAAAACTGGGAACTTCAATTTGAAAGTTGTGTTTCTGGTTTAGCTGATGGCTTGCCCTGTGACCTGGGGCAGGCTGTTTTAATTATTTGTGCCTTCATTTTCCAATTTGTAGAACCCAGACAATAAAATGTACCCACCTTGCAGAGATGTTGTTTCAATTAGTGCTTGTGAAGTGCTCTGAGCTTCACAGATAAGACAGCATAGCAATAGGAACTATTGTTATTTTTATATCATTATAATGCATGTTAGCTTAGCTCTGTGACATTAATCTTTGTTTATCAAGAGACTTATAACTCACTCCTGGCTACCTCTCTTGTGCATTATAATTTCCTCTATATACGGAAGATATATGTTACATTGGTATATAACTGTATTGAATTTTATATCTGTATGCACTGTGTTTCATGAGATAATAGATATTTTTTAATGCTAGTGGAAATAATTCTTGCTTATTGACTGTAGTGATTTTACTCTTGAGTGATGTTATATTTTTAGCTGTTTTAAAAATGTATTGTAATTAATTAATGCATTGTTTTTAAGTGGGACTAAAATAAAACGTTGTGTCATGTGGCATTACAGCACTTTGTTCTCTCTGGCCGGTATGAAAATCACAATGTGCACTTGCTTTGGTAACTGCATTATTGCATATCAAACCTTAGGACAAATACTATGTGTCACCTTGAAGAATGAAACTTATTTACTGCACACAATGTCTAATATATTACTTTTATTGTATCTGAATTAGAGAACTTATACTAGCAGGATTTGTTGCATGACATTTGCTTGCAGGGCTGAATCCCTCAACTATTAATCAAACACATTGCATAATGCCAAAAGAGTTTTGAAGAGAAAAAGCTATGCGAAGTAGTATCAACAATAGGTGATGTGGTGTCAACTAATTGGTGGTCTTGCCTTATGTATCAGAGGTAATTTTTAGTGTCTGGTAACTTGAATGATGGTGAAGGGCCTGGAGGGGAAAACATATGAGGAGGTTGAGATCACTTGGTCCATTCAGCCTGGGGAAAAGCAGACTGAGGGGAGACTCCATTGTGGCCTGAAGCTTCCTCACAAGGGAAATCAGAGGGGCAGACACTGATCTGTTCTCTCTGGTGACCAGGGTGAGGGAGAAAATGTCATGTTAGACTGCATCAGGCAAGGTCTAGGTTGGATATTAGGAAAAGGTTTTTCACCCAGGGGGTGGCTGGACACTGGAACAGGCTCCCCAGGGAAGGGGTCACAGCACCAAGCCTGACAGAGCTCAAGAAGTGTTTGGACAATACTCTCAGGCACATGGTGTGANGTATCATTGATTGTTTAAAATTTTCATCTAAATTGTATTATTTTGTACATTGTTTCTTACATAACACAAATAGTAAGTGAATATGTAAGGAATATATTTGATAGTATAATCTAATAAATTTTTTAATTGTTTTGATGTGTGTAGTTATCATATGGTGTATAATGGTTGACCAAAGTTATTACTAGATCATAAAGACAAGTGGATGATGGCCAAGTGATTGCTGCAGAAACTCACAGGGACTTCAGTTAACGTGTCCCTGCTTTAAACTGTATTTTTAACCACTCTATGTCCTCTCATCCCTGGGGCCAAAGAACAGATTATTCAGTTAATCTCAGAAGCAGTGTTAATGTGGTTTGTGTGGGTTTGAGTTAAAACACAGTATATGCTTCCATGCAGCAGTTTGCACTGACAGTGGAGGAGTGTTACCTACGTGTTACTTCTGTTCTGAGGTGGAAAGCTGTAGCAAGAAGGTGGTTAGGGGTGGAAAACAGAAGGATACACAGTCATAGGGGCTTTTTGCAATTATTTGACCGAAGCCAGATTTCAACCTCTTCTGATTTAAATTAAAAAGTAGGTTCATACTTAATGAAGTATGTACATAGTACATATTTAGGTAATTGTGTCTGTAAGTTTAGGTATCTATAAAACTGTTTACACTGTGAAGATTGAATCCTGAGGTGAATATTTGCAGACTGATCTGACTAGATCAGTGCCTTTTTCTGATCTAGATTAATTATCATGCTATTTCAATTCTAAGGGTGTACTTTTTCATCAAAATCCGTGTCATTTTACAGATGTGTTACACTGGTGATAGTGACTAATAGGAGATTAATTAAGCGTCACTTCTGCCACAAACAAATATTATACCATATGTTTTTTCATTAGTACTTCAGTTTCTTCTTTTGCATTTATTGGCTTTAAATATTGAAACAAAAGAAGCACTAAATAAAAGGAGTCTCTAATTGCATTAATGTTGCCAGTTTTATTTTGAATGGATGTTCTGCAACCATTTTAACCTCAAGCAAAGAAGCTGTTGCCCCACTCAGCCTAACTTAATTGATGTCACAGCTGAACAGAAGTGATTCATCCCCAGCAAACCAAATGTTTTCATGAACTTAGGTACATAATGAGATAAAGAGTACATTCATGTCATGCAGAGCATTTAATTTGGAAGTTAAAATGTCTACTCACAAAATAAGACTTTTAACAACTGACAATTTTGATCTTGAACATACTTCTTTCCTACTTACACAAACATTGAAAAATTTTAATGGTCTTTACTTATGTTTTGCAAGCCAGACTTTAGAAGACAGTTCTTAGTCTCTGTGTAAAAAACCAGATTGTGAATGCTCTGAAGTAGAAGAAAGCTTGATTAAGGTTATTCAGAATATTTAAACTTGACAGAAATATTATTCTCAGTAGAAGTTCTGCTTTGGATTGAAATGGAGCTGGGGTTCAATCTCTCAAGTTTAAATACTTTGCACTTTATCCAAACTGGGAAACTGAAGTCAGCTGTGAAAAAAATATTTTTTAAGTCAGACATTGAATTTGTGGTTTGGTTTTTTTTGTCAAGCATGGAAAACACTCTTTAGTAACCACATTTCTCCATTGGCTTTTGTGGTACAGCTTCAAAATCCCTCTCTAATCATCAATTTGTGTCTTCTTATTAAAATAATTGACCTTCATAAAGGTGTGTTAGTTGTTCCTTTCCTTCTTTCCCTCTTTCTTTTTTTTCCCTTTCTATTGCCAATCATATGTCAAACTGGTGACTATCATGTCAAATACAATGTATGAGTAGTTTGGCACAGTTTACATCCTGCAGTCTTTTATCAGTGTTTGCTTCCAAGTGAGTATTTTTAATTGGGACACCAATAAGAATATTACTCATTGCTGAGTTGTATATATCGTGTGTGGCTTGCTTTTTTTATTTCCTTTCACCTGACTGCCTATATTATAAAAAGAAGGAAAAAATAAAAGGATTTTTTTAGCAAGGTATTTGATTGATTTTAATGCGAATTATATAAAAGACAACTTGTCAAGATTAACAGGTTTCTGAAAGTACTTTTCAGTGAGATGCATTTGCTAAAACAGTACTAATGAAAGACTCACAAAGTCCCTTTCATTCAATAATAACGAAATGATGTATTTAGTTACACATTGTCCATTAAGGAAATGTCACTTTGCTGCTGCTAAACATTATTTTGATGCACAGTGTTTTATTATGTCTTCGTAGGGATGTTTTTTGTTGAGATGTTATTAAGCAAGAGATGCAGTGCAGTTTTCATAAGAGACAATAACCTTTGTGCAGAGTTAGACTGCCAGCTTCCCAAAGCTGTAAGATATTGAACTTGTGCTCAAGTGGGACTGTATTTGAGCTCTACTAAAAAAGGCTGGAAAAGTCACTTCATTCAAACTGAAAAGGAGATTTGGGAAGCATGAAGGGCAGAAAGGAAGGAGAACATAAATGGAAGAGTGGATACAAAGTATGCAAACTTATTGCGTGGAGAGGACAGGGAAAGGTCCACACGAACAATTGAAGCTTCTAAGATCTTTACGTCTGTTAATGTTAGTGAATTACCATCTGATGGTATAAACGGATGAGTCAGAAGCAGGATGATGAAACAGATTTCAAAATAATGAGTAAAATTTTTAGGATAGCTAACTTCTGGTTTATGCTGCTGTTGGCACACTAATTTATACAGAGAGCTGGTGATTATTAAAATGGTAATCAAAATTATGAATCATATATGCTTTATGAGACATTTGATGTGAGATACAAGTTTGCATTGAAATGAAACTCCACATTTCAGAGTGAAGGGAGCAGCCCACCATCACAACATTTCTGAGAATATGAGTTAATGAAAGAAATGGCACAATTCTGACCATATGTGGTATGGTCTTGCTTATTGCAATTGAATTCATTGTTACCTTGGAAGAAAGACAAGAAAAGCTCTATAGGATCTCATCTTCTTGAAGTGTTTATGTGGCCAGCAGAAAGTACTGCAACTCTCCAGTTAAAAGCATTAAATTAAAATTAATCCTAGTTTAATTGAATGATTGTGTTATTGGGAAAGCATCACATTGCTTTTGCTCACAAAAATATAGTCATGCTGTTATTCAAAAAAATGCATTTGTTCACATTCATGAATAATTTTCTAGTCTTTTTTTAGCAGAATATTTGATCCTGAAAAGTGCCAATCTGCCAAATTATTTTATTGAATTTTCATAATCTACGTTCATGTCAAGATTAAGGTTGTTTTGATGGTGAAATGTCCTTTCTATAGAGTATTTACTTCTAAATCACTCAAGATAAAAAAAAAACAAATAAATCCCTATGGAGTACAGAATTCCTCCTATGGAGCATTTTTATCCAGTATTACATGGGATGGGCAAGTTAGAGGCTATCTCTTCCTTTGACTGATGCAATACTTTGTTTTTCCCGTTAAAGAGAGGCTGTCCGTTAGAGAACAGTCTGGGCTACTCATTATATATAGATACTGTAACATAATTATTGTTCCTAGAGCAAAATTAGAGGAAATAGTTTGATCCTGGCAGAAAGGAAGTAAGTGGATTTGCAGTTTCCAAATTATGAGTAACAAATGGTTTATATAGGCTGAAAAAAAGAAACACTGATTTCATTAAAAATTTTTGTTGGGAATTTTCAGATCATCCTGAACTGTGTTGGTCTGTGAAGGTACTAAGTGCTTCATAGTGCATGTTTTACTTGTGATTTCTCTGACATTACATCTTATTATCAGGGATGCTGCTGATTTTTCTGCTGTTACATTTAATAAAACCTGAAGGCTCCAGCACAAAAAACATGCATTCCTTAAACAGCAGATTCATTTAGAAGTGAGTAGTTGTGGTCAATGGTCATTAACAGCAGGCAATGGCAATTCATTAGTGCTTGTTTGCTTTCTCTGGGTTGGGTTTTTATTGTTGTTGTTGTTGTTTGGGATTTTTTTGCTTGTTTGGGTGGTGGTTTAGCTCCAGCTGGCAACTAAGCCCTACACAAGGGGATGTGGGAGAGATTCAGAAGAGTAAAAGAATAAACTTGTGGGTTGAGATAAAGACAGTTTAATAGGTAAAGCAAAAGCTGTCCTCACAAGCAAAGCAAAAAAAAGGAATTCACTGTTTCTTATGGGCAGGAGGTGTTCAGCCATACCCAGGAAATCAGGGCCCCATCATGTGCAATGGTTACTGGGGAAAACAAGCAACATCATTCCAAACATCCTCCCACTACCTTCCTCTTTCCCCAGATTTATGTGCTGAGCATGACACCAAATAATCTGAAATATCCCTGTGGTCAGTTGGAGTCAGCTCTCCCAGTTGTGTCCCCTCCCAGCTTCTTCTGCAGCCCGAGCCTCCTTGCTGGGGAGAAGCAGGAAAGGCCTTGGCTCTGTGTGAGCCCTGCTCAGCAATAACAAAATCATCTCTGTATTACCAACCCTGTGTTCAGCACAAATCTAAAACACAGCCCCACACCAACCACTTGGAAGAAAATTACCTCTGCCCCAGGCAAAACCAGCACAGTTTTTTTTTCTGTGTATTGGCTTTAAATGGTGACCCAGAGCTACATAGATGAATGGGGTGGATTTCTGTAATTTGTAGAATTGATCAAACTCCTGTGAAGATTCCTACGCAGTGTTAATTTGGGTTATAATTTGAAGTTGGGGAAAGAAAAGAAAAAAGGAGATTGTTTATACTTAGCTAGAATTTCTGTAAAATACTGTTAGACATTTCCATATATTTTGACTGAAGTTTTAAATGAGTGCTCTAACTCAGGAATCATTGTCTAATTCTTATTTCTGTTCTATGTATTGTGGAAGTACTAATTTTTCATCACTTGGAGTTTATCAGATCATGTTTTCTTAAAGTTCACTGCTCCCTGCCAGCCCCCATCCCACAATTCTTCACAGAACTGTTTTCACAACTTAGTTGACAATAGTGTGGATGATTTCAGGAGAGGAAGCTTAGTACAACAGACTTTACTCTCCAGTACTGATATTTGCTATGCAAAGTTCACAGAATCAGAAAATTACTGTTAAAAGTGGTTGAGATATTTCTCTGTAGATAGGAAGGGGAGCAATTGTATTAAATGTCATATTTTCTGTTATCACTTTTCTCAATATGACAGCGCTATAAAACGCTGCCAACATTTGTGTGGTACCATAAATGTATCTAACAACTGGCCTTCATCTTCTCTTATAACAAGACATGAATTAAGTATGTTTACAGTTGGCAGCAATCCATTTCAGTGCTGGGATATAACACTGGAATTATGTGCTTCTCCCCAGCCCTTTCTCTCCTGCCCTTTAAAGAGCATGATGACATTCTCACAATTTAAAAGGTATTATATGGAAAACAATTGTAAGCCTTTGTCTTCTGACAGTAGAAGAGAATTACTGACCATTTAAATATGTGCTTTGTCCAAATAAGTGATTCATATTTGAGTTTTCATAATGTCTTTTGTTAGTTTCAGTGAAAAGGAAAAAGAGCATGCAAAGAATAGAGACTGAAACTTAAAAAAGTATTTTTAAATTACATGTTTTAGAGTAAAAGCAAACATTCATCTTTGTTCCTACTTTCCAAGTGTTCCTCTGGTAAGTCAAGCCAAAAAGAAAATAAACAATGTAGTAGTAGAAAAATGTCTTAGATTTTTACGTTGTTATATTTGTGAGTTTAGTGTTGCACCACCGAGCTTGTATTGGCTCAAATAATGAAAATCAGTTTCATTAGGTATTTATTCTACAACAACTTAATTAATCTGCAAAAAATATGCTACAATTTTCATCAAATATAGCACAATTACTGTAAAAAATTGTGACGGATTTATGATGGAATTGCGATGGCATTATGAGTGATTAAAATGTTTGCCATGTGAGGCATGCCTTGGAGAGATTGGTGTAATTTGTGACAAGAGAACAGGTAAAGGTCCATTGAAGATAGGCTCACTCTCTGGACCAGTCTGGATGGATTTTGCTCTCCACAAAGAGAGGGCAAGCAGGATATGCTCCATTTAAAAGTAAAAAGCAGTAATTTATTGACTGAGACGTGAAGGAAGTAACTAGAACTAGCAATGAGCTTAGGCTAACCACTGACATGCTTCATCAGCCTCAATGAGGCACTTGGGAATGGGGATGGGGAAGGGTCAGCTGCTGCTGCTCTGCAGTAGGATGGTCTGTGATGTTCCTGTATTGCCATGTTCTAGCTCTGTTTTCCCCTTTAGATATTAATACATTTTATCACATCTGTGTTTTTTCTCTTGAATCCTGAGCTGCCTCATAGTTCTTTTCTTCTCTGTTTTACCTCTGCAGTTTTACCTTTCGCATCTCACTTGACTATAGGCTGTGTAGTGTGTCACATCTCCTTCCCTGTAAGCTAGTGGGTTTCTTAAAAGGCCTAGCCAATGTTATGCACTAGTCAAAACCAGTATGGAGTCACAGAAAAATGACCCCCTCCAGAGAGAAACAGAGATCTATTTTTTAACTTTAGGGGCTGATCTGCAGCTCAAACCTGAAGTGGTCTTAATTCCATTAAGTCAATATTAGTGTTACTGTTGAACTAAGGAGGCCTAAAATTTCCTGTTAAGTCTCTAGATGTTCGTTCCTGAGACTTTTCAGCAATTACTCTGTTTAACTGCATTTTAAATTAATAATAGTGGTTTTATTTTGATACATATTTAATACGTAATGCTTCTTGTTCAAAGATGATGTGCGTATATTTTTTTTTTCTTTTAGATGTACCTTTTGTAACTCATTTAACCAAGAAAAAAGGTGACCTTTTTTCCCAAGAGCTAACCTAAGTTTTAGAGGCAGGATTCCACAAACGTTTTAGATTCTTGAAGAGTCAGAGGAAAATAACATGGACATAAACTTAGGTTATAGTAGAAATGAGTAAATACGTTTATAAACAGAGGTTTGCAGTTGGGCTGACCAGGATGAAACATTTAAACTTCTGTTTTGCATGTTTCCCTTCTGATCTCCAGAGTACTTTAACAGGTGCAGTGATAGGGTTTCCAAATGGATCGATCTTTTCCTTGTCTTTCATTTTCAACTCTACACATCCATTGAGTGTTTTTCCAAAATTTCTTATCATACCCTTCCCTCTCAACTTTGAATCAGTACCAGGAATTGAAAGAAGTGGTTGAAGAGACAGGATTGGGAGATTAACCACTGGGTTTGCAGGAGAATGCAAAACTTCTCAGTCTCTCATCCAGCCATGACCTGCTTGTCACAGTGTAAAGCTCTTCCTTCTAATGTGTTGACTCTAATGTGTCTGCATGGATAAAAAAAAAAAAAAAAAAAAAAAAAAAAAAAAAAANCCCCCTCTGTTTTTGGAATCCATCCAGAAGTATTTTTCCCTAAGCTTGTAACAAACAGCTGCCAGGACTCCATGAGTCCCTAAATGTCCTTCTCATAAACATTGCATTAATAATGTGCTTGGTCAACAGTTTCACAGAGGGTTGATCCAAGGATATACAGAGAGGAAACCAGGACTTGAGTGACATTGCTATGCTTCCTGACA
>VWZT01009797.1:474579-489938 GCA_013397055.1 Pachycephala philippinensis
TGTTTCATGCTTCATTTTCACAGCTGGTTCAACTGAACAGTTGTGATAGTGGAATATATGCTGTAGGTATCTCCAGTATCACCTGTCTTTCTTCTTAATATATTGAGAGGTTTGATTGCCCATCCAGAGCTTTACCGCTCTGCTGTAAACTCATGGCTGGACAAGCCCACTCCCTAGACTTAGGCATCAGACAAATATTCCTGAGAAGTTTATAAAGTCATCATATCGACTTTTAAAACCAAACAAAAGTCATGCCAGCATCCATGGTATCTGAATTTTCCTCCATGCAGAAATGGTTAACAGAATGCAGGAAGAACAGGGACACAAACGGGAAGTGAAAGGACTATAAAGAAAATGCTGCAGACTGTTGCCTGACCTGAACAAGATCAAATTTCATGTCTGTTTTGGAACAAAATAAATTGTGTATTGGTAGCTTTTGCAAAAAACTGAATCCCACTGGATGATGAATCTTTAAAGAGAACTAAAATTTATTTACTAGTGACATATGTGATTCAGTAGGTGGTGCTCTTCCCTCTGCCTATCATTTATGAATCAAACATTGAGGCTGTGGTAGAACAATGCCTCATACACCTTGACCCCAGACATCTGTGGTTATTTGGTTATTCAATAGACCATGTCATAACAATAATGACAATAAAGATTAACAGCATGTTTCAGATGAAGTTTGCTTTTGCCTGTGTGTGCATATCTTTCCCTGCCTCTTGCTCCTTCCCCTGAAGTGTAAGGACGGACTGGGGCCTGAATATTCTCTTAGTCCTATGCCCCAAAGCAATTCTGAGCATCTCTGACTCAAGTAACTATGTTGACATGTTTCTGTCTCATTTGCCTAACAGGTTTCCTAATCATAATTAGTCATATTTCTTCTGTTTTCTATTTTCTTCACTGGAGGATCAGCCCTTCTGTTGCTAACAAATATTCCTGCCCTTACCCCATTGCCCTTCCTTCCCCCGGCCCCCTCAGAAGATGATTGTGCAAAGCTGCTCATGGGAAATCTGTGCATCCCTGTTGACACTGTTTTGAGTGCTATCACAAAGCAACCAGTCAGCTGCATTTGGCATCTGGAATCTAAAACGAATGATCTTGAGCTTCTGACATGCAATTTGGAGGTGCCAAACAGGTACCATTGAGTTGTCAGATCTTCTTTGACTTTACTAGGCTATGTATCAACACATAATACTGACTTGAGTTTTTCTGAGTCAAGGTGCAACTTTAAATACAAACACATGGCAGTATTTGGTGAGTTAATAACGTTCTCATGTCTTTTTCACTTCTGCTTCAGAGGCTCAGCCACTAGAAGTGATCAAGATCTCACAGGCTTCTCTGCCAGTGTAATGCAAACTTGTACACATGAAACCATATTTCTGTAGGTGTGTGAACATGAGCTTATACGGACATAATTGTTACAGGAAGACTGAATGTTTTTTTCTGTGAGGCATATGAGTCTAGCTTAAAGTCGTATAAATAATGCACCATCAATTTAGGCTGCTGAAGTGCTTTGACGTTAAATGAATCAGTATGTACACTGGTCATCATAAAAACATCAACTCTTGCCAGAAAATCATTATAGATTCAGTTTTTGTTTTGTAGGAACATTCTTCTGGATTGTTGGCATTCATGTATCTGCTGACAGTTTTTGATTTTTAATAATTATTGCATGTTTCTTCTTTTCATCATAAGTTCATTTGTTTTGAATATAGTTAAGGCATTATTGCGTTTCCATTAATGATTCTTTTTTTTGAGAATGAATGTCTAAAAAACATGGTAAAAGGTAAGCAGATCTTTAAGACTGTTCTAAGCTTTTCTTTTGTATAATATGTGATGCTAATAATGCCCTACAGGAAAATAATCCAAGAACTTCATTATAATAGTGTGCTTCAGAAAGAAAGCATGACAGCTGTGTATTATTTCTAACTGAAATTACTGAGCTTCTTAGCACCAAGAAAGTGAGTCTTTGAAACAGAAACTATTCAATTTCGATTATTTGGATTATAATTAAATAATTTCACATTTACACAGGAGTAATTGCCATCTTAATAAGACCTTTTCACAGAGCAGTAATGCCATATATCTTTGCATCTCTATAGGTGTATACTTTTGAAATACTTACATTAATCAAAGTTTAATCTCAAAATTGATAAATACAGCAGCATTCTCTATGGAAATTTTAGTAGTAATGCAATTCCTGTTCTTGAGCTAAAGGAAAGATATTTTTCTTCAAATTATTTTTGTCCACAATTTTAAGAGAGTGATACCAGCTCATTTACTTAACTGAATGGTGTGTTGACTTTAGCACAGTTGCAAAAGTGAGGAAGCTTCAATCTGTATGGTTAAAATTACAAAAAACTTGTGATTCTTTATTACATTAGGTGATTGAAGTTGGGTTTGAACTTGCTTTCACTGTATTATTTTCTTATCCTTCTCTTGATCTCATCTAAATCCTCAGTAAAATTTTGATCCACAGTGTGCTATTCACTTAATGGAGGGCAAGAAATTGCCCACATGTTAAAAAATCTAGGTGATTCATTAGTTGAACTAACAATTAAAATATGTATTCTGGTATTTACGTCATCTTTCACATAGTTACAAAATTTATATAATCAGTTTCTTCTTACTGAAATATGCTTTCAAAAAATCTTATTATATGTTTTCCTCCAAGTTTGGAGTATTGTGTATTTAATATCAATTACTTGACTAAATTTGTTTTGTGATCTTATTTAAGAAAGAAAGGATTTATTTTTATTTGCAAGATGACTGCTAATTTAGGATCCTAGAATCTGAGGTGCCTCACTGCAGTACACTTTGTCTTTCTGCTTTCCATAGATTCAAGTTGCCCTTAATTTCTTTGAAAGTCAGTTTGAAATGCAGGTGCTTATCAACCCTTCAAAAGAGGCCATATATGACTCAAAGCTGTAGGCATTATCATGTAAAGTTAAGAAATCTTTTACCTTTAACAATAGTCTCTTCCAAGTGGGTGGTGATGAGAACAAGCTAGTAGTACAGCTACTGACACTGTTTCTGCACTGTGGATGAGGAGAAGATGTAACTCTCCAGGGCTGTCAATCCAGCATGAAATTCAGATATTTTTAAAATTATTATTTTAGCTCTGTGAGTCATTCTGTGATACATAAGGATATGTGCAATAAATAGATAATAGGTTAGATCTAGCCAAAGTGTTTCAGTGTGACACTGGAGATGCACTTGTTATGCTTTTTTGTCTTTGTGTCATTTTATAGCAATATTTCTAGATATGTAAAATCAGTGATTCAAGTTTAGGTAATTAGACTTTAAATTCTCCTCATTATCTTCATATTTAAAAAAAAAATCCCACAAAGAAGATATAGCAAGAGTGTGTGGTTGTCATTTCAGGCACAGATTCATGTCTCAGTGTGAGTCAGTTCCACTCATCATATCTGATCTCTCAAAACAAGTCCTGCAACAGAACTGATAACACATAATGCTGTATGAAAACAGAAGAACTTGTGAAGATCTAAAATTCTCCATAATTTTTGTAGTAGTTTGTTTGCTGCACAAACAAGAATTTTGATTATCATTGATTTAGCCTTAATGAACACAGATGTATTTAGTCATGCAGTTATTCAGCATTTAGATATCTGGCCATAATATTTGACTCAGTGATATTGTCAGCATTGATGCTGAGAATTTAAAATGCTAAACACTGAGGAGTGTACTCAGCAGCATGTAGAAAAGTTTGTTATCAGTTGTTTGTTTGTTTGGTTTTTTTTTCCCCAGCAGAATATTTTAAAGAGCAATAAGAGAGAATAAACGATATTAAATGCTTCTCTCTTACTGTTTAGCACATTGTGTATATTTCTTGAAATCAGAAAATTGTACCTCACAAACCTTTTTCATATTCAAATCTTGAAATCTTGTAGAAGTCCTCCACATCTTTTTTAAGTTTCAAAGTTTTTTGTCCATTGCATATCAGCATACAGCAATATGTGATACCTACAGATGAATTAAAATCTGAGCATATACAGTCCGACATACTTAGATTTTAGATTTGGATTCCTCTACAAATTTAGGAGATTATTTTAGAATAAGAATTGTAACATCCATTTACCAGACTAATCAGTTTAGTATTTATCTTCCTTTACTATGTTGATCATAATTTAAACTTCCTCTTGATAATGTATTTCTATCCTTTTTTAAAAAAAATCCTGATATACCTACAACAACTTGTTATTAATTAAATGTTAAAAACCATATAGAGTTGGCATGACCTGTCCCACTGTATGTGTCAGGCATCAATATCAGAAAACTAATGTTCCAAACTGTTCCTATCATACCATTGAGCCGACTTGGTAGGCAGAGTAAGTTTTGAATACAAAATTGGTTTGACTTTCACTTCACTCCGCAGAGGAATCTTGCTAAGGGCAGGTAAATGGTCATTTTAGAAATTCTGAGACCAAGAGGAGAGGACTTCTGATTTAAGGTTAACACAGTAAAAGCCCTATGTAAGAATGAGCATATTTCTGCTAGTGAAGAGGTCTAAGAGTTACCTGTCAAGGAAAGGTATCTGATATTAATATCGTGTCATGAATGTATACTTCAGAAACTTAGTGGAAGTATCTAATGGGAATGAATATTTCAACCAGTACTAGGGAAATGGAACAAATGAATGGTTTAGCTGTTACACAGGTGTTTATAACATACTCTTTCTTTATGATGGTCTCTATACTCTCTAATTTCCTGCAACCGCATTTCAGAAAAATGGGGGAGAAACTCGCATGGTAAAAAAGGTGACATGCTTTCTTTTCCCCAGTTTTGCTATCTTTAGGAAGAAAAACAAATATGCAATTATATTTTGTCCTTTGAATTTCAGGAATTGTTATCTATAAGTTGTTTTAGTTTTCCCCAAACAGGGTTATAAATTATGAACAACAGATCTGATCCCTGTTATTTTTACCTTTAATTTCTGTACTGGCAAAGAGAGATTTTCCTTATTGCTATTGCCTTTTTGTTGTCAAATAACTGGAGATGGTGGTCTTATAATGCAACTGTTTCTAGGGAGTGTTGTTTCAGTATTTGTTGGGGCAGTGACAAAACTTTAATTCAGCTATCCTTGACACAGCAGGACTTTTTGGCACCCCAGCCTGTTTAATTCCTTGGAGGTCTACAGACTCTGCCATCCTATCGTTCTAGTTCACATTCATATTTTCCTGTAGTTTTCCATGACATGAAGAGTCTTGAGACACTTGATCACCTCTGTTCTTTTGCCCACGGCAAGCAATTTAAAGATTCAGAAAGAGCATTTCTTTCAGAATATTGTATTTTTGGGTAATCTGCTCCAGACAACTCTTTCCAGTGTGGGATTTAACCAAGGTACAGGCCCTAAAAAGGTGAAGAAATCAAGGCTTAAGAAATAGAGGGGTTTGACAGTGTTGCTATGCTTTAGTGTCAAATCTCATTGATGCTTAAAAGTGAGTTATTTCTCATTTAGTTGAATATATGTGTTTTCATTTAACCTGGGGTATATTTTCCAAAACCAAAGTTTTTATATTCTCTTCCCAGTTATGTAAATCAAAAGTTCTCTTTCCTTTGGGTGTTGGATTCAGACAGGAGCAGGTATTTACTTTTGCAAAATCAGTAAGATGAAGTCCTGACATGGAATATGAAATACTTCCATGGGAGGAAGGGAAATAGGACCCTTGTTCCTATTTGTATGTTGTCTCTGAGAAATTGCTAATATGGCCTTCATAATTTTATCTGAGCAGAAATATTTAGCTGGATAAATCAGTAAGCACCGTCTTTGAATATTGACACCGTAGCTTGTCTATATCTAGTGCTCACCAAGGTTTGACTGCAGATCTGAATAGGTTTCCAAACCCCATTCTGTTTTTCCCCTCAACCCATTTGTTGTTCTGCAGAATACTAATATCGGTGTCCTTTTTACTTTGTGTTGGAATTGCTCATATGTTTCAGCTGCACCACTATTTAGAAGCATTTATAAGAAAAAATTAGGAGAAAATAAAGCCTCAATAAACAAATTCTAGTAAGAATTTGTTTCTATGTTCAACTTTCACTGTTTGTCATGTAATCAGTAAAAGAAAATGTCTGGAATATTGCAACACCTACTCAACGTGCATGCATATCATTGTATCCACCCATAACAAATCCGTCAGTGTAGCCGGGGTGATGAGGAATGATTAATGGTAGGAGCTCCTGAAGTAAACAGTCATACATGTAGGAATAATTGTAGAACTCAATTTTTGCGTGGATTTCTGGCTGGTTTTGAGACCTGTTATATTTTATATATGCCTAAAGTACCACCATTGTTTTTCTTCTGAAAGGTAAGTGTCATAAAGATTTTTGTTTTCCAAAGCAAATACTGTATTTTAAGGGTAATCATGTGGGCATCAGAATATGCTAAGTGGCTTATGTCACTGACTGATTTTCAAACTGAAGAGATGTGTATTTTTTGAAATTACTTACGGAGAACACATATGTGAATATGGTCAAGAAGATTCCTGTGTGAGAATACAGCTGACCAGAGACTAAAACCGATTGAAACTGATTTTGTTGTTGTAATACACCTTACAGACACTGGGTCTCTCTTCTACAAGACCACCAGATCATGTATTTCCTTTCTTAAAATCAATTCAGCCTGTCTTAAGAAACAAAGTTCCCTGAATTTAGTGGACTGTAGATTAGAAAGGACAATTGTTCCCACTTCTCAGAGTGTAAGACTATTACAGAAAATGCACCATCGTAATGTTCAGAAGTGTTCTTCTGTTTTTGTTAAGAAATGCATTAGGGTATGCACATTTGATTTTATGACACTGCCCTTTACGTTAAAAGTTCCCTGTGTCTTTCTAATTTTAACAAGCCAATACATTTATAGACTGTAATCGTATCTTCTCTTAACCCTCATTTTTCTAGTGAATGAGCTAAGCATTTTCCAGTTCCTCTTATAAGATTGGCTTCTGTTCTTTTGATGATGATCCTGTTATCTTCTACAGCTTGAATTAGTATTCCTTGCACATGCATTGTGATCTACTGAAGTCCAGATTAGGTTTTGTACAGTTACATTAAGGGTGGAACAATACCAGCTGATTCATTATTGTCATGTTCTCTTGGTTGTCCAGTAACTTCTAGTAGCATGAAACTTTTCCCCTTAGTGCTTCCATGTACAGTTTATAAGATTGCACTATTTATTGTGAATCCTTTTTACTCAGTGAAAGACCTTGGATGTACCAGTAAATGTCATCCAATTTCTTTTCCCCATTTTCAGATGCTTGATTAAAGACAGATTAAGTAATCAGATTTTATAAGCATGAAAAAACCCCAGGTATTTTCTTGTTAAAAATATTTGTCAGGTTAGGGATGGATAATGTACCTTCAGTCAAACTACATTGCATTGCATTACATTTTACACGTACCTGAAGCTTGGATTACTTTTATCTTACGATTTTTCTCTTAAAATTCCCAGATCTGCAGTTCTTGGGAGCATTGCTCCCACTGCTTTTGAGTAACTTTAATATTTATTCATCTATAATCAAATATAATCATAAAATGTATGTATGTATATATGTGTACATATATACATATATATGTGTATGTATGTATATATATGTACACATATTTATGTGTGTGTATATATATGTCTGTGCTGATAAATTGTATAAAAATCTTTGATCTTCCTTCTTTTCCTCTTTATTTTCCTGAGACTTTGGCTTTTGCTATGTTCAAATCAGAAATCATAGCAATTATCACAAAAGAAAGTTACTGTTTTCCAGCTGACTCTACTTAAATTCCTAAAAAGTCTGAATGAAGAGGACAGAATAATTTTATTTCTTGGCATCAAATGATAATGCTCCCTGTATGGATACCCAGGCTGCACAGCCCAGCCACTTCAATGCCAAATATCCCTGACACCTACATGCCTGATTAATGGACTCTATGCAAAGAAGCAATGTAGAGTTAAAATTTTTATCCCTCTATGGGACTATCTTGCTTTCCACTGTTGTAAACACATCTCCACACTTATTTTTTCAATACTGCAGTGATTTAAAGATCACTGCATTAAAGGTCACTGCATTATTGATTGTTCGTTATGGATTTAAAAAAATAATAAAATTGGCTGCTTTTATTTTCTTTCAGAGTTTCTATATTTTAATACAGTTCATAAAATTTCTGATGTCCTACCAAGGTTAACTTTAAGGTTAATTCAAGTTTACTTAAACAGGAAAAGAATAATGTTTGTGTCGTTTTCCGTCTAGTCTCTGGATGGATATGTAATACTTTCTTGATTTGCATCTTTGCATCCATCTCAGTGATTTATTCTTCTTTTGTTTTCCTTCTTATGCAATGTATGCATTTAGAAAAGTCATGTGCAACTGGTGTATCATCGGTTATATAATACTCATGGGACCTTACAATATTTGCAAGTATAAATTGGGACCATAAGTCCACTGTGGGTTTGCTGACTTCTCCTGAATTTAATTAAGAGGTGAAGAGGGGTGAATAATATTAATTATTAAAATAAGCTATTTTAACATTTTACAAAGTAGAAATATTTTTCTGATGAGGGGAGTATTTTCATATTATCTGTGGACCGAAGGGCAAAGAAACTACTGTGGTCAGAAGTGACATATGATCCTGGATCTGTGGCCATCTGGACATGTATGTGGCTAATGGGGGATGATCATATAAAGCAGCAAACAGAGAAGATACGGAGATTTTTTTTATCATGTCTGTCTTTTTATCTCTCTATCCACTTAGTTGCAGAGGTTGAACCTCACTGAGATTGTCAACAAAGCCATTATTCCGCTCATTGGCCAATGTGTGTTCATTTTCTGCTGATTGCTGCAGGGATCGATGCAGTGTGTGCTGATCTTTTTCTCAGGTTCATTTTTCCAAGGGCAGTTATGTGTAATCCTCATAGCATGGTTTAACCCCAACCAGCAGCCAAGCACCACATCACTGCTTACACACTCCCTCACCCACCAGGCTGCAGTGGGGTGGGAAGAGAATCGTAGCAGCCACAATACTTGTGGGTTGACATAAAGACAGTCTAATAGATAAAGCAAAAACCATGCATGCAAGGAAACCAAAGTAGGGAATTCATTCCCCACTTCCAGGGATTCTATCATGCATAAAGCTTACTTGAGAAGACAAACGCTGTCACTCTGATCATGTTCCCCACCCAGCCCCTTCCTTCTTCTACCCTTATATACCGAGCATGATGCCATATGGTGTGGAACGTCCCTTTGATCAGCTGGGGACAGCTGTCCTGGCTGTGTCCCCTCACAGCTTCTTGTGTACACCCAGCTCCTCACTGGTGAAGTGTGATGAGGAGCAGAAAAGCCCTTGACTCTATGTAAGCACTGCTCAGAAGTAACAGAAATTATCAAAAGTCTTTCCAGCCCAAATCCAAACCCAGCCCTATAGAGGTACTATTAAAAAAAATTAACTCGATCACAACCAAAACCAGCATGTTTCAGTTCATCTGTGTCATAATAATAGGTCATAATTTATGATTAATACCTTGCAAGCTGTTGAAATAATAATTCACACGTGGGGAAAATCACGGACAAAGGAGTGATAAAAACTTTCATGTCTCCTTTATGAAACTATCGTAGTAGATGTTATGGTTTGTGTGCTAATTTTTGTTTTATTTTTATTGGTCTGGTAATTTTTTTTTTAATATTTATTAAAGTAGGTCATACGTGTTTTCACACACTTAGAGGGGAGGGTCTGTTCATAGAAGGATCTGGGCAGAAATGAAAGAAACAGTAAATCAGTAGGTTCTCAGGAAAAAAACCAAACTTTTGTTTTCCATTTACCTTAGTATGTAACCTAGAGGCATGCCTTATTGCTGAAATAAATAAATACTATTAAAAAAAATACAATCTTGGGTCTTTCACCAAATGTGTTTCTATTATTTTATCATGTGAAAAAAGTCTTTTAATGGAAATTAATCTCTGGAGGGTGAAATGACCTAACCCAGTATTTGCAAGAAGTGCCTTGATATAGCATTCTGAACTGCATATAATTAATTTAAATCAAACTACACTGAACATAAACCAAACCACCTGGTAACCCTCCACATAATGCTGCCTGTGAAAGGATCATAGAGAAGATAAGATATATTGGCTCTATCCAGTTAGAGACCTCTGTTTGGATCAAAGGTTTTTGAAAAAATTGATATTTAGACTGATGTTTGCTTGATCTATGCTATTTCTAGTACATATGGATTAATTTCACTAGAAAATATCAAGAACTGAATCTGTAAATCTGCAAAGGGCTATATTATCCTGCAAAGGACAATAAGAAATATATATTTCCATAGAAGTTTAAGTTACAGGTTTTCAGGTATTTTTCTGTTTGCTTGCTTGCTTTTTTCATTTTTCATTTCAGTCATATTGAAATAGTAATGATGGCATGGTTTATTTTGACTTTCTCAGGGATAAGAACCTGTCTTACATTCATAAATTGCAGAATGTGTATCAGCTGGTCTTTAATTCTGAGCACACAGAAAGGAAGGGATAATAAGATATTTTTTACAGTATCATCCTACTCTGAGGCTCAAATTCTGTTTCCAAGATATTTGTAAAATGTCATACCAATTCCATAAACTCAGGCAAATTTGACTGTAATATGTTGCTTATTTATATAGCAATTATCTATAACCATATATTTATGAGAATAGGCTAGTCCTTTTTTAACATTAATTAGGTATGGAGTAAGGTTTTTGGATATCTGTGAATTCTTGGTGTATACAAATAAATTCTGTGATTTAAATTTTTCAGTTGCTGATGAATAAACATGAAGTTTTTTATAAAGCAAAATAATATAATTTTTTTGTGGTTTAGCAACCTTTACTTTTCTGATTAAAGCGAAATACTGTCCAGTCTTGATAAATTAAATCATTGGAATTTACCAATCATGGTGTGGAAAATAGTTTCAGTATCTGCCTACTTAAATACTAATTATGACATGGCTATTCCCTGTGTCCAGAAGTTACTTTTTCTCTTTGTGGTAAGGAAATTCTATATTGACTTTCCTAACTGAATAGCATCTGTTACAGAGTATATGAAGATGACTTAAGTCCAGATATAATTTGTTCTGAAACCCTGTAATGACTCAGAGTTTCAGTTCTTTCAGTGTAAGCCCCAGTGTAGACATTCATGTTCCAGAATGTGTCATATCTTGATTTAGTTTAAGCCAGCTAAAAATGACTTAAATCAATATAATGCAGTGTTAAAGTTAGGAATGTTTACACAAAGGCTTAAAATACCAGTAGTATTTACACTGAAATTTCATGCAAACTGTATACATAAGACATCATTTAAAAGCTTTACAAGCAGTAAAAACTTCCACTGCACTGTTGCGTTTCCCAGTCTATCTCAAACCTATCGCACCTCAAGCTGTTTCTGTTACATTTAGGAGTTGAAGGGACACATTTGAACACGATGTGAGAAGACTTTCCTCTCAGAGAACCTTTTGTACCTGGGAGAGGGCACTCTGAATCAGCTGGTGGTGCTCCTTCCTGTTTTTTTTGGACCACGTAGCTTCCTTTGCAAGGATGAGGAGGAGGCTCTCCTCCTGTTATCTTTTGGAAGCAAATGCATCCTGGGCTGTGATTGAATATCCCCACAATTAAGTATAGCTATTTTCACTCTGTCTTGCAATGCGTTTAATCTTCCATACCTGCGTGAGATGGGTATAAAACTTTTATATTCTGATTGGCTTGCCATGTGCCTTGTGTAGTATTCATTCTGCACAGGTGTTACTGACTCCATCCAGCGCCAGACACTAGGGAATGGGTTGAAAAAGGTGGTTCATGGCAGTGAAAGTTATTTTCTGTTGTGTTGCTCGCACTTTTTATTTTGTTAGGAATGGAGAAGTAAGGAAGATTTTAGAGAGGAGGGAAATGAAATTATCATCGGGAATGGAGAAATACCCTGTCAAAAGAAATCAGACAGTTTAAAGCAGAGACAGAATAAGAAAACACCTTTATAAAAAGGCCCTAAAGTCTGGCTTATTCCCTATGAAGTGGTAAAGAATTGGTTTATCAACCTGTCTTTAATTAATCCATTTTACATGGCTGGAAACTGTACCTCCAAAAGCTGTCTGGTGGCTCACGCACACAAGGAATTTTTCTGTGTGATACATGAATGCTCTTTAAGAAAGAAAACAATAATCTTCATTTAAAACATTATGGTTGAGTTCTGAGTCAACTTCACTGAGTGTCCTAGAACTCTCTCAGAATTAGGGTACAGAAAACATTTTATTTTCCATAGGCGGTAAGTAAGAAAAGTAGATGTGCACATTTTATGTCACGTTCTGACTATGCCAACAAGTTGTATGATTTATTGCCTTAGTAGGAACAATTGAGTCACTTCCATAAAATTCCAAGTATAAGTCCAACCAAGAGTCCTATAAGGTGGTATGTTGACTTAATCTATTTGGGAGTCAGAATCTTTTCAGCATGGAACTGTCATAAAACAAGGAAATTGCCCTGAACGAGGCACTGAAAATTTACATCCTTTAGGAAATTCTGGATAACTATATGAGCCTGCAGAATGCCTTTTGTTTCATAGTATTATGCAGCAGGAAAGAGAATCCAAATAATTCAGTCTTAGTCATCACTCATCAGGGAACAGTAATACCATAGACTTTTCTAATTTCCATGTTTTTAATGTGAAATAATTTGACCTTGCAATTTCTGTGAGGGACAAGAAGGACTGTGACAGTAAGGCTTTATTTAAATACAATATGTTGACAAATGAGAGAATTTGTCCTTCCACAACCATGTAATCTTTGATGTGGAAACAGAGAAATACCATCAGACTGATGTATTTTTAAATTTAGTATTTTTAAAAGAGAAAATGTAATGTAGTGATATGTACACTGTCAAACTACCAAAAAGCAAAACCTAATCAGAATTTGAAATTAAAGGGTTGAAAATGAATTTAAAGTTTTGAGACACTAAGAGGTTGCTGAAATACAGCAGAATGTTTTAGCAGCAAAATACTGTGCTACTAGTGGATGAAAATCAGTCTTTTCTTCAGTGGCCATTGTTTATTGTAGGAACATGATCAGGAAATAGGATTCTGTGATGTTACAGGCAGGATGAGAAACAAACACACTAATGCTCACTTTAGCAAATCCTCAAAACATTATAGATGTCTTTGAAACATTGCGTTAGATGGTCTTCACAGATCCCTTCCAACCTCAGAGATTCTCAGTGATTCCCAAACACAGAATGAAAATCATTCTGTAAGTAATCATAATATGTAGTTGTATTTACACTCCAGGCAGTTCCTCAATGGGAATTATAACATAATACTTGTTTAACAATAGAGGGATTATTGATTAGTGCTGTTATTACTTTTATTATGAAAACGTCTGTATGAGGTTGTTATCATTGTTATACACATTCTATAAATAGTTCTGTCTATTGTTTACACATACAAATATAAAGTATACAGTGAATTACTACTACATTTTATAGATTAGAAACATAAACCAAAAGATAAAATCCTCATGCTCAGTGCTTTTTTAAGCATAATGCCCATTACCACCCTTGGTGACCTATTTTAAAGATACAGCTGAATTAGAAACTGAACCTGTGCAGTTGGAGCCTCTCTGTCACCAGCACCTGTTCCAACATCCATTTCCCTGAATTGGGTTTGAAAGCAGAAGAGGAACTGACTGATGATAGTCACCAGCACACACTGCATATGTGGGTGTGAACTCTGAGTGGTTGCTAAAATACCTCAACTAACTACTGGTAAAACTGGATTAATATTAGGTGCTAATTGATTCTGTGATATGTTAAAGAAGACAAAAGAGATTAGGAATTTTTTTTTTTTTTTTTTTTTTTAGTGAAGAAATACCTTAACAGTTTACTATGAGGTGGTTGTTACTTCTGTAATTATGGAATAATTTTCACTGTCTCTGTACAAAGAAGAAAAACCTGTGATCTAGTTTGCAGGCTGGAATGTCATCTGATCCATCCATCTACTGTTGCCAAAGGTGGTTCATGTCATCCTTGGGAAGGACAAATTTCTGATGGGAGGCAAAATATTTGAGGTTAATTTAAAATCTCATAATTTGTAATACTAATTTGTAAGATGATATGTACCTACTGTTTTTTGACAGAGTGGTTCTCATAGTTTTAATGGTACAATTAAGCCAAATTCTGATCTTCATGTGTCATAGGAGAAAAATCACTTTCTACAGGGAAGTTTTCAAATGATCCTGGTGATTAAGTTTCAGAACAGCTGTAATCTTTTTAGTTTTCCCTTATATAATAGTAAATTAAGCTGTGGTGTAATCTGTGACTGTGAATGTGTCTGATGGGTTTTTCTCTCGTGTCTATTTTTGTCCCCTGATTATTCTCATTTATTATGGAAGATGAATAATATATCAGTGGTGTAGGTGTATATATAAAGCGGTTTTTTCCCGCTTTAGAGAATAACACATTTTAACTTTCATATTCTATTTCCTATATATTGTATTAATATATATTTTTTTTAAGATTCAGTATGCTTCTATTTCTATTTTTATATTTCATAAATGTGAGGAAGGATGTATTTTTAACATATGTGCCCAAAAAGAAATTCTTTTGGATAATAAGAAACTATTAGACCCCTACAGTTAAGTTTTAAGTGATGATTTTGCTTTTCTAGGTACTGAAGCTAATCTTTCTTATATACATAGAAAGCAGTCAGCAGAGACAAGGAGCTGACAATAGAGTAATTTAATTACAGTTAATTAATGAGCCCACGGGATCAAAATAAGCTAATAAAGGCAAGTGATAATGTGTCTTTGGGATAGAAAATCACTCTTAGGAGAAAACAAGATCGAAGTATTCAGAACATTTCTTTTATTTCCACACTGCCTATTAATTAGATGCATCGTTTTTAGTAATTATATAGAAGTATTACATATGTAGCTGATATGATACATAAGAGAAACTGCAAATATTACAATATCTCAAATTAAACTTAGTATAAGTTATAAAGGAATGTTACTGTATTTTTGCCCCTGAGTTTTCCTTCACACATTGCCTTGGAACACAGAATTCCAGAGTCTTCTGGAATTCAAGTGATTTCATCTTTTCTGTGCAAGTATTTGATGTTTGGCATGAATTTGTCAGATATCATATGTCTGAGATCTTGATTAATTAGGGATCATCCTATTTTCCACCAGATGTTTTTTACTTCAAAGGAGAAATTACATTTCCAAGTATTTGAATAGCTATATTGTGCAAAATTAACATGATACACACCGGCCTTAGAATTTAGTTTTCCTCATCAGAGTAACATAAAGTAGCTCCAGATTAATAAAATATATAAATAACCCTA
>VWZT01009797.1:490044-504610 GCA_013397055.1 Pachycephala philippinensis
TGTTCAGATCTGCAGCTAGTAGGGAAGATTTATGTATGTCATGGTGATGATACCCGACATTTAATTCCTGTCAGGAAGTGGCTCTGCTGTCAAAGACAGTTTGTGCACAAAGAATACCCAAGTTCCCAGGTGCTCCCCAGCATTGTACATTTGACCTTGTTAAATGTACAGGTCCTGCCAAATGCTATAAAATGCTATAAATATTGGAAAATCCCAACCCACAATAAAATAATTAGCTGCATTTCAATAAATGCAGTTCAGAAAAGGATAGTGATTTTTCTTTGTCATTGAGTTCTGGTGTGAATTGGCAAATGTTTTGTCTGGTAAATGGGATGACTGTAGCATAGACTAACCACTTTGTGGTGTCTCAAGAACAAGTTCCACATTATTATTAAAATTATTGTTTATTAAGAGAAGCAGAACAGAATATAACCTCTAGTCAAAACCAGATGAATTCTCTTTCACTTCCTTTGTTTATAGATTGTATATTTTAGGTGGTCTGCCTAAGGAATTTCAACTGCTTTCACTTCAGAGCTGTTTTTGTTTCATAATTAATTACAAGATTTTTATATTCATTCTAAAGCACATGGTAATCTCATGCTCTGTCAGTATGAAACACACCACACCATGAAATGTTTTCTTTTTTCCCCTCAATGCACACAGGTTGCCAGAAAAAAGGAATGTGCAATGGAGATTGTTAATATGGACATATCCTAAGACACAGCGTACCTTTTGAGAAAATAAATACACTACACTTTGGCATGGAGGACAATTAACAGTGCCGTGAATTACTGAGGACAGGTAAACTGAAATTTACTTTCTTTCTATTCCTTCATTAATTAATGTCGTGTGTCTGCTGAGGCCTGTTACCTTCTTTCCAAACTTTGTTCTTGTCTGTTCATTTATAACTTTTCCTATATTCACACAAGGTTTTATAAGAAAAAAAATGGATAAATGAGTGATTGGTGATCAATGTTTACGACATATCTCAAAATGTCTTTTAGGTTTGTAACTCAAACTTGAGTCTCTCAAGTGGTAGCAGACACAAATTATAGGGAATGAATTTATTGTGACTCATCTGTGTCAGTCTTGTAGTCAAGTTTGTTTGTGCTTAATGCATAAAGCCAAGCTAAGTATTAATCTTTAATAGTCAGAAAAGTCTGTGTGCAGTCTAAGGAATTTGGGATGCAATAAGCATGGAGCCTTTTATTAGAACATCAGTGTCTGTTGATGGGAACACAGTCCTGTCTTTTGTATTTGTACAGAGGAATACTGGATCAGGAGAGAAATTTAGGGTACAGAAGATCTTTCAGTCTGATTTTTCACTTTGTTGCCTTTTTTGTACAGTCATGATTCTGAAAAGGGAATTCTGATGGCTACCAGCACTGGAATGGGAATTTTACATTTTCATTTTTCATATAGTTAAATAGATTTTGAAACCTTTTGGAGGTTAAGAATCAGTTTTGATTTTCCTTTTTTTTCTCGTATTAGCACTTTTCGAGACTTTATCCTACAAGGAAGTATGTTATCAAGTGAGAATTATTTTGTGTTTTGAGTTCCATACCCAAACCTTACAAAATTAGAAATAATGATATTATAAGGATATCAGGATTTTTTTCAATTTTTTTTTTCCTCCAAATAGGATCTGTATAAATCAAGGAAGAACACTCTTTTCTTCTAAAGAATAACTTATTTTCTTTTTGGTATTTTCAAATGTATAGAGAATAATTTTACCTAAGAGCAGTTTTTAGTATGCCTTATAGTAGAATATTACTGTATTTTATCATAATGTTAATAGAAATTAATGGGCAATGATGGTTGTCATGTTTTGGAGACTGCTGGGAGGTGTTTTGAGAAAGTTTTTGGTGTGTTGATGCAATACAATTGGAGAACTTGTAATGCTGGTGATGAGCTAAATTAGAATATATTTGCATTGGTTGGTATTCATTTAGAGGCAAATTAAAAAAAAGATAGAAACTCTAAATTTTTAAAATAAATGTGAAAGCGTGATGGATTTAGACCTGTCTGAATAGATTCTTAGTCCTTCTTTGTCTTCCCTGTAGAAAAAAAAAAAGAGTTTAAACTAAGTTAGCACTATAGATATTTTTTCTATCGTTGCCACTTGCCTGTGAGAATTCCCATCTCCAATCTGTTTACCATCTGCAGGTTGGAATTCTGCTTATTTATTGATATATGTCTTAGTGCTTCAGATGTTTGTTGTTTGGTGGGTATTTTTGGTTTGTTGGTTGGTTTTGCTTTTTTGTTTTGAGGTTGGTTGTGGTTTTTTGGTGTTTTTTTTGTTGTTTGTTCGGTTGGTTTTTTTGGTTTTTTTTTTGNTTTTTTTTTGTTGGGTTTTTTTTTTTTTTTTTTTTTTTTTTTTGGTTGGGTTTGGTTTGGTTTGGTTTGGGTTTTTTTTTTTGCATACTATTTGCTGAATAATCATACCAGGAACTTTTTTGGCTCATATAAAAAATTACTCAAATCCTATGTCTGGATAGGTAGTACCACTGTCAGTCTTGTACAAATATTTTTTAAAATACATTTTGGGATTGCTTTTTTTGTACTGGAGAAGAGAACTGTTGTGTATGGATTAAAATTAACATTCCACAAACCTCTGCTTGAAATGTATCGGGTTTTATGCTCGAGGAAGCACAAATGGCATATATGGTGTTTATATTATCTAATTACCCATACTATTCTCTTCTGAAGAAACTTAGAAATTCCCAGGCTTGTGTATTGGGTTTGCACTGCCAGGTTTGGTAGTGGGAGGGCTACAGGGGGAGCCTCTGTGGGAAGCTGTCAGAAGCTCCCGCTGTCTGATGGAGCCGATGCCATCGGGCTCCAGGATGGACCCGCCACTGACCCATCAACGATGGTGGGAGTGCCGCTGAGATAACGTTTTTAAGAAAGGGATGAAAAAAAGCCACCTACACAACAGGCAGCAACGGTGACAAGAGAGAATACGTGAAGGAAACAGCTCAGCAGACACCAAGGTCAGTGAAGAATGAGGAGGAGGTGTTCTGGGCGCTGGAGCGGAGATTCCCCTGCAGCCCATGGTGCAGCCCGTGGTGGAGGCAGCTGTGCCCCTCTGGCCCGTGGTGGAGCAGATCCACCTGTCCAGCTGAGGGGGGATGGAAAGGCTTCAGAGACAGCTGGTATCCAACCCACCACAGCTTGTCATGATAATGCAGGGATGTATTACAGCAGTAATCTTTTTTTCCCCTCTCCATCTCAAATGGTAGGTTTGCAGGTTTTTCAGGATCAACAAAACCTGTTATCTAATACTGAACATAAATTGCACAAGCCTATAGCATTTAAAATACTGTGCACTAAATACACTTGCCATGATATTGCTATTTTTTTTGTGGGTGGTTTAACTTTAAATAATGTCAGTGTTTAAACATATTTTGTTGTGATGGACACAGAAATTGGAATTTATGACAGATTTTAATGCAAAAAATTTCAGGTACATTATATGTGCTTTAGAAACAATTCCTTTCTAAAAGTCTTAACAGCAAAAAGTATCTTCAGCTGGTGTAACTTGAGGAATAGCAAGGTTGAAAAATTTTCTTATCTGTTGAACAGCTTACGTAAAACTAATCTCCTTTCTGAAAGACTTGGCCTACCTAAAATTTATTTACAATGGAGCAAATCCTTTCAGATATGTCTCAGAAAGCCCTTAGGCTGAGCAATACCTTCCGTCACTTAAGGAGATAAATAGAGGTGCCTTAGTAATTTTGCTATTATGGGTCAAATTCCACATTGCATCTTAAAGTCTAGACAGCTAACCTTTTTTGAGGGAAGAGAAGGCAAACATTCCAAATAATGGCTGTTACAAACCATCAGCAGATGACGTATCAATAGCATTTATTTTCAAAATTTCATACTCACATTGGGTAATGAATTGGACCTGCTGAACCTTTGTCCTCTCACAGTTTGTCATCTGCATCAACAAAATTTCCTTGGAGCTTTTCCCAAGGAAAAGGACGAGAACCAATATTATGCTTGAAGGCTCTGCAGGCTTTATGTACAAACCAGCAGTTCAAAATAACGGGTCAATACTTTGCAACTTAGTGACTTTGTAATCCAGATGGTATAGGCCTCAAAATCCTCTACTATAAAATAATGAAAAATATTGTCAATATTTTGGCTTAAATAAGGCTTTAACATGCTCCAGAAGGATCAGATTGACCATGAATGTACTATGCTTAAAGACTGATTCTTTAAAAATTTGCACAATGGTAGCCTTGCAATCATAAATCCATGTATCATCCACTTCTTGGGAAATAGTCCTTCCTGCGTAAGGTTTTCTAACTGGCTGAATTTCAAAGCAACAGCTATTTTAGTAACAGCTTCTCTTCTTAGGTGAGAAATGTTAAAAACTTCAGTTTTAGTGGTTACTGCTACTCTTTAGCTTCTCATACTTAGAAGCGGGAAGAAATTAATTGCTGTGTGACCAAAGCAGGATGGCAAAAAGTAGCAAAGGACAGAAGTCCAAATGTCAAAAGCAAAAAGCTAAAGCAAATACATTTAAAAATATTTGAAACACTTTTTTGTCACCTTATGTGACATTCAAGAGGAATGTTATTCCAGTTGTTATTCCAGAATGTGAAGAACTGGCTGAAAGCGCTCCGTTAGTCCTCAAGGAACTGACCTGCCATCAGCAGGTAAAGGTATTTTGGAAGATAATATAAATTCTTGCAGCCAGTAGCTGGTGACACCTGCTTCTTACTGTTCATCTGCAGGAAGGTGAATGTGCTTTCTGCTTGGGGCTGGCTCACTGCTTCTGCTGGCACATTTCCCTGATGTGATTGTGGGATTATGTTCTCTTGAACTCTCACTTTCTTAGTAACACTCAAGAACAGTAAAACTTCATCCTGGTCCACAAGACATCTTATATGTGTGGTTTAAGTTTTCCCACAGGTTTTCTTCCTTTTCAGAGATATCATTTTCCCCTGAATCCATGTCTCTCAATATGGTTTGAAAATCTCTAGAAAACTTGGGCTGTATTTGAATTGTAATGAAATGTGAAAACAGAGGAATCCTGAAATGTTCCAGGGTATTTAAATTTTTAACTTCATATCGTTTTAAATTAAAAATGGGCTTTAATAGTTGTATTTAAAAGATGACAGAAATGCTTCTCAATATGTAAAAGTATGTTGGATTAAAAGATGTCTTATAACTACTAAAATTAATTATTTTAAACGAAAATAATTAGTGATGGAATTATTACAAGCATCAGTATTTTTCATCCGTCTTATTTTCTTTATATTGTACTTTTAATGTACTCAAAGAGGACATTTTCACGAGTGAAAATTTGAGCACAATTCCAGTTGAAATGCACAAGAATCACGTTTCTCATTTCCCAGAGTGTTTAAAATATTTAGCATAAATCTGTGTGTATTGTTTCTTCCCTAAGGCTTGGGAAGTTTGTGGCCAGCTCTAATTCAAGGTGTGGACTGTACTGCCTGGACTGTACTGTGCACTACATTTCCTATGTTGTGACAATAACTTTGGGACTCAAATGACTGTTCCTCTTCAGTCTTCCTGTTGCCATCCCAGGTAGTTTTTATGTGAAGCTACGGCATTATGTTGCAGATCAAACATTGCACTTAGAATCTCCTACAGTCTAAATTCCCTGTGGAAGGACATGACACTGTTGTTATGGAAGGCCCCTCTCAAGTTTGCATTTGTCCGGAAACAAATAGCATCGCTTAGGAAAATGATCAGTACTGCTAAAGCTACTGAATATATTAAAATAAGTTAAGAACATTTACAGTTCTTGATAATACCCCATTTCTTTAATTCTCAACTCCCTCACCAGAGTTTAAAAAAACAAACTAAAACAAGCCAATAAATAGATAGCTATGTGATTCAACCTAGTTATGATAACAGGCACCATCTTGGAATGTAACAGAGATAAGTAGCAGAATAATCTTATGCCTATTGTTCCTCTTATTGGTCTACATATAGATGTTTTGCAGTTTGAGATCCATGATATCAAAACATTTGAACAGATAACTTCTTTCTCTTTCATGTATACATCTTCTTTATTTCTTCTCTCTTTTTTTTCCCCCACAAACCTTCGTATTTCCAACGCTGCAAAATTATGGGATACCAAAACTTAGAAATTCAGGAGAGAAAATTCCCCACATCATGGGAGTGGAGGTTACTAAAATAAAGAATATGAGTCTCTGTCGTGGCTTATGAGACAGTATTATAGACTGTGAAGGTGAATTAATGGGCAAAGTAGAGGGTAAGAGTGAAGATCAAAGCTTCATGGTTAAGTTCATTATCATAGGAACATCACACAAAATGGTATATAATCAAATGATTAGTTGCAAAGCTAGAAAGGTCTTTAAAAAAATTATCTTCTACTGTCTTGATTCACATATCTGGCTTCATGTGTGTGATTTAATGAAAATTAAGTGTTCTTAAATTACTGATACCAACAGGTCTCTGTATTTTATATAAGTTATTGTGTGTTTAACTGCATGTTAGAAGTCCACATTCAACTGAAACAATAGGAATTAATACAGAAAGAAATGGGCAGAATTTTCAGTGAACACTAGAAAAACGTGTAAAATGGTTTGAGTTGTATATGAGAACCCCCTGAGCGAGGCTGACATATGGCTGGTGATATCCTGTAGGGAAATGTAGAGTGCAAGGAGGTAATAATAATTCCTCTTAGAAAATAAAGGTCACAAGTGATAGCAAGTGCCAAGAAAGCATCAGGGATTTTTTTAGAGCCTACTGGGTCAATAAAACCTCAGTAGGCTCATGTATTTCTTTAACTGTAAAAAAACCAATTCAATTTGGATCAGGGAATATAAGGGCTTGTGAGTGAAGTAGAGAAAATACTTCTTCCTACCCTGAGCCAATGGCTGTTTCTTCTAGGAGGTTATATTAGTTTAAGAGGTTATGTGTTGGAGCCATTGACCTGATTTCCAGCTCTGTTGATTTCCTGAAAATTCAAAGTCAGTAGAAGCTAAGGCAGTAAGCATTTCAGGAAATCGGTTCCTGTATTTTTATATATGGATAGTGTTATGTACTATATAAAAGTGTATTTCAAATTAACATATATTTAAGAAAGTTCTGTATTAATAAGTGGTTGATTGAAGTAATCAGAAGCTTACATTTTTCCTTCTAGATTATTCTGTTCATGTCAGATAAAGAATTATGAAAAATAATTTATTTTTTTTTTAATGGTAGTGATGATTAGTCCAGCTTCTGAATGATGGATATTTATATGGCAAGAGTTATTTTTGTCAACAAGTCAGCTCTAAGTGCAACTGGCATGTACTTAACTTTTAGGACTATGTTCAGAAAGATGGAATAGAAATTATGTCATGTTATTGATGGAAGTGGATAAGTGTTAAGGCATGTAAACAGAAGAAAGTATAGCAGGAGTTAGCATGACTATTAACTATTTTGCACATGGAGGAATTCAGATTTTCAATTATGTCTTTGCCAATCTAACACTTACTGACCCACTAACTTATTTCTGTTGTAATTGACTTCAGAAATATATATTAATTGATGTGTCACCCATGCAACTATATAGAGAAATATGAGAATGTTTGTGGTATGCAGAGATTTCCAGAAAAAATTAGTTTGAAGACTGAATGTAATAATAATGCTGGCAAAATATTTGATTTGGCATACTAACCTTTATTTGGAATTCAGTTACTGTATTGTGTCTCTCTGTCAAACATCTGCTTGTTTGTGCTTGAAAAAAATTACCCCCTGCCTTACCAAATATAATAGACTGCATTTAAAAGTACAACTTTTTTTTTGTTAGCGTGAAGTTGCTTCTTGGGGTTTGTTTTGTCCCATACGGATTTTCCTTCCAGACCAACCTTTATGTTTTCAATGAATTTGTCACAAATGTCTTTATAGCTGACTTCTTCAAAAGGTCTCCTTACAGCTTTTCTTTTCATGGTACATGGAACGGTTTTCTTTTACGTGCAAACTGCTGGTGTACAGAGATCAATTGTTCTCTAGATTGGTAGCTTCCTCTGTTTTGTCTTCCATATTGCTGTGTTCTTGTTCGTCAGCATTTATGGTCCAGTGCATTTGTTTTTGTAAAAAGTTACCATGATGAAGCTCTTATCTGCACCTGCACTACAGGAACAATTTCTTGCCATGGCTGTCACCAGAATTAGCATCACTGTTCATCGTTCACTGCTGACAGAGATCTTTGTGTCTCTAATTTTTATACAAACTGCATTGATTTGGGAAATTTGATGACTTATATAGATAAGTTTGTCAATGCTTTCATTCAAAACTCAGTCTGTCTGTATGGTTTAACTAACTAAATAATTTTAATTCACTAAATTACAGTTTAACTATTCAGTATAACTCACCCATCCATCAGGCTTTATGCTTAATTTTTGCACTATGGGACTCATACCTGAAAATTGCAGGGGATCTTTTCACACATATGGATAACAACAACAAATTGAATTTAAAAATAACAAATTTCTCATTTAAATTCAGTGACACCTATATGCCTGTAAAAATACTAAACTCTAACTTTATAGAAATATTTTATTTTCTACTAATCTATTTGTCCTATTTCCAGATGTAAGGTTTTAATCCACTACACTTTTTATGTCTAAACAATCTGTACCAGATTACTTGAGAAATCCTTAGAATATAGTCTTGTATTTCATGCTAATATCAAAATAGAGTGCTCTATTATACTTTAGTGCTATTATTAATTTGGTTCCTCCTATTTCATGACAAATGAGAGCTTGCTCTGTAAGGTTAGGATTCTGTGTTAGCAGTAGTTGATAGCATTGGGTAAGTCTGTGTTTCTTTAGCAGTTGCATTAATAGGAAATTCTCAGATTCTTGTAGTCTTACAGATTTGGGCCATAAGAACTTTGCTTTTTGTAAAAATGTTTGTAAAAATAAATAGGGAAGCTGAAACCATAAGGTTTGCTGTAGTGCTTTTTCTGGATTACTGCCAGTATGACTGGGAAAATCACTCATGAGATTATTCCAGCAATTATACAGAGCTATAGATCTAGTAAAGTGCATACCTTATATAACAAAACAATAAAAATCTAAAATAGCTGAGTGGAGAGAAGAGTGAAGGAAAGTCATTTCACTGTGCTTTTGTCAAATGCAGCATTGTATTCAGTCACATCTGATCATATGGCATCCAGCTCCTCGCTCTGTCATCTGTCCTTCTCAACAGAGGTATGAGGTGTATAAAGATAGTGTGTGGACTTAGTTCAAGCCAGTAGCCTTTAACTATTATCTTTTTAGTGCTCTGAGGAATTGTCCTCTCATTGAATTAGACTGCCTTCAATCCTTTAGGCTCCAGTGATACAAGAAAATAAAGACAGACTGCAAAACTGAGTCTAATTACTGGGGGGTTGTGTTCAGCTTTTTAGCATTAGAACTCATTTCAGAGTAACAAGCAGGTGGGATCATGGGGGAGAAATGAAGGCTTTTGTTCAGCTTTTGCATGTGCATGCTCTTTTATGTTAGATATGTAAACATTTGATAGATGTAAATTAAGGATTGGCTTTATGGAAACTTAGCTTAATAAACAACCTCTGCTTCCTAAATGATTTTACAAAGCAAGATTTAGGTTCATTACACTTCCCTAAGACTGCAGGCTTTGCCTTTTTATTTTTTTTCTTTTTTTTTTTTTCCTTTTTTTTTTTGAAATCACAAATGCAGGTCAGCTCTCCTATCCAGCGCAAGTTTAGTCCACTGTCACTGGATTTTCATGCAATTCATTGACAGTTGAAAAGTTCCTGCATTTAGAATAATAGGGAATCAGGGTTTTCTATAGGAAAAAACAAATCATGAGGGGAAGATAACAAAACTGCAGATTTTGTCATGGTGTGGACTGTGGTAATGGCTTTTAGGTGTCATGTTAGCAAAGTGGATCCAAATGCAAGGAGGAGGGAGATGAGGGTAGTTGCATCTTGTCAGGGGCTGATCAGTTCCTCTGTTTCGTTTGCCCAAAGCGTCTTCAGTCCTATTCCCATTTCTGTCATTCCACAGTGAGCTTAGAAGGTTTCTTCCTCCTAGTTTCATGCTGAAGATGTAAAATATTTTAGACTCATTGTTCCTGTGTACAGATAAAGAAAAATTAATCATGGTTTTAGAAACCCCTGGATTCTGCACAAAAGAAAATGTAATATCTCCCCTCTCTCCAATGCTGCTGTGTAGAAATATGGAAAGGTGATAAGCTTAGAGAAGGAAATTTTCTTTCATACTAATTAATTTATGAAATGCTTGCATCATATTAAAATTTTCATGTTGTTACTGGGTTTTTTGAGGAGTGTGGAGAGCAAAACTGTAATACCTTTTTCTACCTTTAGTCTCCTTTGCCTTCATATGGCCACTGTGCTGCTCACTTATGTTGTGGTGGATGATAGTGGTTACATAAAATGTATGTTTTTATTTTATTTTATAAAAAGGATCACAAAATTTCTGATCCTGGTGCCATCAGTGCCAAAATCTTCCTCTGTCTGAGAGGTGCAAGATGTATACTGCATACCTCAGAAAACTGGCATTAGCCAGAGGAGTTAATAGGTGGTGGAGGACCATAACAGCTTCTTAGGGGTTTTCTTCTGAGGGAGAAACACCATTCAATTAGCATAGCCATACAGGAAGAAATAAGATGTTAAGGTGGTAGGTAACTATTAATATTTTTCCAAAACTTTCTGGAAAACAGCACAGCTTTCCTGAAGTCAATAGAGTAGGACAGATTTAAGCCATCTGAACTGTTATTACTTATATTTTAAAAACTAAAATTATTTTTCCTTAAGGATGTTGGCTTGACCATGGTTTCATTGTACAGATGGGACTGACATCAAATTTCCCAAGACACTTTCCCTTCATCAAATGCATGGCAAATCTGTTTTGATCTTGCTGTGCCCCTTTAATCATTTTTTTNTAAGAATGGTGCCCATTTTAGTTTGCCTGGTGATTTTTCTGAACATCAGTCTGCTATGCACTGTGCTGAGATCCACCAAACTTATTTCAAATTACAAGTGAGAACATCCCACCCTTTACTCCTCCACACACTGCTCTTAATATAGGGATTGTATTCACATCAAAGCTGTCAGAATGTTTCTGTGATCTCATTAGCTATACTTATTTCTACCTACAGAATAAATGAATCATCAACTGAAACAGCACTAAAGACCAACTGCTAAAACTCACATGTCTATAAGTATATCCATGCTGAAAAGAGGTATCTTCTCAAGTCTGTAGATTAAAGTTGTTAAAATTGCTAGCTCTGCAGACCTAAAAAAGGGTTAAGTCATTTTTTGAGACAAATTTGGGTCTAAAGTCTTTAACATGCAAATAAAATTGTTAAATCCATTAACAAGTAGTTTTATAATTTCATGTAGCATGCAAGTAAAAACCCGTCTGTTTACATAACACTGAAGAAACCAAACCAAAATTATGTTTTAATGTTTGTGGGTTTTTCTTGCTTTTTTTTTATTTATGTAGTTAAAATACAGAGTAAATTCATTTTACAAATGTGTGAGGTAAATTAGATAGGTGGTACCAAACAGAAATTAGCCGAGTTAATTCAGCCAATTTAAATCCTTATGTATATAAACGTTCACTGTAGGGAAGTGAAATCCTGTTAAATGAGAAAATGAAGATAAATTGAACATAGATAGAAGCTAGGTGTTAAATAAACGAGGTAGATATATTGGAGGTGGATGGTAGCAGGTATAAGATCTGCATAGTGAAAAAATAAAACTATCCTGAAGTCCAGCTACTGGTTACTAATACTGTTTGAAGATCATTTTAGCAGCTCAAGTGGGAAGTGTGGTGACTGGAAACTAAAACCTGTAACAACCAGCAGCCATTTCTAGAGGGACTGGGCAATATGAGTGTGTTGGCAATTTGAGGCAGGTACCTCTGTGAAAGTTGAGGACTCTCCCTCTTCATGGATGAGAGAGGTAAGTCTAACAGAGAAAAGACAGAGAATTCGGACTTGGTTTGTTGGACATGGAATTCTTCTAATTCTGCATCTTCTTTCTTTACAGTTGAGGGGGAAAGAGTTTGCAGACTTGACAAAGTGAGATTTTTTTCTTTTGACAAGTAATGTAAAGAAAGAGAAAACAGAAAACACTACATCTTCTCTTTCTCCTTCATTGAAACATAGATATGCAGCCTAAAAACATTCTTTGTACAGAAGAGTCCCATGTGTCACTGCCACACACAGCTCCTCTGTGCCCCTGCAGAACCAATCTAGTGGAATAAGTGAATGTGTGACCAATGAAAACAAATCTCACCCTAGTGCACAAGCACACTCATATCCTGAATTGCAGGAGAAACAGCTTTTCCTGGCATAGCTTTGCAGGAGTTTGTGTCTGCATCTGTCTCACTCCAATACAAGGCATTTGAACTAGGACTAAGAATTCCTACCTACACAACTGAAACTTCGTCTTTCCAGAATTCAATGACATATTTTTTTGAGTTATAAAGTTCATACAGATAGAGAAATGAGTTTTGCAAGGGGTCACATGTACAACAGAGTCTCTTTTCTGATACTGTGGGGAATTTCTGAAACTCTCAGTCTGAGATCCAAGTACATCGCATCAAAATTGCGTGCCCTTAATATTCTCTTGCAATCATTCAATCATGTCAGCTCATTATCAGATGCTGGAAAACCTCTGTAGATACTGAGTGGACAATCTTAATTGTTTCCACATCATGCTATATTGTTCTGAGGCAAATTTTCATAGGCCAAGAGGTAAAGTTACTAAGTACCAATAGGGTGTGTAACTCCAAAAGGAAAAATTTCTGTGTGTATTCAAACCGTGTGAGACAGGGAAACATTCTTCTCACATAAATTTGCTGAACATCATGAAGATTTACATGAACAGTGACCTTCGAAAATCTGGTGTTTTAGTATCACGAACTCAAGTAATAAATTTTGTGATACAGTATAGTTGATTTAGCTGATTCTGTTTACTGCCAGTCTGCATATGTGTGTCTAGATCAAGGAACTTAAGAATTTCAATGCAAAGGCTTTGAATGTCCTGCAGTCAGCTTGTGTCCAGTCAGGCTGACTGCATTTGGAAACCAGGGAGTAAGAAGGAGTTGGCAGTGGCAGCTTGCCAAAGGCAAATGAAGAAGGCAGCAGCATGAGCTTCAGGAGAGGATGGAGAGGAGTCTGTGGGAGGGAGCAGTCCTGTGATAGTCTAATATGTCTATTTTAATCTATTGTTTAATTTATCTCATTTATCTATCTTATATCTGTATTTTTTATTTATCTTACTTCTAACTGTTTTACTGTAAGCAGAGAGGCTGTAGTATCCAGAAACACAGCATGAGAAACAGCCTCAGCCAATTTAAATCAGTGTACTTCCTTTGAAGGCTGAGAATCTGGCCATTAATATCATGTAAAGTTACTGGATTTTGATTTCCAGGAGAGTTGACTGAGCACACACATCTCAGGGTAAAGTAAATGGAAAAGACAGGCTCAGTATCTCTGAAAATCAGGCCCGTGATTTCTAATAGGTCACAGGAATTTATAAAAAAAGGATTAAATTCTGCTATATTTTACAGGCTGTGAACCCACCACCTTAGCCATAGTTACAGACTTGTGTGTGGTAAACAGATATAATTCAGCTTATGGAGAATCTTGGTTTTGTTTTTTGTGTTGGTTTTTTTTTTGTTTGTTTGTTTTGGTTTTTTGTTTGGTTTTTTTTTTTTTTTCGGTGGTTTTGTTGTTTGGCTTTTTTTTTTCCTCTTTTCTCATTCTAGTTTACTTATGAAAACGTGTTTGCTTCCAGATATATTTTCTGTGTTATGATCCACCATGTTGTTTACAGATCCCAGTATTTTAATTAATGCATTTAATAAAGAAATAGTGCAGTAGAGCAGATGGGACAGGCTGGGTATTATCTATGAAATGTTTGGGGAAACTAAGTACAAGCTTTGCTGCAGGGATCTGCTGAATCTTTAAATACAAATTCTTTTCCAGTAGGGAGTGGGCAAAGGCTAGAAAACTACTTTGGAATTTACCCCCTTTCTAGTTCAGGCAAGCAGCATTAACAATATCAGGTCCAATTGAATTTTGCCTGTGCTATGATCTGTCCACCCTCGAGGCACATGCTGCCCACGAAGGTGAGAGAATAAGAATTATTTTCTCCAAGGAATTTTCACACACTTTGGGAGTCCTGATTACTCACCCTGTGGATAATGATCAAAAACAAAGTGCCACGCTAAAACCAGATTTTAAGTTATGTTACTGTGTACGTTTGCATGGATAGAAAAAAAGGAAGCATGGGCCATAAGTCAAAAACCTGAAGTAATGTAAACTTCTGTTACACTTGACATTTGAGCTTTTCCAGTGAGTTCTTTGTGTAAAAGTCCATTCCTGGGCATTACTGTCACTTCTGCTTTCTCTATGGAACATTAACTCTGTTTTCATTGCTCACATCTAGCAATGATGAGATGAAGCGTGGCATATCCAAGCTGATAACCTATGATTTGCCTTCTTTATGGACAGACATATACACACATTTCAGTACTGGCTTCTTTTGTTAAAATGCTGGTTCTTCCGGGGG
>VWZT01009797.1:504631-608497 GCA_013397055.1 Pachycephala philippinensis
GGGGGGGAAGAAACCAAGCCAAACAACAACAGTCTTTCCAATTTAATTTTTTTTTTCCCTTTACTGATGAAATATTTCAAGATGTGCTTGTGAAATGATACAACTGACCCATCAGGCTGGATCTTAACAGGCCATAAGGTAGCTCAAGCATCATATCCGCTATCTTCTATGCAAGTTCAGTCATATCTCAGGATTGAATTTTGCTTAGGGTGAAAAGAATTACAGAAGAGATGTACCTCTGCTATGTATGTAGTTCTGTTTTGGAGAGTTGCTAGTGAAAGCCTTGCCTTGGGAACTAACACTGATAAACAAGCTACTCCTCTGATCCTCCATTTCTGGAGATGTAACTGTAGTCTGAGATACCCACTGAGCCTCCAGCCAAGAGAGGGTTCCTAAGTGCTGCAGCCCACTGCAGACTGTGGAGATGAACTGTTTTGCAAAACTGGTCATGTGGCAGCTTGAAAGCAATGTGAATAGCTCAGCTATGTGGCGTGGGCAGAGGGGCTGTGGTGACAGGGCAACTGGAGACTGAAACAACAGGGAAGTTGGTCTGGGGTGTAGTGAAACCATTTGTTTACAGAAGCCTACAAGATTTAGTTTTACATGGCTTTCTATTTATTTGTTATTACATCAACTTACCACTTAATAATGCTTATTCACTTTAGGATGATGTGAGCTAGGGTGTTAGGATAGAAAGTTTGGACCTCTATGCATTTTAAGTGTTATTTAAAGTATTATTAAATATTTTCTATTCATAGGGTTATCATGTATCTTGTAACATGGATGATAACCTAATTATGATACAGAGGAGTGAGACAGTCTAGCAGAGAAAATAAGGAAGAAAGTGATGGGGACAGAGGGATAGAAAGAAAATTATGGAGATTGTAAAATGAGAGTGATTACAACCATGTAATTGTATTACATCTTTTGAAGTGCTAATTTTCCCTTACCCTTACAGGCTCTCCTAGTCTCCATAAGAAGAGAGGACAAAGCTGAAACAGGTCATACAGAGTCTAACAGAGACAAGTCAGAGTTAAGCCAATGGCCTCAAGGCTTAATGTTCCATTGGTCATGTTGTTGAAAAACAGTGGATTAAGTAAGGGAAGGTGGAATAATCTTACATTTGTATTTATGCTGTATTTCTTCTCTTGAGCATTGGGTGTTAGGTAACTTTGAAAAGAAAAACTGCAGGTTTGCCGCAGAGTTAAACATCTCCTAAAGCTGAAGTCACTAACCTGAAGTCACTAACTCACTAGGAATATCTTATGGCCATATGTGGCACTCATTAATTTTCAGAATTGCTCAACTCTTCGTGCAGATCTGTGACATTTTCAGATTTAGAGGCAGCCAAGTGTGTGAACTTCACTAATTTCCATATAGTGTGTGGAAAATTATCCAGAATGTTTTACATTAAAATTCAAGGTTCATACAGCACACCTTCCGTATAGCACTGCTGCAGATTAAATTCACTTATACATTAGGAAAGGTGCCAATGCAATCATAATAGAAGGCTGAAGTGCTGAAATGATGAAGTAGTTCTTTCGCTGCCTTCCTTGGCACATGTTCAGCACCCCACTTTGATTCAAACATCATACCCTATTTGGTAAGACTCTTGAGAGTAATAATAAATTATGTATTATGAACCTGATTTGTTAGGAGAGGACGTGAAGCGCACAGGAGATCTGGTACAAAATAACCATAGATTTTTCTGGTCGTGCATATAACAGTTCTGGAAATTTAGTTTTCATGCCTGTGTACTTCTGAATAAGGAACTTAAGTGGCTCTTTAGTAAATGTCATAGGAATATAGTCCTTCTTTGGACATGTGCCAGATAGAAAAGCAACCAGTCCTCCAATCTCATCTGCTGGACTAAGCCCATTGAATGTATTTGCTCACAAAGCGATGTCATTTGTGTCAAAATCATGTAGCACATCATTTTTCTGAGTGCTCAGACTGATTGATTAGATCCCAGTCATTCTAAATGTATTTCTGTTAAATAGTTTGTAGAGCTGATTGCTCTTGAAAGGATTTTTTTCATAGAAAAAAGGTCATTAATCCCAATAACACTTTTGAAAGGAACTGCTGCTTTTGGCAGTTTTTTATTTTTGTTTCAGCATTTACCATAGATATACTGTTTGCATTAATTTTTATTGGAAATAGTATGAAAATGTTTATTGAATTTTCTAGCTTGAGGCTGATCTAATATTTGGTGAATGATACAGAACATTTTGATGACTTCCTAATAATTCCCCAGGTACTTAAACGAACAAAAAAGACATTGAGTACAAACACAATAAGGTGAAAACCATATTTTACGCTGCTTAAAAATACTTTATACATTTTTTCATTGTTTAAATTTCTAATGCATTTTAATGCTAGAAAGCATGCTTTCCTCTCCAGTAATTTTGGTTTTAAAATGTCATTTGGAGACACTTTTGTAAAGTTTTATAGGAAGGTGTTAAACAGATACTGTGTTCCACCTTCAAGTTAACAGGTCTCTTGACGTTGATTTGTTGATGTGATGGGTATTTCAAAATATATATAAGTGTAGACGAATACATATATATGGATGTGCAAGTGGTTCTAATAAGAAAGAATCACGTTTTGTTAGTAAAGGGAAGATAAATAATGGCAATAAACATAAAACTTGCACCTTTTTTTTTCTGATTCAGAAGTAGAGGTAAAAATATTGCTGAATTATCTTTTTTTAATACAATAAATTATTTTGTAGACAAGGCTGTACTCAAAAGTATGAGAGCTGTAATTAGGCACAGATTGATGGTATCATTCAACAGTGAAAACCAGGGAGAGATCTTGTTCTGAATAATTGCTCTAGATTGAAATCCAATAATAAAGTCTGGCATGAGGACACCTCTGTTAGGAATTTAGGTATAATCTGGGGATTTACCAGTTGGAGGTGGCTGGAGAAGGAGGAAATCTGAACATATTGGTCAGAGAATGACTATCTGCTTGACACTGTTAAGAAGCAGGGAAATGACAAAGCATGTTCTAGAGGTATTCGTTAGGAATTATTAGCAGCTTTAGAGGAATACTAGTGTCATTTTTTAATAAGCAATATGTAGTATGACATATCAGATACTTACACTAAGAAGAAATCATGTGATTTTGAATATGTTCAGAGTAGGGAGAGCTATATTGCAGTTTAGAGACCATGAGACAACGTGGTCTGTGTAGTGTACTCCAGCTGAAGTTCAGAGAAGATGTTTTTCCCTAAACGTATTGGAGAGGGAGAATAACTATGTTAAAAGATAATATTAAAACCATATAAATTAATATTAACCAATCACAAATTGAAGAAGGTCTGCAGTAAATCATGAAGTAAGGTTCTAAAATGATTTCTAAGTAGAGTGGAGTCAGAGAAACGAAATGGTTTTAAGGTGAGGCTTGAAATCAGGGTTATGTAAATACATCCAAAAATTCCTGCCATAAGAAGAAGGAACACACTGATATCTGATGTTCCATTTTATCTAAAGGATGTTGAAAGAAGTCTTGGCAGCCTCTAATTTGCACTTTTATTTGTGTTAATTTTAAACTTCAAAGCTTGCCTGGTCATTTATTGAGGTCAAGAAGGTTTTTTTTCGTCCTTTCTCTTCTGCAGTGGCAGAATTCAGTTTTTAAATGACTAGAACTAAAATTCAAGGGGAAATGATAAGGTAGCAAGTTACACTGGAATTGAATTCTCTTGTTTTGTTGGTGTATCCTTCCAATATATTTGGGTTTAAGTTATTTTCCATATTTAGGATCAGAATGAAATTTAATCTCATCCGTTCAAGTTAAGATGGCTATCAGGTTAGGATGTTGGTATAGCTGTCTTTTTTTGTTCTGTCCTTTTTTAAATTGTTATTGTATTTTGAGGATTTCTTTTCTTCTCATTTCCAGGGATGTATAGTTCCATTTTCTGGGGTGATCTGTAAATTGTATGAAAGGAATTCCTTGCTATCATTCATCATAGGATATGATATTACAGTTGCCTTTGATGTCTTCTGTTCTCTTTCTGTGGCTCATTATAGTTGTGGAATTTGATCTCTTGCTGTGTTACACATGGATGGCCAAACAACCTTAGCAAAGAATTACAGAAATCACTGAGAAATAATTTTGACAAAAACGCCCCCTTTTTACAGGATAGGATTGATTTTTTGTATATGTGGACTTACAAGCTGCTGGAGGAATTTTCTACAGTATTAATTCTTCACTGGGAGAAAAGTAATTGGATGAAGACAAAATAGGTTCTGTCCCTTTTGTCTGTATAAAATAAAATGGCAGTTGTATGAGCCCATGTAAAGGGCCAGCTTGAAAGGAAGAACTCCGATATGTGAGAAATTTACTTTCGAGGACCACAGAGAAAGATGAAAAACTGTAAAGCTCAGAGAAGCTATTTCACTTTCAGAACATCTGTCGCTCTTCATGGGTGTTCTCAGGACCAGCTCATGCCAGTAGACAAAGCAGATAACAATTGTGCTTGGAATCATAGAATGATATCCTGAGTTGGAAGGGACCTACAAGGATCATCAAGTCCAACTCCTGGCCCGTCCAAGGACAGCCCGAAGAGCTGCACCATGTGCTTGAGTGCATTGTCCAAATGCTTCTTAAATTCTGATAGATTTCACGCTGACACCACTTCCCTGGGGAGCCTGTTCCAGTGCCCTGCCACCCTCTGGATGAAGAACCTTTTCCTAATATCCAACTTAAAACTCCCCATGACACAGCTTCATGCCATTCCCTTGGTTCCTACCAGAACCAGTCACCAGAAAGAGATCAGTGTCTGGCCTTCTTTTTCCCTCACGAGGAAGTCAAACTGTGATGAGGTCTTCTGTCAGTCTCCTCCAGGCTGAAGGAGTGACCTCAAGGGACCTCAGTCGTTCCTTGTATGACTTCCCCTATAGAACCTCACCATCTACACAGGCTTCTTTTGGACACTACACTTTGTGGAGCTCTTCTTTATAATCTGCATATACAAAGAGTAGCAGCTGCTTGCATGTGCAAAGTCTTGTGCTTCTATAATTCCATAGTCTAGACGTTCTTGGTTTCCAATATTACTTGCATATCAGAACTGAATTTCCCTTCTCCCTGAGAATTCTTCCTGCTCAAATGGAATGGGATTACTTAAGGTTTTGTAGTCTGGTAGGCAGCAGTTGGTTTGACTTAAATGTCTCCAAGAGGCTCTGATAGGGTCATGTAAGAAGTGAGAATGGTCTGGGATAAAAGCTGTGTATGAGATCCTTGCACTGTACCCCAACTGGAACGTGTGCTGGAGTTTTGACAGAGTTGCAGTAACCTGGAGAGGACGTGAACCTAACATTTAAGTAGTGTGCTCACACAAATGAGCACACTCATAAAATGAGTAGTCTTGAAACTAAAAATGGTAGTCTTGTAATCGGGAGGGGATGGGGAGATGAATAAAGGACTGGAATATTAACTGAATGTTCCAACCAAAATGAAGTCTGTGGTTTACTTAAGCAGAGAAAGCAATTTTTCAAGCTGAGTAGATGCAGTGGGAGTGAGGGGCTTTGGGCATGGACAGTGATAATTTTGGCTGCAATGCTTTTGGATTTTACCATCAATCTATTAATTTCATTGCTCACTTAAGAGGTGGAGAACATTTAACTCCGCCCCATTTAATGCAGAAAAGGAGTTTAGGTTTGTAAAGATGCCATGAGCAGTGAGTGTGTAGGTACTGAAGTGTGAATGGGTAACATCAGTGTGCTGGGCAGGGCGAGATTGGGGACAGTGTGGTAGCATCTGCTTTACAGCAGTTTTTTTGCCTTGTATGTGGTTTTGCTTGCTTTTGACCACTTCAGGGACATAAGGCTGCAGAAAATCTAGTCTAGTCAGGATAATGATTTGCTTTGTGGCAGTCATACTGTATCTTGTGAAATTTCTCTTCTTGAAAATCTTAGGGTATTTATTGATTTTCCTTAGTGTCACAGTCACGGGACTGAATTCAACTCTCCCATGTGCTAAAAATACCTAATAATTAGGACTGTAGAACAGAATACACAGAGTATTCCAAATGAAACATAAAGTTCAAAGAGCAGATAAATAAAAAAAAAAATCTTATCATCACACAACAGATTAAAAATATTGATAGTTTCTAAAATTTCTAAAGTTTGTAAGACTGACATTTATTATGTAAAACTGGTCTAGAATCTTTTAAAAGTAAAATAATTTTTTGGTCTTGGTGTGAACTCTACATTGGATGTTCTTCAAAATTTAGAAGCAATCAAATATTATATTCCATCTTTAGTTTCTATCTTCAAAGTATAATGAGAGAACATTTTTAAATATAGCAAAGATATCTCTGTATTAAAATAGTGTTTGATTGACTCACTATAATCTGTAACTGAAAATATCAGATTATTTTAATTTTCCAGGGACTGAAAACTTTTATATTGATGGCAACAGTCTTGTCCTATGTATTTAACATATACCACGTGTGTGAATAAATAGAAGTATAAAAATTACATATGCAAGTATGAATGTAGGAACCTGTCCTCCCATTCTGATCTACTGTGGTCTTAAATTGCTAATGCTGTGTAACAGGCATGATTTCCCAGGTGTTTGTATTTTTGTGATATCAGCTATTAAATGTGAATAAGGTGTTAGAGTAGCTAGACAAATAAATACTGATTCCAGTTATTTATTATTGGTGAGTATTTTCATTCATGAAATGACAATTGTTTGGGTTGGATTTAGAATGCAAGGACATTAACTTCTGTCAATTCTTTGAAAAATTCATATGTGTTTTCATTCTTTGGAGGTATTCTGGATGAAGTGAAACACAGGATACATGCAAAAGCAAGTGCTGGCAAAAAAGGAGATTAAATTCTATTTAATCCTTTAAATAAACAAGTGGCCATTAGGAGAATGAAAGTTAATTATAAATAAGAATCTGTGTAGGAATTTAATCAGGTGTTCAAAATAATTTTGGATTTTAATATAATCCCGTGTTTATTTTTATCATTAATAATTTGTGTGTGTGTGTAAACAGAGGCTTTAAAAGCCTTTCTTTTTAACAATTTTACATAAATAAAACCTTTCTCAGGACCAACCCTTTCAATCAGGTTCAGCAAGCTGAGGTGGCTGATTTTGGAATGGATGAATGACTAAAATTTGCTATCATGCAAATTGACTGGGCAGAGACAAAGAGATATTTTCCCAATGTTTCTTTGCCTCACTGTCATTCAAACGAACAACCGCAAAATTTTGCGCTATTCTAGATTGCTTCGTGTTAAGTATTATACTTTCTGTGTTGTAATTAATATTAATGATGATAGCTTTTGGATGTTAAAAATGTTAATTTAACTCGCTAGGTCTCCTGCTTCATTAGTGTCTTCAACAGTGTCATTTAGGAGTAAATGCTTCATCAAACAGTAGTGATTCAATCATAAAAGACTGTAATAGCAGAAGCATTAGAAGTCTCATGATCCAAAGTCTCTCTCAAGTGTTTCACATCTCATTCTCTAAATGGGACCAGTCATTATCTTTCTTAGCTCATTTCAAACAAGCAAAACAATCCTTTACTTTTACATACAACCTTTTGTTCCTTGAGGGTACCTAAGGGCTGTTGTGTACAGCATTTATTATTTTACCTTTAAATATGCATTCAGCTCTAGACTGGAACAAAGTGGAATGCTTAAAGGCTCAAAATTTTCTGCTCTTTCAGGATGATGGTTCTTTAGAGCGCTTCTGTAATGAGAAAGCAAATGGTGCAAGCTGTTCTAAAAGCCATGTGCAAGTTATTCCAACACTGGAATCTACAGACTCAGCATACAATGGGGAATCTTGTAGAAAATAAATTTTCGTTTTCCTGTTGCAGCTTTCAGCTCAGGACCTTCTCATATTTTCTGTATGTTAATAAGCTTGTCTTCAAAACCGTGTTAGCAGTGCATGTTCTTTTTTTTTTCAACTTTACCTGTGTTTTTTTAACAGATGCATCTGAGAGATATCAAACCATTAAACTATACATAGTATGGTATATATACTATATATAGTATAGTATAATTCTGAACACTCTCAAATTCTGAGTTGTGTTTACTTTTGTAAATTTACATATGTGATTGTCCAGCACTTGTGGTAAATGAAACATGATCCAGCAGTTCTCATTTCAAGCTATTTTGTCAACTGATGAGCTCAAATTCTCCAGCTTCTCTGTTAATCATATAGGAAGCAATCTGAATGAAGGTTTACAATAGGTACCCACATTCAATTGTTATAAAGGTACAGCAGCATTGTTAAACAAGATCTTCTTCTAAGTTTATTATCAAGGAATATAGAGGGAAAAGCGGCTTCTCTCTGTGTGGTTTGGATAAATCTTTTTTATTCCCCCTCCCTCGTCTTCCCCCGTGCTACTCAAGCAGATTAAAACAGCTCAGAGCTGACTAGACTGTTCTTTTCTGAACTGTTCCAGCTTAATTTAAAATCCTAATTTTACTGGGCATCTTGTGATTTATGCTCACATGTGCTACAGCTGCTAGGGGATCCATTCGACTGCAGCGCCTTCTGACGCAAATCAAAACATTATTTTATGTGTAATTTATAACATTTGAGACAGATAAATGCCTGATAATCTTCCTGATATTAGGTGAGCTGCATTTCTGCTTCAGTGACTACATAACAACTTGGAATTTATTCCTATCTCTTACGCTTTTGCTTTACCACCTCCACTCTTCTCTCTAGTTTTTCTACCCACTATGTATAATCTCTATCTTTTCTATATTATTAGAAACAGTTCACATAAAAACCTGACTGCTAGTACTTTTGGGGTGATTGTTATTTGAGTCCATTTTAACACTAACCAGCTACTCTGGGGAGGGTATATAGCTTAGCTGTTATCTTCTGAGGGTCTTAAAATTGGATAAAGTCTAAATGAGTCTTAACATGTAACCTTTACAGTAAGTACAACAGTCTGAAATTCTCTTGTTTTGGGTTTTTTTTCTCCATATAAAGCAAAAGTACAAAAATATACTAATGTTTTTTGTCTGCAGCACCCTGTTTCTATATTGAGGTATAGGCTTGGGAATCAATCTGTGAACAGTCTGTGAATTATTGCTGAGATTACATGTCAATCCTCTATTATTATTTTGTCATATTTTTACTCCTTATGTCTTGTATTCAGAAGACATCAAACAGGTTATGTGATCTGGAGTTTGGAAGACTGTTGTCTAAATGGAAAAATAGCATGGCTATATGTCAACTCTTTTTATTTAGACTAGGTGCAGAGAATTACTGTTTTAAGGGAGTAAAATAGTCTTCCAAAAAATGGAGACATGAGTTGTTGATATAAGGCTCTAAAAGTCCAATAGAGAAAGTTTTCTGAGGTAGGCCAGAGGGAAAAAAAAAATGAAAAAAGGGAGGGAAGGAAGTGTGTTTAAAGAAGGCTTAAATACAGCTAAAAATGAAGACTACAAATTTTAGAAAGAATTTTACAAATTCTCAGCCTGAGACTGTGTGAATGAAGTAAGGATGACTACCATAATACTGTAGATAGCTAAATGGCACTAGGGAATCGAAGACAAGAAATTATACATAAGTTAGTATTTCATTTGGTCAAGTAAAAGTTCTATGCATTTTAAAGCTTAAAGATGCTTAGTGTTAGAAAATCTTTAAAAAATCAATTTTTCTTTCCTTAAACTAACATTTGTATCTGAAATTTTATACTGCGAACCAGCACCCATGGACCTAGAACTCAGGATAATCTGTGTGTTTAAACTAGTGGCATTTGTTGTTGCACCATGCAGCCTTCTGTCACCATTTTCTGTTGGGAACCTCTGTAGACTGAAATTGAAAGTGTGTCATGAAATCACCTTCAGGTCAATGAACTTTCAAGAGATCACAGCCAAAAATTTTTGTGCCATTTCTCAGGGACCATGTTTCCTTGGTGCACAGTTCTGGGTAACCAGTTCTCCGCATTTTCCCAGGAGTGTGGGGAACAGACTGTTGTGTAGAATGGGAAGCCGAGCAGTTGTCTAAGGGCTCTACCTCATCTCCTTCTTGATTAAAGTGGGTAACGAAGCTTGATAAAGTTTTCCACTTCGACAAAGACTTTCATGAGATTTCAGGTAATCTATTGTGCTTCATGTCTAAATATTTTTTCTCGATTTATTTCTAATTGAACCTTGAGTATAAGTCTATAGGTTGTTTGCTTATACCAGACATGAAGACATGCACACACACACAAATATATAATTTTTATATCTCTATACATTCTTGCCAGAAAAAACAGTTCTTTATTCTTTTTAAGGGGAACTACAGTTTTAGTGTAATGAAAAACTAATGATTATAATGAAAAGGAAAGAAATAATGTATTTCTAAAAACTTTTGCACGTCATTTTTTTGTGAAGAGCAGTAAACATGACATACAGATAGAATTCCAATTTTTAAAATGGTTGCTGCCTATTCAATAGAAATATCTCAATTTGCCTGAGGTTAAGGATCCACCTAATTAAAATATTACGCAAACTTTTCTTCTTCTTCTCCTTCTCTGTCTTGTTTTTTTTCCCTCCATTTTTTCTTTTAGCTTTTTTCCTTTTTTTTTTCCCTCTTAATATGTTTTTTGTATGTTTGTTTGTTTTCCCATTTCTTTTTTAAGGCTTGATTTTACCTTTTTAATAGCAATGGCAGGTCTGTGCAGTGGAAATGGTGTGGACTCTTACTCATAGAATCATAGAATATGCTGAATTGGAAGGGACAGTTCCAATTTTTCAACTTTTCGGAGTCATTGCAGGCACATTGTGAATTAATTCACAGCAAAACTTATAGAACTTTAGACTTTACTCATTTACATGTGAACAGGTCCATTGAGTTGCTATTGGGTGTGAATAAAATAACATCCTATTGTATATCAGTGATATGGCTTTTTTATACAGTTATGCAATTTTAGATCCTGTTCTTCCTGCCTAAAAAGAAATGAAGCCTGAAAATTGTGAAAAATTTATTCTCATTTCAAGGCTGTTCTTTCATCTAACTTATTATACTGCCATCATCTTCAAATCATGCAAAAGCTGCCCTTTTCATACTGAAGTATGATGAATAGGTATTTAATGAAGGCTTATCAAAAAAATTGTACGAGAATGCAGTAATATCAGTAAAACATTAGTGTGCCAATACCTAGTGCATACACTAGCACAGTAGATGCTCTATGGATGTAATTAGTGCAGTCTTTCAGCATATGGACTGACTTTGTAGGGGAAATGCAGCCACATTCCTTGCACGATACATTCAATAACGTGCTGGTTATGTGCAGGGGACACATGCCCCAGATTTCAGAGCTGAAGTAGATGTGATCTACCTGATCAGCTCTGTTCTGAGATAACATATGGCACACGTTCAGCATCACAGCTGCTGTGCTGTGCTTAATTTGACAGTGAGAAAGAGCTTCGTATTAATGGTAACTGTTTGCCAGAAAGATAGTATACATGGAAACCATGGACAATAAGACTTTGTATTGACATCCTGGCCTTTACTATTCATAGCTCCATCTATGATATCTCATCAGCAATTAGGTCCGATTTTCAGTATTACAGATCTATTATATGGTGAGTTTTGTTTGGGATCTCCACCTAACAGCAAGTTTAAATCACATAGTTTTCCGTTCATAAGATATTTCTAGCATGTAAGAAATTACTTTTGCTCTCTGCCAGTCTCTGGAGAAGCTAAGATGGAATAGTCTTAGCTGTGCATCTTCCTGTCCTTATCTTTCAAGAAATACTTAACATAAAGCTTGTAGCTCCTTATGCATCTAGTACATTCTGTCTTCTAATATTATATTATAATGTAAATAAGGCAAGGTTGTTTGGGAAGAGGGTGTTACAAATTTCAAGTTGCTTATTTTCCTCAGCCTTATAAGCATTAATTAATATTCACCCATCTGTCTCCATGCACTTCCTGCTTCTCTCCTTATGCAGATAAGACTATCAGTTTAGTGTGGAGGCTGCGAGGCCATTAAGGGGCGCTTTGTGCAAATGCAATGAAAGAATCTTCTTTTTTCTTGCAGCTAAGAGGCCGGTTTTGAGAAAGTGTACCTCCAAGTATGGAAACAGAAATAAAATCTAATGCCAGATAAAATCTAATAATCAGAACTATCTATTTCAACAGCTTATGAGAAGTGTGCCAGGGAAGAGTGAGGTGTATTCCTGCAGGAGTCTGTATCATGAAATAAGTCAAGGAACTGACTAAAAGGCTATCCATGTAGCATGTTGATGAGGTCAACACAGGACCAAGACCAGTTTCTTAAGGCATTTTGCAGTCCAGTCACACACAAAATCAATCATAATGGATCTTTTATGTTGGAAAAGATCTCTAAAATCAACAGTCCAACTGCCATGTTAACTAGACAATACCACTAAGTGCCATGTCCAGTCATTTCTGGAACACCTCCAGGGATGGTGACTCCACCATCTCCTTGGCCTGTCTATTCCAATGCTTAACCCCTTCTGTGAAGAAATTATTCCTGATGTCCAACCTAAGCCTCCCCTGGTGCAACTCGAGGCTATGACCTCTCTTCTGTCATTAGTTGCCTGGCAAAAGAGACCTATCCCTACCTGACTACAAGCTTCTTTCAGGGACTTGTAGAGAGTGATAAAGTCTCCCCTGAGCCTCCTCTTCTCCAGGCTAAACACCCCCAGCTCCCTCAGCTGCTCCTCATGAGACCTGTGCTCCAAACCCTTTCCCAGCTCCATCGCCCTCCTTTGGACACTCTCCAGCACCTCAATGTCTTTCTTGTAGTGAGGGGCCCGAAACTGAACACAGGATTTGAGGTGCAACATTCAAGTGCCACGTACAGCCTGGTCCTGCTGGCCACAATATTCTTGCTACAAGCCAGGATGCCATGGACCTTCTTGTCCATGCTGTTGAACCTTCTTGTTCAGCTGCTGTTGATCAGCACCCCCAGGTCCTATTCTTCTGGTCATCTTCTCAGCCACTCATCTGCAAGCCTGTAGCAGTGCCTGGGGTTGTTGTGACTTAAGAGCAGAACCCAGCACTTCACCTTGTTGAACCTCTTACAATTGGTCTTGGGCCATTTATCCAGCCTTTCCACATCCCTCCGCAGAATCTTCCTACCTCCAGCAGATCAATGCTCCCACTCAACTAAGTGTCATCTCTTCTATCTTCCTAAGGTTGAATATTTCATGATTCCCCAATCTTAAACCCTTGTTGAAAGTTATAAGATTTTCTGTTTTGTGGGTGGACAGGGCAAAGAAAGATAATGGCTGAAAGTTGATCATTGGTGGTCTGCATGTGTTTTGGTGAGTTCTAATCCAACCCTTATTTATCATCTGCCCTAATTTTTTTAATATCTTCATCTATTGCATTTGTTAAAATATTCATTATACTGTGAACTAGAAAGATGTTATTAATGCTGTTGCACAAATGGGGAAATAAGACAGGCTGAATGCTAGCTCCACAAAGAGAAGTTCCTGACTCTTGAACTATCTATGAAATTAGGCACCTGAACAGTAGGGTTTATATATTTGCACTATCTGAAAAGCATCCATAGTTATAAGAGCAAGTAGGAGACGGGATCTATAAAAGCCCTCCAGTGTGAGAACAGTTTGTGTTGCATATAAGTTGCTCCTTTTACAAACTGAAGAGAGCTGTTTGTTTTCTTTGTTTTTCAAGTGCTCATTTCCGATCATGCCTATTCTGAAAAGTGAATCATAATAGAATGAACTTTTTAGCTTCTCTCATTTCCTGGCTGAAATATGCCTTGGAGCTTGAGGATTTATCTCTCTCTAAAATTATTCTATTTCATGTGTTCTCATTAAGCCTATTAAGTCTAATGCTTATCTGAATTCTATTAATCTCATTTTCTGTGCTATCTCAGTACAGCTAAAACTATACATTGAAGGTGCTTTCTTTTAAACTAAAAGAAAAAAATCTAAAAAAAATCTAAAAAAAATTCTAAAAAATTTCCTACTTTTGGCGTAAATTGAATATTGCTGTCTTCTTCTTTGAGTGGTAAATATAAGAATCTCCAGGGTAGTTCTCCCAGTGGGGGTTGCCAACTTTGGAGCATCTCTTTTGTATTGTCCGTATAACTGTATTCGCCACAGATTGTTAGGTTATCTCCAAATCATGAGCAGGTTGCCAAGATCATTCGTGTCAGGGCCTTGAGTGCACTAATAGCTCTAATGGCCTAGACCAGCCTCACCTGTGGCCTCCATCCACATCTCTGCCTGTAAGCCAAAGAGCTCAGTGTTGGCTCAGTCTGGAGTCTTCAGCCTCTGTCTGAGCTGTGCTGGCAGTGTTGGTTGCTGGCTGGCTCAGCCATTCGTGTGCCTAGACACAGATCCTGTTGTCCTGGGTCCTAACCTGTGGACTGACCTCCTGGCTTGATCTGTCCAGTGCTTCTGAACCTCCTCACTGATCTCTGGACAGTATCTCACCCTGATTACCCTTAATTGCTTCTGACCCACAGATTGTTTTCCTGGTTTGATCTCGGTCCTGCCTAATGGCTATGAATCCTCCTGCACTCTTGGTTGAACCTGGCCATGATCTCTGCTTACCTCTCTGGGGGGGATCTGCCTTGCTAACCTTTTTATCTCATTTGGCTTTTGTCTTCTTGTCACTTAGGGAGCAGCTAACCCTTGTTAGATGATCATTCTGGGTTCAGATGTGTGATGAGGAATGATAGGAGAATTACTGTCTGTGAAAGCTGGCTCATCATGCTTTGTGACATAATGGTCAAATGCAGAGTGAGAAAGCAAAGAGTTTAAAATACAGGCATCTTTTGGAACCCTCCTTAGAATACTGGGAAACCATTCTTTATGTTTCAGTGGTGTCCTCTCTACCATGCCAGACATAATACATAAGCAGAAAAGAAAACTTCTGTTCTGAAAGTAGCCACAGAAATTAAGTGGGGCTGTATTAGGATGCTTAGAATTTGATTGAAAACAAAACTGGTCTTGGAAGACATTCAAATTTTGGAAGCTGGGCTGCAAATTGGCAGCTGGCTTGTAAGTAGTTTTTTAAAATACCCATAAATAGTGGCCTGCCTTGTGGAACAAAATTTTCATGCAGTATTTTTTGTGACCACTGGGCCACCATCAGGAGACCAGTTGCAGTTACTAGAAAAAGGGACAAGTATGGACTAAAGGCAGATCATTGATTGCTGTCATTCTCTTGGCTGTTGTGTTGTATCTGTTCTCTGTGCGTTGAGTCTGACTACCTTAAGGAATGCTTTACTATGGAGATAATTTTGGCTTACCACACCAGACATGAGACCAGCCCATACCAAATACCATTTCTACAAATTGTTGGTTTTGCACAAGTGTATCCAAGCCAGCTAGTCAATTGTTTTGTTCAGGTTTGGAGAATGTCACCAGGAGTAGTTCCTGGATCTAGTTACTGGAAAGAATCCTGTCATATTCACTATAAGACCTGTATTAGCTAGTGCCAAATCCTGCTCTGGAATGTGGATGGGAAATGGAAATCTGGTGGGTAATAGAAATGCTAAAACTTCGTTTACATGTCCTGGTAGAATGATTATGAATTTGGGGAGAAGAGTTCTTGAAAGTGTAGTCACTTGTTGGTGGAAGCACTTGCTGGGATTTTCTTGCTCTTATCAGAGTGGATCTCATGGCAAGGCCATTGGGTATTCTGCAGATTGGACTTATCTTGCTCTCCCTTTCTACTGTAAGTGAATTATACAACTATTGACTTGTTTGAGATCTCTTTGCTCTTGGTGCAAGGATTCTAATAGATAGTCTAGGATAGCCTTAAAGAATCAAGGGTACTGATCTTGCTAATGACTGTTGTAGTTGTTGACCTTCACAATGACTGTCAACCACAAATTTTCTGGTTCTAGAAAAACAGATTTTGATTGAAAATATGCATGTGATATATGTTCACAGCACAGTATCTGTGGTAAGATGTATGTTAAAGATATACACCTTCCTAAATCAGAGAAGACCATAAAATTTCTCAGTTGTCCAGTAACTTTTCTGGTTGGCACACAATTGCTTTATCCACTTGGTCAGACAAGTACATCTCAAAACTATTTATAGTATTTTCATATTCTAAGCTTTTGGTGTTTATTTTTTTTCCCCTTTACAAAAGTGATAAGACTCTTACTGGTGAGATTATTACTGACGATCCTTTTTAACTTGGTACAATTAAGATACTTGTATTTTCTGTTATGTTCAATGCTAAGTTTGGAAGGATAGACTGAAGGTTTTCCATCACCAAAAGCTAGGGTATGATGTGTCCTGAAGTTGAAATATTGTAGAAGAGGCCGTAATGGTGTTTTTTAGACTGCGTGTTGTATCAGTTCAGTATGGTTTGGATTTTAAAATGCCTTTAGAAGAAGGACGATGTTTCTTATTCTTTCCTTTTGTCTTTCAAATAATTTGTCCTAAATTGCTTTTGAAGATCCTCTGATACAGCCAATACCTAAATAAGACAACGTTAAAATGCGCAATGATGAAATGAGCAAAATATTTTGTTGGAAATTAAAGACTGAGTAGTGTAGATACTGATTTTCATTAGATAGCTACATATTTAAATAACTAAAGACATCTGAAAGCATCTTGTGAATGCATATGTGTTAATCACTCAGGTGTAGCGTTGCTCATCAGAATGGCATCATGCCTAGACTGTGTTTGAGAGAGCAGGTACAGTAAGCTGGTCAAATCATGTTGCATAACATATTAGCTGGAAGTGTTGACTGTATGTTTTTAGGGTAAAAAATTCCAAAGCTCTATGGTACAATTTTCTCAGTTTATTACACTTCTGTTTATTGCATTTATTTTCCCGTAGCTGAAATGTCCCCTTAGAAAGTATCGTAAGAAGACAAATGAGAATATTGAGATTAGAACATGAGTTGTAAAATGATACAGCACATTCTGGGTCTTGCATCTCTAGTTTCTGAGCTATAGAGCCACTTATCTTCATGGTTTACAGTTCATGTATCTATGTCTGTTTCTCACAGATTTAAAAGCTTCAGCTTTTCATCGTCTATTACATTCAAAATGAAACTTCTCCAAGTCTCAAGTGACAAAAAGTAATGGGTTTTCAGTTAGGACAAAAAACTACTTCAAGTGTGCAGATAAAGAAAAGGGTCCTTTACAGAATGTTTTTGGTAACATTAAAATTTCTCTTAAATTGAGTTATCAGAACAAAGGACAAATCTAGACTTGGCTTTTGAAATCTATTTGAAACAGAAGAAAATTTTATGACGCTGACTTTATTCATTGCATAGCTGTAAAGCTTATAGTAGACAGAAATGCCTCTTAAAGAAGTTTCAACTTGTAAGCAAGCATTTTTACTCCTGAAATACTTATATTCAAAGACAGATTATATATTTTAACATAGTATCTAGACCCACCTGACAGCTACACCAAAGGGCACTTTTCTTTGCTGGACAGAAGAAGAAATTTTGTGTTGCTAGAAGAGAGATATCAGGCACTTCTTGTTTCACTTCATTTTTGGTCTCTGCCTTTGTGTAACAATACTTTGGGAATATGTACAAGAAAAGGAGACTGTAATCCATCCTTTTCCATATGAGGTAAACACCCTTCTTGCTTTTTGGCCTTCCTTCTGAAGCTGTTTTACTCCATTTCTTCTTTGATGAATACTTATTTTTAGTGAGTCTAGGAATCGTGTCAGGTCTGGATAGCATCCATGTTAATCTTGTTTGTTCTAAAAAGCATTTAGATAATTTGATGATTAAGTCACGTATGTATTCTAGAAAGCTCTTTGAATACACACTGAAGTGAGATACTTGGATCATCCATGAGTTTAACTTTACTCATGACAAAGAGATTATCTATATCCACATGGGTAAGACATGGGTCTCGGGTAGTTTTAATGCCAACAATTCCTCCCTTGCATAATGTTTTCTCAAACACTATGAGAAAGCACTGAATTAACTATTTCACAAGTATAGATAGACGTAATACATTGTAATACATTAGAGCTCTGGAAGAACGTATTCATGGTAATCTAGTGCTTTTAGTTAGCTCTTAGGACTTTTCATTGAAGGGCAAAAATTATTATTATTATTGTGTGTGTATATTTATTTTAGGATTTACAAACAAGTCTTTTGTGACTGTAGTTGGGAAGTCCAGAACTGAATGAGATTTTCTTCCAGTGAAGGAACTGAAACTCTTTTCAAGGTGATATAGTTTACCCATACAATATTTACCCTCTAAAGATCAGTTCAAAAGGCTATGAAGACTGATTTCATCAGTTCGACTTAACCTCTGAATCCAAGGGACCTTTTACTTAGCACTTTAAGAAATACCGAAGGCACTTTTATATTTACAGTTTTTGACACTGCAGTAAGCCTCACAGGCCTTTCTTCCTAAATTAAATAAAATCTGTAGTGCAAACTATGCAAATGTGTTTTGTCATTCTCCCCCCAGAGTCGTCTCTTAGCATTTTATCTCGGTGAGCATGATTAGGTTAGAATAGTGGTTTTCCTACAAGCACCTGTTGTACATCTGAAGTGAAAAGAAAAAAAGAAAGATGGCGGGGGAAAAAACTTACATCCCATGGCTTTGTGCCATGTCTCTTTTCTCCTCAGGGAATGACATTAGCACTGCCAGCTGTAGTGTGAAATCACTGTAAGATATCCACCATTAAAAGAGTGTTTCTGATGATTTTATGTGTGAGGTTTCTGTACCATAGCCTAAAGTTTTCTTATTCCAGCTAGATATAAAACTAAGGTTGTCAGCATTGAATTGACTATATCAGTAATCCATGTAGCTCAGACAGAATTTTTTCCAGATGAAATCTAGGGCTGTGGGGCAGAAAGTTCAGAAAATATCTTTCTTTGACTTCATCATGCAGTAGCATAGAAATTAATTGTGGAAAGCGTAATGCCAGCTCCCATCAGCAGGGCCTGAGTGTAATTAGCAAAAGAGTGGATGTTACAGTGTGTGAATTTTTGATTAATAGATGAAGTGTAATAAGCAGGAAGAATGGGTTACATCCTTTACTGACAGAAGATGGGTACAGAGTGATTAGTGCCCGTGTCAAGTAACCAGGTAATAGTGTATCTCTGCCACAGATCTGTGATCTGTGGTTTTCCTCATGAAGAAATAATCCAATTTATGTGCTTTCCGTTCTCCAAGCTTGCAAAAAAAAAAAAAAAAAATTGTTTTAACATTAATCTGTCATCTGTGGTGTTAAGTCATTCCATATCAGGACTTCTATTGCATTCTATTGCATTTTAAGTTTATACATAGCTTAATGCTTTGTAATTTTGAGGCTATCTAAATCTAACTCAGCTAGAGCAAATGAAGGTAATAATGAAGTGACTTACACTACTGGAGACTTTTTTCAGGTATCATTTTTATTTAGTGAGGCCTTGACAGTCTGACTTCTCAACAAAAAACACTCAGAATCAGTACAATTAAGGCAAATTATTGATCCATTATCACAGCAGAAGCAATAATCTGTCTTTTAGAGACTGTATCATATCATAGTCAAATAAGTATTGCAGAAATAGAAAATAGAACAGTATAGCCATATATTAGATTCAGCTCTGAAAATGAGAAATTGCACCTTAGATGATGCACAGACCTTCTGAAAAGTGTATGAGAGTCCGGGGACCTTGCTTAATAGATAATGATATATTATTGAGAATGGAACTGTGTAAATTGAAATGCAGGGAAAGGAAGAAGAGGGTAAACTTTAAACTGTTGAGGTGTAATAAGTGGCTGGAGACACAGAAGGTGTTTTGTCTATTCATATCCTATAAAGCCCATTTTTTTTCCTACATTTTCTTTTAATTCCATAGGTAGTTGTCCAAACAAATCAACCATGAAAGGTATATGAGTTCAGTGAACAACCAAAAAGCTTGAGCTAGTAAATGCACAGCCTCCAGCAATGCTCTTGGTGCCTTTTTCGTTAGTTGTCTTAGTAGCTTTATGTATCTATGATGGATGATGTGATACAGGATACTGACAAAACTGTGGGTGTAAGATGTTCAGACATCTCCAAGACTGCAAAAGAAGCTGTATGTGTTTGTGAGTACCCTTGCATTAAAATTAATATTGCCTGGGGAACATTTTAGTGGTTTATAAGGTGGACCTGCTACAGTGTATGAGTTTAACTTTACTTATGACAAAGAAATTATCTATATCTGTATGGGTCAGGCGTGGGTCTCAGGTTGTTTTAATGACAACAATTCCTTTCTTGCATAGTGTTTTCTCAGAATCCTGGGGAAAACCTGCATGCATAAGAAAAAGTATCTGTAAGGTTCTGAGAAACCTAAACTAAGGTAGAAAAAGGAAAGATAGTAAGAATAAAGATTTGTAATTATGTGTAGGTATACCTGCTTATCCTGGGGCAGTTTCTACACTTTCTTTGAAAACCAAAACACAGCAAAGTATCTCCTTATTAGAAATCAAGATGCTAAGTAAGCACTTATAATCAAATAAATAGTCCAACTATTCGTGAGGGTTAATGGTTTTTTCCCTCTCCATTCAAATATTCCATGTGTAACTAAGCTGAATAATTGTTACAGAGTTACAGGTATCATATTTCCACTGCAGAAGTATTGAAACCAAAATAACTTTATTGGCGGCACAGCTGTTCTGAATCAGTTAGAGTGGAGCGATAGGGATTTCAAGTGCAATGCCTTTTAAAAGAGGATGAGAAACTGAGAAAAGATTTCAGAGGTTAATGGACAATTGCACAGCTTTGCTTAGATTTTGCTGAAAAAAGGTGGTGTGATTGTTTCCTCAGCCTTCCCTGTGTTGTCTTAAGAGCAAAGGATGGTTGGAACTGTCTCTCTACAACCAAGTAACAACTGATATTTTCTCTGAGGTACACAACTAGAAACTGTAGAAACCTTTATATGTATGCACGTGTGTGTAAACCCTCATGTGTTTGTGTATGTGTATTTCTATATCTGTATATATCGAGAGAGTCAAACACAGGGGTATTTGACTGGAGATCTCCAGAGTCCTTCACACTCTTAATACTTCTTTGACAGATAACAATTGGAAAACGAGAGAACATCTGCTGAAGATAGGTAGGTAGCACGTTGAAGTATAGTACTTCAAAAGATGATATAATAGTTAGACAATTCTGGAATTTTTGGGGGTTTTTTTGGTAAACTTGGTAAAATTTTGGTAAAATGTTCTTTACTGGGAATCCAACAGCCTCTCCATACAAAAATAGGCTGCGTTTCCATGCAAAGTATTACTATTAATCTCCTTAAGCATTGGGAGCTCCTTCTGCTCTCATGACAGTAGTGAGTTCCTCTATTTTACACTGACTAGAGGACCTCACTGGGACAGGCTGTTTCTAGAAATCTGAGTTGTGTTTCTAGAAATCAAACTTCATGGTGCTGAGTACTGAGTTTACAGAGGTTGAGCAACCCTGAATGTGATGTTGGTACTGTTTTATCTGCAAATAAATTCCTAAAAGGTCTGTATATATGCGTTCTTACACTATGCTCTATTTAATTTTCTTGTGTTCTCTAATTTTTAGTAGACAGTAGAAATTTTTATCATAGTATAGGGCATAACAAGTAATCAGTATCCAATTAGTTTTATGGGTCTGTTTTTTTTTTTTTTCAATGTCACCTTCATTGGTAAGAACAAATAGCATGTAAGAGCAAATTTTTTTTTTTTTTTTAAGCAAGGGCAAAACAAGCAAGTTAAAACTTTGTTTTCTCATAGTAATTCAGTCTCAGAAGACAGGGCTGTGCACTGCAGAGCTTGGATAAGACCAAAGTACCACATAGAAACTAATGGTAGCCTTGTTTTTGAAATATATAATAGCTTAAAACTATATTCATGACTGTGATGGACTCCATAAAAATTATCAGTGGATTGATCTGAAATACTGGCGTTTTGCTGAGACTTATTTGTGTGCAGTACTCAGTGGGTTTGTTTAAGCTTCAATATTATTTGTTTGTAGGAAAAAAAACAGATTTCGCAGGATATCATTAGTATCCTAACAAGAAATTTAATTTGTAACTGTTACTTTTTTACTCATCCAAAGAAAAACTAATATTTAAATTTCTTGTTCATTGTTTTTCTGAAGCATTTTTCTTATGTTTTTCTCTTCCTTGTGTTTTTGACTTAGTTGAAATTATTATAGCTAATCCTGTGTGATACCTTTCAATACAAGGTTTACACGCTTAAAATCTTCTTTCATATCCAAATGATTTAGCTGTTATTGATTTAATCAGTACTGAAGAAAAACATTGTGGTCTGATGCACTTGGAGTTTTTCAGAATTGTTATCGAAAATATCTTTATTGACCAGCTTTATTTACCAAATATTCACTTAAGCCCAATGTGAAGATCAGTGTGGCACTGAGATTACAATAATTTGCAAATAAAACATGTGTCACCTAAAGAAAGTATAAAACACCTGTCGTCATGCACTTCTGTGGCATTGAACTTATCTAAACAATATATTTATGGTTCATGCTGGCATTAAAGCTTTGTGCAAGATGACTCATTTCAGCACTGGCTTCAAGGTCTGTGTGTTTCTGATCTATATGAATAATAGTGTAAGTAGAAAATTCTTGCCATGGTTTTAGAATTAAAATGCTCTTTGATATTCAGGCTATATACGTTACACTTGAAGGCATGCTTGCAAAATGAATAAGTGATTTCTGAAGAAGTTTACAAGCAAATTACAAGTAAATCAATGATAAGGCTGATTGCAAAGACACGTGGGATGGCAAAGCTGCTGTTTTTCCCTGCATCTGTCTTGTGCCTCTGGTGCAGAGAAACTGAAATGTAAACAGTAAACACTCTCCACATGCACCCAGATCACTGCTTGTACTCTTGTAATCTAGTCTCTGGGTTTGGAAAGTTACTGCTCCCAACATAAGCCATAATTTCAAATGGCTGAAGTTTATGTAAGGGCAGCTCTTTGTACATGCCTGTCCTTTTCACTAATGAAATCTGAGTGCTCTACTGAGACAGTGGCCTTTTTTATCTTACTGTCCCTGAAAAAGCAGGGTAAACTGTCAGAGACCATTTCTGTGTTGGCTTATAAATATACTGAGTTGAGGGAAAAATAAAACAACAGAAATTAAACTGCTTTAATCTACTTCAGGTTAATAAATACAGATGTGCTTCGTTCCTTCTTTTGTTGTCTTACATGAGCTTGTCCTATTGGCTGCTCAGAGCCAACAGAATAACTTAAACCCAAAACAAAGGACAGTTTATGCAAGAGAAAATTGAGAAAAGTGTGTAAGGGAGTGAGTTATAGTTTTGAGACCTTTGCTTTTTTCACCTTCATTTCATTCATGGGTTCCTCAGCCATGTAATGAATTCATAGAATAATACAGAATTATTTCACTTAGTTTTCCTGGGGTTGCTAAGTTCATAAACTGCATGCAGTCTTACAATAGATATTTTCATTATATCTGTAAAGTCTCAAGTTCAGCACTCTGATAATATCTGGTGTGTGTGGTGGAAACAGTTCACAGAATGCAGTTGTGTTCTTCAGTTTAGATCATTCAGCAGGTTTGATTTGGGTTCTCTTTACAATTCTCCTCCCCCTTGAATTATGACTGTGATAGTCTATAATAAAATAATTTCATCATGGCAAAGCTCTGTTTGTTTAATGTGAAAGTACTTAGAAAAAGGTGTATTTTGAACTCTTGTACCTTATTTGCCTATAGGAATCTGACCATTTATATGAGGATTTTAGATTAACTTTCCAAAGAGGTACTCCCAGGCTTCCCTCTCTCTCTGCTTGTCTTCCTGTCAGAGCTCAATGAGACCTCACAGACCCTGACAATTCTTACTTACTGGAAATGAAGTAACATTTCAAGTATTTTCATGCTTTGTTCTCCTCTGGTAAAAGACAGCTTTTCAATTCTGTGTGCTAATGATTTTAAAACTTAATAGCTTTCCTATTTTTAAACAATTTCCAAGGTTGTGTGTTCTTGTATAGGCAGTCAATCTGTTCCACTTTTTCGCTCCAAACCCTAGTAAAGCTAAGGTGCAAAGACAAAAGAAACAGATGTGTGTAACTTTACAGTATATTATTATTATTATTATTATTATTATATGTTATTTACAGAACTCCCTGTTCCAATCATGAATGGTTTATAAACTTATTGCCACTTTATTTAGTATTACATACAAACTATTTACTTGAGAAACAGATTCCACACTACTAGACATAGCATCTCTACTTTTCTTTTGCTATATCACAGCCTATCATAGTTTGGAAATGTATGCAGTGTAGGATGTCATTAATATGTGAAAGGACACAACATTTTTGAAAGACCTTTCCTCTTAGGATGGAGGAGTAAAACAGTGGCTAATGTTCCCGTAGGCCGTGTTGTCACTGACTGCTGAAGCTGACAGTCTAGACTCAAGCAACTTGTCGTGTAATTACTTATACTTGTATTCATTAGCGAGTGGTTCAGCAGTCACTGGGGATTTGCATGGAGTGAAGTGGGCTAATGTAGTTACATAAACCTTAAAGGAAATCCTTTAGCCTACCTCCTGCCCTCTTATGTTTTAAGGCAAAACTCAGATGAAAGGCAGACGTACACAAAACCTTAATGCTTCTAGCAGTTTGATTCCTCATGAAAATATTAATCTGGAAAGGAATCCTACTCTATTTAGTTAGAATAATACTGTGAGACAGATCCAGAATAGCATAATAACAGGGATTGGTGTCTCAGGGAATTGCAGAAGTGGCTATTTTTTTTAGTCACTAGAATACATCCTTTCTAGATGAATAACTAACCGAGTATATTCTAGCGTTTGCCCAGCAGACACATCCTGGATATTGTCAGTCATCAGCTGCACTAGGTGGCCACATCATCTGGAAGACACAAAAGAGCATTAAATAAAGACTTTAATAAATGCTTTAATTTTTAAACCCGTGGTCTGATCTTCTCAAAATGCAGATGGCATGGAGCAATCTTGCAGATGCAGCACTACTTCTGCTGTTAAGCGTGGCATCTGTATTCTCAAATGTTAAACACTCCCTCATCATCTTGTGTGTGGCCATTCTAAGTTCCAAAATCACTTAAAACTCTAGAACAGTTATTGGTTGTGGCTGTCTGCAATATGGACTAGTCTAAAAGGTTCATCTTGGTACTTCACACGGTGCATGGAAATTTCCTAAGAAACAGCCCCCAATACTGCTGGTTTCAGATGGACAAATAGGTTCTACAATTTATTTTCTTAGAGGTGAGGAGTTTATTCTTAAAAGCAGAAAATTACTCTCATTTTGCATCTTTGACAAAACTGGGGTTTTTTGTTTGTTTGTTTTGCTGAAACTAAATTCTTTACACCAGAAATAGTTTTGATTACTCAATAAACTGTAAATAATGTACATAACAGAAAGGAGAAGGTTTCTAAAAGTGTTGAAATGTCTTGTTTCAAAATTATTGTCTTTTTAAATAGCAGATTTTTAGTTTTAAACACTGGCAAATTTAGCTTAAAAAAAAAAAAAAGAAAAAAATCAAGATTGCAAAATGAAATATTTTAGCTGTTCCCAGCTGAGCCTGTTGAGAAATTCCTGACTCTGTGTTTAAAATTCTTTTGAAGTAAGGAAAGTAATGTATTAGTAGGGCAAAAAAACCCAAAAACCTCCCATCCAGTTCTTGCAGTTCCTCTGTAACGATATGAAGGAGGTGGACTGATATCCGTGGGAAGAAAATGGCCCCCTAGACCTGGAAAGTGAAGCAGCTGCCAATTACAGGGGTGGAAAACATTAATGCATTCATTTAGGTATAGATTATATAAAAATTGTATGACATAATTTAGGCATAATCATATCCTGAAGAACACATTTAAAACAACTTCCAAGTGTTAGTGTAAACACTGATTTGGTATTTCAAGTGCTTGACACAATGTTCTTGTAGGAGATTCTGACAGTGAAAGGGTCTGCACTTTCTAGCATATAGCATCTAAATAAAATTGCAAATCAGAATTACCTAATACTCCTGATTTTGGCCCTCTTGAAAAACTGAAAATCAAAATAAAAACAGCCTTGACTTTTTTCACTTTGCTTTCCAGATGTTTCTTGTCTTTTCAGAACTTAAATCTAGGCAAATTCCTATAGAAAATAATTTCAAAATAAGAACTTTTTGTAATCTGAACCTGAAAAATACCTGGTTTTCAAACATTTCTTATATATTTTGAAATAAAAATTAGCAGCTGACTTTCACATGAATATACCTCTTCTCTCCTCCAAATTAATATAGTGTCCAAATAAAAAAATAAATACCAGATCTTCTTATATCCATTCTCTTTCCTTCTCTTAAAAAGAATGTACTGCAGTATTTAAAGTCACACATTGTAGAGAAATTGCTTAACATAACTCACCGCGCTTCCTATATTTAATATAATGGAGACATTTTTGTGTTGATTAACCCCACAGAAATTTACTTCCTGGCTAAAAACTTAGTACCATTGTACAAAGTAAGCAGAAATAATTCTGCAATAATTTGGACATTATGGCATTTAATTATTGGCATCTAATTATGGCATTTTAGTGAAAGACTTTGAAGTAAGCGGAAATATTTTCTTTGTCTGTTCATCTTTTGATGTTGGCTTAAAATATCTTTCATGAAATACAAACTTTTTTTGAAGAGGCTAGAAATGTAATGTTTAATGCTCAGTGAAACAGAATGGGATTAAACCTCCTTAAACGCCTCATGATCAGCTGTTAGGAAATTTTAATAGAACATCATATGTCCAACTGGCTCAAAAAAAGTTGCAGCAAACTAATCTTTACTCTGACTTAAGTTTGGATCACAGATCCCTCAAACATTGAATTCACTGGTAAACAAGAAAACTTAACTGTGTGTTCGAATTTTTGTCAGGAGATTCTCATCTGATGATGAGACAACCATAGTGAGATGTCCCAGTTGCATGTGGAGCTTTGACAGCATATTTCTTTGGACCGTGGGACAAGAAAATGCTATTAACATAAATGCTGTCAGATGCTGCATTGAATCTGTGTTGACTCTGTTGATTGCTGACATCTCATTTTCTCCATCTCTCAGGGGGTGGAGGGGAAGTGGTGGTGTCTTGAGTGTTGAGCCTGCTTAAAAATAGCTTCTGCAATGATCATTTTGCAGCCCAACTTTTCTGATAGGTGTCATAGTTTGCTGTTGCTAAGTTCCAGTGTGACCACCTATTCCAATACTGGATGCTTCATATGCTAGCCTTCAGAAATCGTATATACCATAATTATGCACTGCTGCTTGATCTAGAATCTAAGAGTTGTAGAATCTTAGAATGGTTGAGGTTGGAAGGCACCTTTTAAAGATCATCTAGTTTCACCCTCCCTGCCATGGGCAGGGACACCTTCCACTCCACCTGGTTGTTCAAAGCCTCATCCAACTTGTCCTTGAACATTTCCAGGGAGGGAGCATCCACAGCTTCTCTGGGCAACCTGTTCAAGTGCTTCACCACCCTCACAGTAAAGAATTTCTTCCTCATATCTAATCTAAACCCACCCTCTTCCATTTGAAAGCCATTCCTCCTTGTCTTAAAACTACATGCCCTTGTGAACAGGCCCCCTCCAGCTTTCTTGTAGGCTACTCCCACCGTACCTTATAAATAAAATAATATTGTAAAGTACCTTGAGGCTATGGTTAAAAGAGCCCCAACCTTAGACTTCATGCAATTACTGGTGGTGCATTTAACAGTGACGTTAGAAAGATTGTAGATAAAGGATTTAGGAAAAGGGGAAGTTCTTTTCAAAAAAGAACAGACTGACCTGAAGAAAAGTTTGTGAGACACAAAATAAATAAAGAATTGGGGAAAGTGAGAAAATAATTGCTTCAAACCAGTGGCTGTTGAGAATATGCTGTACTTCACTGAACTGGACCAAATTATCCAACAAATATATTCAATAACTTGTCGTGACTAAGGGCAAAACAGAACGTTTATGAGAAGTGAGTTCCTTGAAGAATAGCAGTTGGCTTAAATTGAGGAAACACATAAGATGCTGGTAAAAACAGAAAACACAAATAAGAAAACAAATTGTTGTCCCTAGTTTACACAAAAGTAAGAGTCCCCCTTAATTGAAGGTATTGAAATTCAAGCTTCTCATTTAATTCCTTGGTAAGCTTAGATGAAAGCTTTGGTACACCATCAATTATGGTAACTTTTATGCTTTATTTCAGGCTTTTAAAAAGTTTTGACACTCCCTCCAGGTTAAGATACAAACTCCACTAAGTCATATCCATCATACTCTTTATTTCTAAAAGTAATCAATATTCATTGCATCAAAGCCCAAATTTGGCCCTCTAGGTTTCTTTTTGGTGCCCCTGTGAACGACTGTGCAAGAACTATTTGTAGCCAGAGGTTTGGCTTCCACTGGAGTCCAAACAAATTCAGTCTGCCATTAGAATTTGGAAAAATCCAGTTCTTGTCCTTTCTATTCTAAGTTATCCATCCAGCACTGCTGATAATGACAAGGAAAAGAAAAAAAATGAGCCACCATTGCTGTCTCAACCTCATTGCATTATCCCTTCAAGCTGAGTTTTAACCTACAGCAAGATAAAGAATATTATAGCTATTCTGGGATTTTGCTGTAGCTATTGATTTTTTTGTTCAAAACCCTTGGTGGTTAATGGTGACAATATAAAACACCAAAATAGGTGCATAAGAGTAGGGTTTTGTCCTTGGTGGAATTAATATGTTATCTTGATTAATCAAATTTCTTTATGTTGTTTCATGGGGTATCAGAACATGAGAGAATAGTGTGAAATCTGTTTAATTCCACAGGCAGGCAAAGTGCTAAATCAGAGGTTAGTCCCCAAATGATATTTAAATAGAGTGAAAAAATAATCTCCCTCTAAAGGTCTAAGTTATTATAGAAAGTGCTGGCTACTTGTTTGCTGCCATCTGTAAGTGAGAATTGTTTCATCAGGTTTCTGAGTATATTCTGCTATTGGCCAAAGCATGTGTATATTTTTAGCAATTTGTTTTCTGTCTCTAAACTATGTTTACCAAGACACTCATCCCTAGAAAAACAGCAAATTGCAAAAAGGACTATTTACAATGACTACCCACATTTCTTGAGGATTTTATACTTATTTTAACAGAACCATCTGAAGTGTCCCTTGCATGAAGTAATGACAACCAGACACCCCAACTGTTATGATCACGTCCCCATGATGAACACTGTCCTTGTTGCAACGAGCCAACCTGTTATCCCAAGGGAGATCTCCACCTTTTTTTAAGCTTTGAAGCAACATTATTGACAGGTGTCTTACCTGCCTGGACTCTACCTTGTCCTTCTGTGCACAGTTTGTAAAAAGTTTCAAGCTGTCTTTTTTGGTTTTTGTCTTGCATTTGTTTCTTGGAAATGGGAATAGAATTCTATTCCTTCTCCCCAAAGTCAGTGTTATTTTTAATGAACTCTAATGGGTTTCTTTGAACTTGATCATTACAGCAGATCTATAAATAGTAAAAAATTTTTCCAGGACACTGATATTTAAGGATGGTGAACTATGAGTAAACCAGGTAACCCAAAAGCAGCTTTTCTGTGACAGGCTTTCAACAGAGTGCTGTGCAGTTTCCCCCTGTTATCATCTGCAATGCAGTAGATTATAAGTTCATAATTTGATAGAAATAAATCTTATGTCAATAAACCTTTCAAAAAGGCTTGTTATTTTATGTCCCGGTGAAACAGAAATTGTAGAGTTGTTGCAATTGTGTCTTCTGCTTGCTTTTCCCTGCCTTGATGTAACTCATCTACTGTATGGACCCTTTCTGCTATTGCCTGACAAAAGTGTGTTCACATTTTTTAAAGCATTCATGGGGGAGGGTGTAACATTTCTTTATTTCCCCTCATAAAATGAAAACCCCCAAACAACACCACTCATTGACCACAAAAAGGAAAACTTTGACTGGCTGTTATGTTCTCATGTGAGATTGCTGATGTGGGTGTGTTAAGTACTGGAGGAAGAGATAGTAGCGTTGAGGAAATGGCACTAACAACTTTGGAGATGAAATGGAGCAAAAAAAGATACTCAGTATCAGCTGTGTGGAGTGTCTGGGCGAGGAATATTGAATAGGACAGAAAGAAGGATGCACAGCTCGCATACGTCAGAAAGGGGTCATGCTACAGGTTGTTCTAGAGACAATCGTGATCGCATTAGCACTGCTGAGCTTGACATTAAACGTCATGTTCAATTCCAGCTTATTTAAGGTGATGCCTCTGGCTGTAAGAGTGGTGAAAAGGCAGACGAATGTTTTATCTAATAACTGCTGGGAGATCTGTGGGAGTTTGGCCAAACACTGATGAAAGGCATGGAGAAAAATACATCTACAATGTTGTGTTATTGAGCAGTGCTTTTCTATGTGAAGATTTAATTTAGTTTCTCTCTCTTTGCCTTTATCTTATTATAACAGAAATATGTAGGTTTACAGCTGTTGTTTCCAGTCAAAAGATTCTTTCTGTGTCTGTTTCAGCAAAATTCTTATGTGGTCTTTACCACTGGACACTGCACAACCACTGTGCTAACATGTAATTTGACACCTAGTACTTTTCTTTCATTGCCTTGTGGGATTTAGCCACTCCAGATTGTTTGAAAAAATATTGTTTTCTTGGGTAGGTCCAAGGCAGAAATAAGCCTAATAATCTGATTTTCCAATTAACATTGAAATTCTTATGAATGAATTGTGGATTAGATAACTACAAGTACAGCAGATGTCTCCAGGATGTCCAGAAGTCTCAGCAGTTTCTGCTACAAAATTGAACATGTAAAACTCCTGGGCAAACACAAGAAACTTTTTGAATTATACTTGGAAAAATGTTGCAATAGAAATAGAAAAACATTTACAAATAGTAAACAACTGTTATAGACTAGCTTTAAAGGAAGGTCTTCAGTATGGTTCCACATTTGATGCTCAGCTACTTTTATGACAAATTAAAGCAAGATAATTCACTGTTTCTCTCCAGTTCCTACTGAAACAGGAAATAAGTGGAAGTGTAGGTGTGAGTGCATTCTAAAGCTTCTTCAAAGAACAGTCTTGAATAGTCGTTTTTGAGTCTCTGCTGCTGATGGTCAGGCAGAATTGTTGCATATTATGTCATCCCGCCCGAGACCATATTATGGGCCTGTGTGATCAGGCACCTTCATGATTACCTCATGATTCATGAGGATGATTTGGAATTAGGCAATTATTCATAAGCAACAGGAAATTAAGAGCATCATTATTACTATTTCCAGTGATGGAAGAGTAAAATTCAAAAAAAGGCTTCATTATATTATGTACTGGGTAGACAGAGAACAAAGGTGTTCCCTCCCCAAAAGCACTCCCAGCTAGATCTTCAGACAAAATATGACAAGAGACTAAATAGGAAAGAGGCAAAGGGTTGAAGTTACATTAATAACACGTGAGGAATTCATGGTTACTGATAGCAGTGGTCTCTGTGGCAACAGGTACTACTCACCTGACTGATGCCAGAGGTTAGTGGCCTGTCAGGACTATGGGTAAGGCAGGCTACAAATGGTCTTTGAATTGGTAGGATGGCACTAAACATATGTGTGCATACATACAAATTTAAAATGCTCTGGAAGTTATTTGTGGGAAGCATGAATGTTCAGTGTATCGTTGGGGAATATAGCAAGAAAGCTTCAGATGTTGAAAGATCTTTAGTTGCTCTAATGTGAGAAAGAAAAATTTGTTTGGTGCTGCTTAAGTGATGGGATTAGAGGCAAAATGGAAAAGTAAGCACGAGAAAAGGCTGTGTGAGTGAGATTTGAAAGAATGTCCATATGTAAGTGCCATAAGGTCAAGGGATCAGGATGGAAGAACTCAGTGACCAAGAGAGATGAAACAAAAGAGCTTCAATAAGATCTTTACTGGTCTATACAGGCACATATACCACATCTTAAACTGCAAAGGGAAAAGTAGATTGATTCCTGATGAAGTGCTTTGTCAGGTCAGCACATTTCTGTCCATAGAATTCGTGTCTAAATACTCTTTCACTGCAGCCAAAATCTGTAGTGGAACTAAGATGGTTTTAATGAAACTTTCATATAGAAAACAAAAAAAAAAGTATTAAAAAAAACTAGAGATTTAAAGTGGGGATGAAATAAAGATGCTGTCCTGCCCTATTTGAAGTGATCGGGGGTGAAAATGTATGTACCAATTCAGGTGGAGCTCTATTTGACCATAGTTTTCTGACATGTCATGCCTGTGTTCTCATCAGGAGACTACAAAATCTTGATAACTTACCTTCTCCATTTGTATGGAAGTGTTTTAAAAGCCGTAGCATTCGTCATAAAAACATTAAAGCAGTTTGCCACTTTGAAGGCTCAGTTAGAGAGAACATCCAGACTGTGAGACTAGATGATGGATAATTTTCTACATCCTTTAGTCACACCTGATTACTACCAAATTTCTCCATGTGAGCTTCATGATCTGAATTAGAGGTAGACTATGGAATAACTCATTTTTACGGAATCAAAGCAGATTCATCAGTTTTAGTTTGAATTCAGCTATGTGTGAAGAGGTTGTGGTTCTATTTTAGTCCTGGCTAATAACAGTTCATATATTTGATCTAAATAGATTTGAGTTGGATCACTGTAGTAAATACATCATTGACTAAAGAGCTGCATAATGATCATAGAACTAAAAATATGGCTTCATCTTGGGAAAGATTATTGCTCCCTACCTAACCTGCTGGAGCCTGGTTGCCATTTGGGTTTCCAATGCTGCACCATCACTTCTCTGCAAGTTTCTCAGACTTCCCAAGAGCTGGACAGAAGACACTGCACCATGTTGTACTAAGAAAAGAGTGGCCACCGGAAACTGAGGGTGAGAGGGTGGAAAAACTAACACCCACTAAGACCCTGTCTTCCTCTACTTCTAAGTCCTGTGCAGACATGTATAAAACAGAAGCATGAGATGCATACCATGGTCATGGTATGTTTACAAGTGACCTCCTGATCAGTGGAGTTTCTGAAAGTTCAGAAGAATTGTCTTCTCAGAGAAGAGCCCTTGCAGGCACTTGGAATGTTGTAGGATATCCAGCTCTTCACTCTGTGATACAGGGATGAAGAGTATCAACAACACTTCAGTAGAGTTCACTTTAACAATGAGGAGTCTTCATAGTAAAGCTGACCTTGAAATAATTTGCAGAATAGCACAATTTGGTAAATATTCACATGCAACCAAGTTGGAGAGACACTATTTACAAGAGCACGGAGTGACGGCGAGGAGGAGAGGTTTTAAGCTGAAAGAGTGTAGGTTTAGATTAGTATTAACAAGAAATTCTTTCTTGAGGGTGGTGAGGCACTGGAACAGGTTGCCCAAAGAAGTTGTGAATGCACCACTCCTGTAAGCGTTCAAGGCCAGATTGGATGGGGCTCTGAGCAACCTGGTCTAGTGAAAGGTGTCCCTGCTCATGGGAGAGAAGGGCTTGGAACAAGATGGCCTATAAGGTCCCTTACAATCCAAGTCATTCTATAATTATGATTCTAGTCTTATTCACGCTAATCACACCCTAGTGTTATTCTTCCAATAGGAGATGAATTAGGTGTGAATTTCATTAAGATTTATACTTACTCATAGGAGTTTTTGTCTGATATTGCCTTTGTATTGAATGTCAGAATGCTTTGCTGAAGAGTAGTTTGAGTGATTTTCGGGGGTTTTTGGCCTCAGTAAGGTAGAGAAGCAGTGCTATTGACTTCAGTGTGGAATAATGGCAGCTAGGTAAGCTTGCTTTTTGTCACTGCATGCTGAATACCTTTACTTACAGAATTACTCAAATTTGTAGTCTAGAGAGTTGGTTTTAAGCTTGATTAAATACGTTATTGCTTCATTTTATTAGTGTAATGTCCTCATTTAATGGATATGTATTTTTTGCTTAATGCCCGTGTAATACACTGATAATTGTCCTTAATGTGTGATAATATTTTTCAGATTCTCAAGTTTGAACTTTTTTTAATTTTTTTTTTATTTTTATTCAGCAAACTTAAAAAAAAAAAAGTTATTTTCATTCCTTTGTATTGAAAGGAATTGATATTCAGGGTTATATCCTTGCCATCAATTTTAGGTTACTCAGGCATCTAATTAATAGACTCTAATGTGACTCAAAGTATTAAAATTTAAGTCCTAATGTAGTCTCTGGAGTCAGTTAAGTGTATCCAGAAGTTGATTTAGAGCATTTAAGTTATGTCAGAAGAAAAAAATATAATATCTGACTTGAATAAGATGAAGTAATTTTATATGAAGATATTCTTTAAAACTGGGTAATATTTTACTTATATTCTTAAGCCAGTCCTTAATGCCAATCTTTAGCAACCAAACACATTGTATTATGTAGAAATGATTCTGTTCTTTAAGTCTGAGAATCCAATAAACAAGCAGCTTCCACAGCAATTAAAACCATTTACTTTTAAATAGGGTTTTTTTTTGTATTTTGGAAGCTGCACATGATCTTGATTTTTACATTGCTACATTTCATCTATGGTAAGAGTTTGCTAATATGTGATGCACTAGCAAGTTTTTTTAAAAGCCAAAATACTGTGTTAATCCAAGTATGTTATCTTCTCAAACAACATCTACTAAATAAAACTACATTAAAAAAAACAAACAACACGTTTTTATCCTGATTGAGAGTTATGTTATTAAGAGGAAAAAGGATTTAAGTGGTCGCCAATATCTTTTGCAGAACACTTAATAACCATCATGTTTTATTGAAGTATAAAGACCTGAAGGAGCCTAAAAAAAAGTATTTTCCAGTTGAAAATATTTTGCATTTCTGACAGTTTAAACTGGAGAGAGATAAAAAATAAAAACTTTGTTTATAATATTCTTTGAATTCAATATTAATGGTTTCAAAATCCATACTAGAAAACACAATAAGTAGACAAGTGAAAGCATGATAACAATGATAAAAATACATTATTTAAGATTCTGCATTATAAAAAAGTATGTATATTCTATCTAACAGTCATTTTTTGACACTTCATACTTCCCAGTAGGTGACAGAAAACAAAACCATCGTGTGACAGAAGGAAACAGAGTATGTAAATAACACAAACTGATTAAAAAAATCCCTCCAAGGAAACACTTCACAACTGCATAATCAATTGTATGCTAACCAAGAGCTGTGAAAATAATTTGCAGTGAGCTAATGTAACAGGAATAAAGCCATAATTATTTGAATAACAAATACATTCATGAAATCTGGAGTTTTCTTGCAAATAGTTTTTGGAAATAGCATGTTTTTGTAAAAAGTTTTATTTTGGATGTGTTTCTCAATTTCATCTGATCTCTACTGGGAAATTTGAAGAGATGGATCTGTACCAGAGGAACATCAGTGTTAATGTCATCACAATTGTACCCTCTGACATGAAGTATTGAATTAGTACTGAGAATGAAAAAATTCCTGTTATTCTTGCTTTGAACCTAAGGTAAAATACCTTGGAAATGTTGACAGAAAGTGGTGGTGACAAACTTCTGATTTCTGAATCCATTGCAACACGTAAAATCAAACAGATATGTGTGACATTGCAGGCTGACAAAAGAAAGCTCGTTGTATTTGTATTAATTGCAAACCAAGTGAACTCGGTGTGATGCTGAGCCCAAACTGCTGTCAGTGTACATTGACTCTCAGGAAGGCTTGCTGTCTTAGAATGAGTATCACATTAATTCCATTTTCATAGCTCCTATGTGGGAAGAATGAGACACTTTTTTATAATCGTTGGTGTTTCTAGAAAGAGTTTTATAATGCTTCTGACATTCATGTGTGAAAAACAATGCCTAGCACAGGGCTGTAAGTGGGAGGAGGGGGGTTGAAGTGAAAGAAGTGTGAACAGCGTTATGCTCTTGGGTCTGATGTCTCACAGATGATGTAGCCTCTGTAAGAAGGCAGGATACTCCGGGTCAGACGGCACACCCGGTCTAACCTACCCCAGAGTTCCCTCAGGGAGAGAAGGAATGTCTTGCCATTTAGTGAGTTCACATGATCATACTCAAAACAACAATTTGGGGGTTTTTTTGGGTGTTTTTTTTTTTTTTTTTTAAGATGGAGGAGTTATGATTGAGTGCTGCTCATCAATCAAAATCATATTCTCAATATATAAAGGAAAAAACCTTTTTGGCCCACAGCTACGTCTGTGCATCATTCATATTTGATGGGTTAACCTTTGTGTCTAGTTGCACTTCTTCCTAAAATGGTGATCGTGAGACTTGCCAACATTTTCTGACTGTAATGTACTAGAAAATGATAATACTCCTGACTCTTCTAGCATGTTTTAATATAGTGTGAGATGCTTACCTACCACTATGTCAGCCTCCAGCTGAGTCACTAAACAGAATGATGTAAGATTCCATGACTTCTTCGCAAGCTTCCACTTACATTTACTTGACGGTTTGTAGTGAAATCAAGAATCCCTGGATGTCTTGATTTAGATTTTAAGTGCTCGGTACTGAACTGTCATTGTTTCCTTAAATAGCAAGGCTTAACAGCTCTGGAAGTCAGACTGCATACATGTAGGTACCAGAGTGTTTAGATAGCCTGAATTCTAGGTAGAGGTAGGACAATATTTTTAATCTAAATTGGTAAACAACACTGAGAGAGGTACCTACAGATGTGGCGTACAGATGTGGTGATTATCAGCCACTTCTAAAATGAAAATATTTTGTTAAAATACAAACTAGAGCTGAAATAGAACTGTAGTGCAAAAACACTGGGTGAGATACATCAGTATATTTTATCTAAGGTGCCATGGTACATAATGATAACAGTAACAACATCTCATGTGGCTGGCACTTTCGTATCTGCATGTTTAATCTTTGTCAGTAGGTCTTGTTAGGGAAGGGCTCACAAGATCCTCAAGTAAGACTTGCCCCATTCCCACCCCCTTGTTGGTGGCTAAATCAATTAGTGAAGTAATTGTGTGGATTGAGAGGGATTCTCAATTCGTGATTTAGAGATTTTTTTCTTTGTTTATTTGCTCTGGTTTAAACAGCATTTTGTTCTGCAAAATTTATGTGTTTGGAAGGAGATTATTTGGAAGGAAATAGACTGGCTAAGAAACATGCAGGTGAAATAATTTTGGTTTTTTAAGCAAAACTGTGCAAAAATGTTGAAGACCATATGAAGATGAGACAGAAACTGTCTTATTTAGTGAGAAATTACTACAAAGATTACAGAGAAAAGGCAGAAGATTCCTACTTCCATATGAAATTGCAGGGATTATTTAGGGTAGGCTGAATGTTTTATCAATGTGCAAGTTTGTCAAAGATATGAATAGATTCATTGGAAGTCTGTGTGAATCTTTAAGGGTTTTGAAGAAGTGTCTGTCTATGGTAATATTTTGTTAACCTTTCTGCAGTGTTGATGTCAATCCCACAACATGTTTACTCCCAGTGCACACATGAAACTCTTACATGACTAAGAACCACGACGCTGATTCCACTTGGTTCAGTGTGTTCAGGGAAGGGGTGGGGGAGAATATTTCCTACAGAACCTCAGCAGCGTGACTTTAAAAACATTATACAATACATTTTACAATTTGTGAACATATACAGGCTATATATACCATGTATACATGAGTAATACTACGAAAATCAACATGGCTGCATAATCTGAGCTCCAGACAGTTCTTAGTACCAAAATCTGTGTTTTCAGACAGACAGCCTATGCTTAAGACTGAAATTAGATTACTTCAAAACTGGTCATTAATTGTATGTGGGGACCTAAGAATTCTTTTAGAAATCAGTGTAAGAAAGACCTTTTATGAGTAGAAACAGTCTTTTTTTTTTTTGTCCTGAACTTACTGCTGCAAAAGCAGAGGGCTTTGCTAGAGGATGCACAGCATTTGGTTTGTGTACTTAGAGGTGAACATTTGGACTAGCCACTGTTTCTTCTTTTGAATACAAGCATGTATATGCCAGGTCAGCCCTGCAGATTTTCTTGAGTGAGCAATGCTGGCAGGTGACTACTTTGCCCTTCAGGCTGCACTCTGGGCCTCGCTTCACAATCCATTCATGCATTCTGTGATGTCTCTGATACTCAAGATTAAGTACATGTTTAAGCATGATGCTGGGTCAGAGTTACAGTGCAGTGCCAGCACTCTGTGCAGCAGAGCACAGTGAAATGCTCTGCTGTAGAGCGTGCTGAGAGCAGGAGAGGCCTGGTGAATACAGTAACAAGGATGTTACTGAGATTCTGCTTACCAGGTGAAACCTCACCTGTGCTGAATGACTTGGCAGCAGCACACCTGTGTGCCCTCCTGGGATGCAGGCACACGAGTATGTTACCAAACTCCAAATCATGATTAGACTATATTTAGACATGTTGTAACATTGTGAAAACGTTGTTTGGGAGTTCATATTGTGTTTGTTATGTTCCCTGTATGGTTGTATTCCATCCCTTTCTCATTCATGTTCCAGATTCCATCAAAAGTGTGTGAATGAGGCAGGGTACAAATATCTTTTAAAAATAGTTAAGATGGGAAGATAGGTGGGGAGAAGTAATACGTTAACAGGGTTTGTTGTTGTTTTGTGTTGATTTTTTTTTTCCGACTAGCAGAACAAAACTTCTCTGTATGTAGCATCCAGATAATTCAGCCAGCTGTAATAAACTCACACCACTTGCTGCCTTCAGACAGTAAGACACGTCATGATTCTGATGAAAACTGTATCTTTGGTTGTGGTATTTGTTGGGTACAACCTAAGCCTCAGTAGGGGAGTTCTAAAGATTGCTTTGCGCCTAGGATGAAATACAAGTTTAAGGCAAGTGATGCAGAAAGGCTTATGTTCATAAGATAGACTAGCCAGATAAAAACTGAAAGCAATGTGAGGGTGATTTAAAAACAGCTTTACTAGATAAGAAGACCTTTGTGGCAGCTTCCATGCTCCAGGGAATGCAATGAGATGTATGGCATGGGGAGAGTGTCTGAGACAGCAAAGTTCCCCCAAATACTTTGAGAATGCATATCTCTTCTGGACTGGCTGCTTGTCCACGTATTTGTTTCTTGCCCATTAGAAGTCCTATAAGCAGTGTGATGTTGGAAGTCAGTTGCATCATATCTCACTATCCAAATTCAGAAAAAAATATATTTAGTATTTTTTAATTAATGGTTACCTTTTTCTGAGGAGAAAATTAAAAGAAAAAGCAAAAGGCATAGCTGAGTAGGTATGTAAAAACATAGATGAAAGCTGTGGTGCTGTGGGCATGGAACTTAAAGGTTGTGTGAAGGTACTTAAAGGGAATGAAGATACTAAGTCAAGTTTTGGACACCTTTTCCAGCTCTGGCCTAAGTTTTTAATTTGCAATGCACGTGTCTCTTCTGTAGTGATGGGTTTGTATTTTGTTTAAGCTCCATATATCAAAGACTGGATAATATAAACAAAATATAAAAAGGTAAATGTTCCCTTACATTATTTTAAATCTGGTAACTAGTTTCCCTTTTCTGTGTGAATGTTAGAGGTCAGATGTGTGTAAAGAGGTGTGAATATCAGCAGAGAGTCAATGGAAATATATCCGTAGACTGAAATCCCACCCAGGTCAGATCCAGCTTCTAATCCTTTAGGTAAAACAGATGAGATGGTACGTTTTTTGTGTGACCAATATATCTGTGTTTTGTGGACAGTAAACATTTCAGGGTATGGTCCTTTCTTTCATAGTGAAAAGCCTTCTCTAATGCTTTTGAATAGTATTTTTCCGATTTATCTTGCACTGTATATACATTGGAGATTAGTCTTAAAGTTGTACCTAGACAAACATATCAAGGAGTAAAAGGCTATTCAAAGCCAAAATTAATAAATTCTGCAGCCACACGCTGTGGGAGGTCACTAGATAATAAGAAACTAACTGTTCCTTTTCCATGAATTGCATGGTGGCAGATTTCACAGCCTATGTTGTGTCGTACGTAACATTTACTGTTTTCAGTCGCTTCTCTGTGTGACTTAAAAATGGAAGATCTGCATAAATAACAAATAATATGCATGCTATGTGTGCTAGTCTGTAGTTTAAAAGTATGTTTTTCTCTTTTGGTTGTCCAAAAGGGTATTTGGTCAGTTTTAGTAAATGTGGTTGATAAATAATGATGGCCCAAATGCCGCAGGGTTAAAGGATTACTTGTTTCCCAAGGAATATAACAAGCTATTACAAAAGTGTTTTGCTTGGAAAGACAAGTTATTGACAGGAAAATGCATGTCTAAAAAAAGCAGTAATGTTTATTTGGTAAATTGTTTTTATAATTAAGCCATCTGGTGTATCTGGTAAGATTATATAAATATCAGTGTATAGCTGTCCTAGAAACACATGTTTACAGAATACCTGTGGTGCTTATTACTAGAAAGTTCTCAATAAATGAAAATCTAGCAGAAAGAGTCTGGAAGAAATTATTTCCTGAGTAGATGCAGCACTTTAACAAAAAGTATCTATTTAGTGGGATAGCTACAGGTGGTTTGACTGTAAACCAAGGCAGTGAGTGGCAACACCTCCTCTGTGAATGACCTATAAATCATTCAGTTACACATAGCTGGCTAAAACACCAAACTTGTCCCCCTTAGGTATTTGAGTCTGTGCCTGTTGTTTGATTAAAAAGGAATTGTTTCAGTGTTGTATTAGGGTCTAATGCAAGGGTGAAACTAGCAAACACCAAACCACAGGTCATACTGAGAAGTCTAGGGTGCCAGGCTAATGCTATGCTGAGAACAGAACAGAAATAATTTATATGTGTTCAGTAATTTTAATGTTTAAAAATTATTACTTTTAATAGTCAAATAAAGTAGATACTACTACTCATTTTGTTCTTTTCTACAAGAAAACTTTCTGAACCTGGAAGTTCTGGTATATTTGGGAGCTGGATTTCTCACTCAGCAGTAAGTTTTAGATCACACTTAATCCAAATTTGTTTTCCCCTAAATATTTTATTACAATGTGTACCAAGGAAAATGAATGTAAGTAGAATATTTAATACTGCAAAAATCAAATTCTTTACTACCTTGCATTTGTAACTGGGCTTGCACATACATTTTGTTCTTTCTGATTGTGATGATTACAACAGTTTGAAAAAGAAAAGATCTGAAATTTCTGTGGTGAAGAATCAGACCTTATTTGTTTATTGATATAAATAGCTAGTTTGAAGATAAGCTTCAAAACTCAAAGGCTACCGTAAGGTCAAAACAAAGCTCTTTGTATCTGCAATATTTAATTAGATGTGATAATTCTTCTTACATTCTATATAATAACACACAATCTTGGGGAATTTATGTGGGTGTTCTTAGATTGCTGACATTCTACAGAAGCTCATTATTTAAATGAACTTTCTGAATGGAAGATTTGAACTATGACCACTGTGCTCTCACAAGATACTTTGTACCGTATATTGAACTTACTGTTGTTCTAATGAGAAACAATATGGAACAGTTGAAGATAAATTATTTTTCTTTTAATCTAACGTTTAAGAATCATAATGTTTCACGTTTCATCTTAGAAATTATAGAACTATAGAATCATAAAATGGTTTGGGTTGACAAGGACCTTAAAGATCATCTAGTTCTAATGCCCCTGCCATGGACAGGGACACCTTCTACTACACCTGGTTGTTCAAAGCCTCATCCAGCCTGACCTGGCACACTTCCAGGAATGGGACATCTACAGCTTCTCTGGACAACCTGTTCCAGTGCCTCACTACCCTCACACTAAAGAATTTCTTCCTACTATCACATCTAATCCTACTTTCTTTCAGTTTAAAGCCAGTCCTCCTTGTCCTATCATTACACATCCTTATGAAAAGTCCCCCTCCATCTTTCTTTTAGGCCCTTTTTAGGTATAGGAAGGCAATGCTGAGGTCTCCCAAGAGCCTTCTCTTCTTCAGGCTAAACAACTTCAACTCTCTTTGCTTGTCTTCGTGGGAGAGGTGCTCCATCCCTCTGGTCAACATCATTGTGTCGATTGGACACACTTCAATAGGTCCATGTCCTTATGTTGGGAACACCAGAACTGGATGCATTACTCCAGGTGAAGTCTCACAAGAGCAGAGTAGAAGGGGAGATTCACATCCTTTAATCTATTGGCCACACTGCTTTTGATGCAGCCCAGGATACATTTGACTTTTTGTGCTATGAGTGTGCATTGCTTGGTCATGTCCAACCTCTCATTCACCAGCACCCCAAGCCCTCAGGGCTGCTCTTAATCCATTCCTGGACCAGCCTGTACTGGGATTGTCCTGATCCAGGTGCAGGACCTGCCACTTGCCCTTGTTGAACTTCATGAGGTTCATATGGGCCCACCTCTCAAGCCTGTTAATGTCCCTATGGATGGCATCCCTTCCTTCCAGTGTGTCAACTGCACCACGCAGCTCGGTGTCATCAGCAAACTTGCTGAGAATGTGCTCAGTCCCACTGTCCATGTCACCAACAAAAATGTTAAACAGTGCTGGTCCCAATGCCAAGCCCAGAGGAACATTTCAGGAACACCTGGAGACCATCACTGATCTCCACTTGGACACTAATCATTGACTGTAACTATGAGATATTTGATATGATCAGCCATAAGCAGAAAGGAACTCACTTGAATATAATAATTTATATGTTCAGGTCCTAGTACTTAAAAAAAAATCCTTGACAAAAAAAAATCCTTTTTGTAGGAACAGTATTATAATGTGTCCTGTCATATGAGAGAGACAGTTCTTTTTTATCATTAAGGATATTTCAAAAGGAACATTGATTTCAGATACTTTAAGAAGTGGAGACTCAATAGCTGTTGCTTATCTTTTTGAGGATTTAGCAGCTGGAAAATAAAGACTGTTTATGATCCTTATAGAATGGATTCGACCAGCAGATTTTTGAAGAAATCTAGTATTAACCTCACATTTCAGTCTCCTTCTGAATCCTGATGATTGTGTTTTATATCCTTAAATTTGTCTGACACCGCTCTATTGATGTACTGAAATGGAAAAAAATAGAACAAAACACCTAACCCTCCCACCACCCTCTCCTCTGCCAAAAACCCCGAAACAACCACAAAACATCAATCCTGTTCATTGTTCTCTCTTCTAGAGAGTTATAGTTTGGCTTTCCATAAAACTAATTTTCTATACACATAACTGGTCACATTTATTATAAAGTTCCTTGTGATTCTTGAAGGTAGAAACAAATATATAAATAGAGGTTTAGGCCTTTACCACCTTTATATTTAAATAATATGCAAGTGTTTTATTCTGTACTTCATTTGCCAACCTTCAGCTTCTGGTTTTCCCACTTGAGGAATCTGTTCATTTTGGCCCATCTGTCATAGCTTCGGGAAGAGAACATATCTTGAACCAGAAGAATCACTCGTGCATCATGTTTCTGATCTTTATGTGTCTAGCGTGCCCATTTATTATGGGACCTGCCACTGTCATTGGGAACATACTTTGCTTTTTGCTCCCTGACTTGCTTTTCTTTTTGGGGATATGTGTTTGAAAAGCTATCAGCTTTTCCATATGCTAGTGCAGTAAGTTCTGATTTACTTTCCTCTGAGTAGAGATCTTTAAAGGACTTTACATAGAAGATTATACCTTACGCAGTTCTTTGTCATTTACTATACATTTTGAGACAAGTAAATGAGTCCAGACAAAAAATTAAAATCTTCCCCTCATCACTTCATGTTGATTTTTAATTATGAAGTGTGGCTTGTAAAACTGGGATTAGAACCAGCTTTCTCCAGTATTAGCAGGACAACTCTTTGCGTAGGAATTCCCAAACTGGTTTGTTTGCCACTTAAAGGCCAATGGAGTATGTTGTGTATGCCACAAAGGAGTATTTGCATAGCAGCCATCCTCAGCAGAGCATGTTGATTGTCAGGGCTGTAACAGCTGCGATATTTCTTACAGCTGCTCAGAGAGCAGAACTTTCTGCAAATGAGTTGCCAGAAAACCCTTCAGCTGTGCACTGTTGATCCTGACTTCTTCCCAGACCAAGCCACAATATTAGTAGTAGTTATATATCCATTTTTGTCACTGGTCCATTAGAATAATTTCTGTGTCCATTATGAATTCATACCACCTTTGTGGAAAATTTTTGCCAGTAAGATGAGTTTTGTTGTCCTCTACGTGATGTCTCATCTTTCAGTGATATTCTGCTTTAGGAAGTCTACCAGCTTGGATGTTGCTAGAATATACCTTTATGAGATATTGTGAAAATCTTAGTTTTAACTCTTTAGTTAAAGGTAGATTGTGAGGGAAAAGATGTAGAATATTTCGCACCAAGGAGACAGAAAGACTTGTTCGAAATACTATTGTTCTTATCAGTGTAAATGACAGCAGGGCTTGCCTTAAAAAAAAAAACCAAAGTGTAATAATAAAAAAATATTTTTTATTTTCACACTTTGAGCTCCAGAGCAAGCTCTGGTTGATATCCATAACAGATTCCCCTTCTCTATAACCAGGAACAGAAATTTAAAATGGTTACTATTTGCAGAATTTCTTAGAACACAAAAATTAGGAAAATCAGTCTCGAGTTAAATTTGAGGGGTTTTTTTCATCATTGTCCAGTAAAATACTACAAAGAAAACTACTATTCAAAAATACTAAAATGCTACAAACGATTTAGTAGTCACAAGCGTGAATATTTCTTTTCATGAAGCTATTTGTTCAAGTCAACTAGAGAATTAGGTCACAAAGCAGATGATGCGTGTCTCCACCCTTTGGACAATTTTTGCTCTTCAAAGTGCTGTCATTTACCTCAACCCGTGCAAGTTTAGGATATATTTTCCTTGAAAGCAAATTGAAGATGAAGAATCTAGCTGAACATTTATGCAGCATCAAGCAGCAGAACAGACATAAATTATCATATATTCATTAAGTAAATTAAACATGACACCTTCAGGGCTGTAACTTGAAAGCACTACAATGGAAATGAGATAGATGTAAAGTAAGTTAGTGGGAGAAAAGCAACAAATGCTCTACGCAGAAATAAAATAACCTTCTCATATGATGTAGAAGGTAGGTGACTTCCCAAGTCAATTAGAATCCTGCTGCCTCTTCAGAAAAAAAATCATTCAAAATGATGCTCCACCTAATGAGAGAATAAGCATAAAGACTATCGAAACTTTATTTAAAGAACTTTGGTTATGGTTTCAGATCTACAGTTTGTTTTCTGCACTGTTATGCAAAAAGTATAACCATGGAAGTCCTGGCCAAAGCACTTGTAGCAAAAATGTAAATGCAATAGCAATTTCACAAACTCTAGAGGAATTTGTCTCTGGGAGGTAATAAAAAAAACCCAAACAAACTGAAACCAAAAAACAATACTGTCCTTACCTAAGAAAAAATTTAAAAGCTTGGAGGGATGGTAAATGAACTTCTTCCCTTCTTTTAAAATAACTATTTTAAAGAGTTTTTCCATCTGCTAGAGTTATATTTCCAGTCTAGTCTTCTCTGTCAGATATACTACCTGAAATATGAATTTGCTTAACATACAAACAAGCAAACAAATCAAAACCAATAGTTAAGTTTAAAAGATAGGTTTATGGATTTATGATTGCACAGATATGTCAGATTGCCACCTGGTAAAAAGATGTTGTATTTATTGCTTTCAACTTGTTTTGTCCCTATACTTCTCAGAGGAGATTAGTGCTATATGCTTGTTTGCTTTTTAATAAATTAGGGCAATATATACAAAATGGGCAACAAAATGGAAAGGAAGTTCTTTTTGCTAAAGCCTCAATGAGCATGAAAGAGCCTCAGAAACAACTAGGTTAATGCTTAGTTCAAGAACCTAAGTAGATGTGTCTGTGTTGCCAAGGATGTGCACCTAAATTTACCTTTCTAGCTGAGATTTTACTTACTTGATTAGCATGATGGTGGTCTATATACTTTTGAGACATTAGGTAGGGAGGGTCCTTAGGGTTTTTCAGTAAACCCTATTTTACCAGCTGTTTAAACCTTGCTCAAAAGTTTTTGCACTTAGATAATGCACTTAAAAGCACAACTCCCCATTGGAGTGCATGAGTCATAAAAGCAGCACCTGCAGTTTAATTGGAGTTTAATTCCCAGCTGTTTTTTTAAATCACCACATACAGTGTGTTTTGTAATGAAAATCTAGATATGCATTTTATGATTTTTTTTTAATTAATTTCTCCTCTTTTTTTTAGCTGTGTCTTGGTGTGCTATCAGCTGCTTGAAAGCCTTGTTCACTGAAGGCCTGACTGTAAGCAATCAAGTCCACTGTTGTATCTTACAGGATTCTGACTAGTGTTAATTAGGACACACATAAGCAGAGTTGTTGTGCTATCTGGAGTCTCTTTTACACCAACAGCCTTTCAGACCATACTCCTGTGTCTGAGAATTCAGAAGTTTAGTTACTCTCTCCCTGATTACCTGTAAAAACAATGAACTTTAGATTCTGTAGAACAGACGGGATTTTGAAAAGCCACAGGAGATTATTAGCCGGTCCTATTTTAAAATTAATTTCCCTTTCAGTTTGGAATGGAGGTTCTATTTGTAATGTAATTTAACAAGGCATAATGCTTACTTCCTGACACATGTTGACAGAGTGTGGGAAATTGAACAAGACTGGCAGAAATGGCAATAGGGATTTGTGTAGATTTTACTGCAAACTTGTGTCAATGAAAGCAAGATATATTCTAAATAAATTTTCGAGGCACATAACTAGCTCTTTTATCTGCAAAAGATCTTGATTTTGGATGGAAAATTAATTTGCCTTAAAAATAGATGTTAAATTACAGGCTAACAAATTTGGTCAAATTATTGGTTGTTTTTCCTTTTAAAGATAAATATAGACTAGCTATTTGTGGGTTCACATGGCATTTCTAATATTCAGATCCTGGATATCACTGTGAACTTCCTGAAGACATCATGAGAGAAATTTTGCATTCCTTATTATATGTGCATTGGAAGACTTAGTCGTTAGAAACTATGAGCATTTTTCAAGATTGATATGGATTTGATTGCCAACTGTAAAGTGTTGAAATTGATGACCATAAAAGTTCACTGTTGTCTTTGGGTCTTTTTATATTTATTTCAGATATGTTTCAGGACAGTTACACTTGCTTTGCCTGTGCCTCAGTAAAAAGAAACTTGTAACTAGTTTGGTCAATCTAAAGCCCAGTTAATGAAACTTTTGGAACCTACAGGATGGGGTTACAACCTGGATCAGCTACAGCTGCCTTCTGTTCAAAATGTGGCTGAGGGGGGAGGTAATGCAGCCATGGCCTTTCAAAGTACTGGTGGATATTCAATTCTAAGATATTCAATTCAGATAAAGGACACCCAGGTCTGTGCCTATTAGATTTTAGACATATTTGCACATTTCCCAGGAGAGAAGTTACATGGCAGCTGAAAAAGTCATATTGATATGTCATAGCTATGACAGTTTCAGATGATGTCTGTCTGTGCTTGCTATTAATTTCTCACATTCATTTTCATCATTTACCTTATGACTAATAACAAACCAGATTCAGTTAGTGATTCTTTGCAGACATTGAAATATGAAGCTATCGTCTGCATTCGCTTGAAAATATTCCAGAGCACATCCTTAAAGTTTATATGGATTAGGAAAATCCTGGAATGTCTGGATCTATAAGAATTTGAGATGTTCATCTTTTTCTCTGTTTCAAAAGGAAAACCTTGTGATGCAGAGTACTACATAACAAAACATGGTATAGTTTCGCAGATAGATGGGGAATGGCAGGTGATCATGCATTTTTATTTTAACTACTCCTTCACTGGAATTTTGGTGATTATATAAAATGACAGTCTGCAGGTTAGACATAGATTATGGCTTCTTTTAAAGTAAAACTTAAAAGTGCTTTTTACCAAAACACATTCAATCTTTCCTGTTAGGAAGTTCCTTAAATAATACAGTGTAATGTATTTGTAATCATTACTTCATAATAGATTCTTACATAAATGTCATGAATGATTGGTTTAGGTCACTTAAAGAAGTGCTGGCAAAGGTAGCAGCAAAAGTCAGTTTAATACCAATTTGCAATAGCAGGACAAAATTTGATGGCAAGGTTCACTCTATTACTTACTAGATATCCCATGTTATCCCGTGAGTTTCTGATCAGGTCAAGGGAAGAGACACTGCCTAACTCATTACCCAAAGCTGAGGGCTAAAGAGAATTCCTGAGATTTTAGAGCACCCTGAGCAGGTGGGGAGATGCACCACCCCAGTGATTCGTGACATCTGCTACAGGATACAACACATGATCTTAATCGCTCATCTTCCTCCTTAAGTTCTACCTGCCCTGTGAAAGAAGACAAAAAATGGGCTTAAACATCGGCTCTACTACTGAAAAATTTTATGAAGACTAAATAAGTACCTAGTTCTTCAGAAAATTTATAAAAATAGTCACACATTATGAGACAAGGGGATCAGGGAGTGGAGAAATGGCATCAGCTGAAGAGAGGCAATATCCCAACTTTTTATTCTGTGCTTTTAACCATCCATCAATATCAGTGCTGCCTTCACATAGTAACAGTGCTATTAATATTCATCACTGCATTGCTTTAAATTTGCAGATAAATGAATTGGCCAGCAGAGACCAAAAACACCCCATAAGTACAGGTGTGCTCTTCTCATTTCAATTACAGATTTTGAACAAAGCATTGGTATCGTGCAAAAAAGAGCTTTGGAAAGCAAGTTCTACATAAATATAATGGAAATTTTGAATGGATTTTTAAACATGGCATTTACTGCCTGAGGAGTGAATGGTAGGGAACACTGATTAGACAACAGTTTACTCTCCTATTTACTGGTGACATAAGACTGGAACCAAAAGATTTCCTGTGAAACTTTTGAAGACTAAAGACTTCTGTTGCATGAGATAATGAGTTTATGGGTGCACAAGAGAGACACAACTTTTGAGCATTTTCAGCTACAGGGTAAAAAACCAACATACCAGCTAAAGGATGCTAATGATGAATATTATCTTGTTGCCATCCCAGTACATTTTCAGCCCAATAACATCTTGTAATAAAATAGGTGGACCATTGATACAGCCTGCTTATAAACTGCTCCCAAAGCTCCCCAGCTACTTGGTAAGACTTTGGGGTCATCATCAGACTGTGAACATCATATAAGAAGTGAGATCCTTCTGAAGTGTAGCTAGCCTGAACTCAAAGCCACAGATTTTGTGTCTCTTTAGAAAGGTGCTCCAAGCTTCCCCTTCCATTCCTTCACCTGAAAATGGGTTTTATTTAGCATTAAATTAAATTGGTTTTTTTCTCAGATTGGAATTTGGTTTGGGGGATTCTATTTTTGTAGGCAATGCTTCAGTTTTACTTTATCTGTCCCTCTGCTTGAGGGACACAGTATGTCACCATCTCATTCTTCCAATACTGTAAGTTTTAAGGAAATATTGTTTGCCTGTGAAGGCATTTCTTGCTGGAAGAGCATAGGAAAATGCAGTTGAGACAGCTATCATGTGAATGCAAAATTCAACTGCCTGTTTGACATCAAGTAGAATATCCTTGTTCCATACCTAAAGGTTTTCTGTAAATTAAAGATTGGATTAATCCACTTTAATGGATGTGGGGTGTAGAGGTACCATGAAGGGGCTGTCCAGCAACAATGCAGCAACTCCTGAATTTTGTTCCTTTTGCATGGGTGATTAGCCAGGAGGTTTCTGTTCACTTACATTTCCAAATCCTTCAAAATCTGACAATGCAGACTTCCCATGTCTTTTCATTTTAATATGGTGACATGTAAGATACAGTTGTTGCTGAACTTGTTATTGATTCTGTGTTGTCCTTGAATCAGATATTTTCACAGTGCCGAAGAAGCAGAAAATAGATTATTTGGCCAGGAAAATACGTTTCTATAGAAATAACAGTGTTCAGAAAATTGGAGGTTAGTTAATAATGATGTAAGTTGACTATAAAACCAGATTCCAAAGTACTATGCTTTCTCGTGTCACAAGACTGAATCAATTAAAGGAATAGATCTTTCTTTTCATGAAAATACATCTTCTACACTCCTTTATATATTGAGGGTTAAAAAATAAATTAAGAGTTAGGCATTTCATCCCTTTCTCCTCTTTTTTGCATGGAAGGTAGCAAAAAGTAGCTAAAAATATTTGGATCCAGTTTCCATAAAACTGATGAGCTTGTTTTTTTGGGATATCCTGTGGCTTTAATCGGGGAATCACTTGATGCCCACATTGATCTTTAGATCAGGCACAGCTTGCATGTGTGTACGCATGCTGCTTCCTATAATGGCATGAAGGTGGTAGCAGTTGGGTAGCATATGCTGCTAGTCTGCTGCATGGTTACACTGAATTTGCCCATTAAAGCCGTGTGTAAACAGAGCTCAATGGTGATTGATGGGGCTGGATGTTTTCTTACAACATATGGCTATGGATTTCCAGGTATTTTTATGTTTTGTTTTTGGTTGAGTTTTGTTCTGGGCAGTTGAGACAGTTAATCTATTTCTGGTTCAATTCATCCTGTTACTGTAGGAGATGCTGTGAAAGAGTCATAATCTTCTGTAGGTTTAAACTATTTTGATACCTGATATACTGTATTACTGAGTAAATACCTACCTGTTTTGGTGTGGTGGTTTTTTTTTTGTTTTGTTTTTTGTTTGTGGGTTTTTTTTTGTTTGTTTGTTTTTTTTCTTTTTTTTTTTTTCTGAAATTGCTTTTAAAACTAATAGAAAATATTGTATTAATTCCAAATGAAATTTAAAACCAAACCTTTGAAGGAGAAGGAGTTGCTTGTGTTCATTAATATTTCTGCACAATTTTTGTAGTATTTTTGTTGTTACAAATTATGGAATTCTATATTCTAATTCAAATGTGGCTAATAACTGTATTCTAATTTTTTTAATTCTTTTATTTCTTACTTTACCCTGTATTTTTTTTCAAATTAGAGATTTTCTTCTTTATTTTTGACTTATAATTGTTTTGCATTGTTTCTATGAGTACTAAAATTTTGCCTTTATTTAATGTTCAATACAACAATCTTTGATGTCTTTCCCTGTACTTCATGAAGTCATTTGAAGCAAGTTGAAATGAAAACATTAAAAAAGAAAATCTGGAAGTGATCTACAGTAATGTAATACAATTTGATAGTATTTTATATCTACTCTGATTAATTTAGCTTATATTCTATCATGAATAATTGTTGAATGATAGCCCTGCTCATTTTGAAGCATTCACTTTTCTAGCTGACTGTGAGGGCAGATTTAAATTGTGGGGGTCCCAGAGAAGCGAGGATGATATGTGCCATATGACCCTGACAAGTTCTGTCTTTGACAGTGTAAATGAGTTTTCATCCTTTCTTCAGCACCTTACAGAACTGTAAAAATCATGAGAGGTCAGTGTACAGCAATCAGGAAAAATGTGGGACAGGAGGAGCATCAGGGTCAAGTATGCAGTCAACCATGACAAAAGCCATTTACTTAAATTATAAAGTGTTATGTGAATGGCTGGAAATATATATATATATTGACTATAACTAAAGTTCATCTTACTGCCTGGAGTTTATGCTGATTAGAAACTCTTAATGATCATTTCTTCTAAATTAATGATCATGTGGAAGACCAATGGTTCAGTCTCTGATAGGGACAAAACTAGCCTGCCCAGCAATGCTTAGCCCTCTTAATAGAATATGGATTATTTTTATGGATGCTACAGTTTCAAGCCGGTATCCATAAGGCATAGCTAGAAGCCAGATTCCATTACTCTAGCTCTTTTAATTGCCTGTGTGATCTGTCTGCATTCTCTTTTTCTGGTTATGGGGACTATGTCAGATCTGCGCCTTCTAAACTCTGAATTTTTTCCAGAGTACTGCGAGCTCTATGGTTTCATACTCATGCCCATGCTGGGGAAAGAAAAGTCTGGTAGGAAATCGCTGTGGTAAATGAGCAACTAAATTAATCAGCTTTCTCATCATGACAACAAACAGAGTTTCCTGCTTCAAGTATCTACCTTTGCTTTTTATAAAAATGGGAAAAGAATCATGCTCTCATAATGCTGCACTGAGCTCTCAGGCTCATCTCACTGTCAATTTTAAAAAGGTCATAGAAGGCCGCAGTGATGCTAAAATTCAGTGACCCTTGATTGAGCAGTGGTAACACGAATGAATAACCCAGTGCCGGCCTATCATAAGGAGAATGGATTCTCCTGCTAGCTTCAAACCTTAAGGGGTTCAAAGTGTTTTTGTCAGTGTGTAGGGTTTTCTTTTGCAAAACAGAAAATATGCAATTTCTGCACAATAATAGAAGGATGGGTATTCATTGAAAATAGTAAAACAATGAAGAAATCAGCAACAGTTTGTGGCTCAGCTCTGTTTACTCTATTCTCTACACAGCCATACCCCTGCATTTAGTTACTCTGTTCCTCTGCTTTGCCATTTACACTATCAGTGTTTGTGCAGTGAGAGCACAATCACCATCAGTCACTACAAACACCCCTTGCTACCTCACCACACAGCTGCATGTGTTAGGATAGAGCTTTGGAAATGTAGGTTCTGCTGTTCAGATGGAGTGAGGTTTGCTCCCAATCCAAGAGGAAAGGGAAGAGGTTTTTTTGTGATTCCAGTTCACAACCCCTTTCCCAGGGGGACAGTGTATCCAGATTCCAGGCTTGAGGAGTAAGTAAAGCCTTACCCGTAGTAAAGCCTTCATTTTAAAGGACTATACTTGGCATTTAGACAGGTATTACTGCATATGAATATCCAGTTCATTAACGCTTAGCAAGGTACATCTCATAGTAATTCTGAGAGCAATTATTGTACCTGCTTTGTTGATAAAATGAGGTACAGAAGTACACAGTCATTCTTAAACACAATGTTAGTACAAAATCAGTGCACCAACTAATAAATCAGTCAGGATTTAGGAGGGTAGTGTTATCTCTGTACCTGCTCTCAAATAGGAGTGAGTTTCTCTCTAAAGAGACCAAAGTTTAAAGTTTCAAAAAATATTTCTTATCTGTGTTTGTCTATACTGAGCTGATTCTGGCTTTAGTTTCAGAATTGTTGAGTATCCGCAGATTTCTCTGTAGATAGTAAAAGCAGAATATATTTTGTACTGGGTACAATATACGTCGAACTTAATTGTAATGCCATCAAACTGCTATTTTGTAATGACCGTTAAAGACAACCTTAGAAACATCCTTTTCCTGCCTCCTTTAAAGTAGTGTTTAAATCAGAGTATTTTTTGCCTCCAGTGGAAAGGTTGCGCTACTCCTTCTACTACCCACAGGACAGTAAACCTTCATCAGATAATGAGAAAGCTTTATAGTCAGTATGTTGATTAAAAGGGAGATGTCTGCATCATGCAATTTATTCTTTGAATTTACCTGGGGGAAATTGTGGGGAGGTACTGCTACTGAGACAGCCAGTGTCATGTCAGCTGTTCTAAATATCAATTTGTCTTCAGCAGAAGGGAAGGGAATACAATACAATGCATTACAATACAGCGATAGAGTTGTCTGTTGTTTCATTGCACCTTGGAAAACAAGAGAACTGAAATGGCAAGTTGAGCATGTTGTGCAATAGGCGAGAACAATGAGCCAGCTTTGCCTCTGAGTGAATATAGAACAGAAGACAAATAGCAACAACACCAGGTGTACTCATTACACAGCAGAGTGCTTTCTGGGCTGTATGTTCACGGTAATTTGCATTCATGGAGCACCACTGATCCAAGGTGATCCATGCAAATGTCTGTCCAGTGGCTAAGGGTGCTGCCTGAGGTCAGGAACCATAGGACAGGACCAGCAGCATTGTGAGCCTTGGATGGCTTCAGTTTTCCCATCTCTGCAAGAGAGTGAAGTTCAGTTCTTGTCTCTAGTTTGAGACAGGTCATTTTGTCTTGACATTTTTTTCTGAAACTCTATCAACAAGTATGAGTCTTATTTTTGTGTTCCTTCTATAAGGGCTACCTCCCATATCACAAGGGTTATCACCAGACGGTGTCACAAAAAAAACCCCACCCCACCACAAAAGCAGAAAGTGGAGTTCAGATATCTAGGAAATCTTTTATTCTTTAGATGGCATGCATCTAAACCTGGGACTAATAGAAACTTAATTTGATGCTAAGTCTGCAGGTTCCTTTAACATTTTACAATTCTTAGTTTGATCAGTAGTATTTCTCTATCTTAATACATTTCACTGAACTATCACTAATAATGTCTTACAGCTGCATCCGAATGGTTTCCAAGCCTTTAATTATCTGGCAAGAAGTGAGTTGTTCAACATTAGATGAGTTGCCTAAATGAAGTATATAAACAGTATGTCCCACTCACAAGATTTTTTTCTTTACTCAAAATTGTCTGATTTCTGTTTTTGAAAGCACTATATTCGGTTTAAAAAACAGACATGTTAAAGGAAAATCTTCTAATGCAGGAGGTAGTGATTATCACAGTGAATTCAATATTGCTTGAAGTATTTCTATAAAATAATATTTTATATATATTTACATACGCACATGTCAACATGATTTAAATTCTCTAGACAGTTATCTAAAAGTGATTTTATCCCAACTACCCTCATCTCACCTTGAAAAAATCCCAACATAAAATTTCAGTGACTGTATAAAAGCAGACTTCCACTGTATCTGTCATTTAAGAACAAAATCAAATATTTACTGCTTGTCATCAGGGTGAATATCTGATCCAATAGTTGAGAAACCCAAAGGTGAAATAATGGCTGTTCTCTAGGTTTGCATAACTTACTGCAGATATTATTCCTCTGCTCTGAACTTGAAATGAAGGGTGCACAGACCTCACTAAATAATGCAAGCAGATTCTCCTCTTATGTAGCTGCTCCTTCTTTGGAGGTGGCAAATGAAATAATATTCCAGTTTCCGAAGGTTTCCAATTTTTAAAAACAACACGGCAGATAGACACATGTGTTTTGGCATCCAGGAAAAGAGTATTAGTCAAGAATCAATCTTATTTATTTCATCAAGGTCTTAGAGGTGTTAGTTGTTTTGGATCTTCTATAAACCTCTCTGGCTTCCTGTCTGGTTTTATCTGACTAAATAAATTTGATAATATGAACCTCGTGTACTGAAAATCTGAAATTTTTATTCATCCCCTGCTATGAACTTGAACTAGTATGAGCTTAAGGAAACAGCTTTAAGGAAAGAAGAAACTTATATTATAGCTACGTTGAGTTTGCAAAAAGTATATTTAACGTATAATTTATATTGGCTTAACACTTAAAATAGTGTTTAATATATGAATCTGTTGTTCATTATTCTCTCTTTTATAGTTATTTTCCAGGTGCAAGAAGTTGTGGTTTACATTTTTATGGTGGCTACTGCCTTTCAAACACAATTTATTTCTTAAAGACAGACTTTTATATTAAACATTTTCTTAATATAGAAAAAATTAGTCTTTTATAAATTAAATTGTAAAAAGAGACTCTAAAAGACTGAAAAAATAGGAAGCAGAACAAAAAAAAAAACCTATCAAAAGTTATGCAGGAGAAAGGAAAAGAGTAAGTTGTTTGCAAAGAGGTAACATTTTTATTAAGACTGATTATATTAATGCTTGGTAAATAATAGATTTTTCCAGATGTGATAAAAGAAAAAAAGGTAATTTTTCTGCAACTGATTGGAAAATTTCCAAAATAGAAGAAAATAAAAAGTTAATCAAATGCCATTATATGTAGAATATTTTAACATCACACTGTTTAATTCTGTGCTATGGCCCTTGGTTCCGCTATATTTAACATATTTTTATTCCACAATACACACCTTGTCAGTTTTATTTCAGAAGCGTCAAATAAAAATGAAAACATATTTGCCTGGAAAATCTATATATACACTCCCTTTGTGTATTCTGGAATGTCTTACCTTTCTGACCAAATTAAGGTGCCTGGTCAAAGGTGAGGAATAATGGTGAGTGCAGCAGCAATTGACTTATTTGCACTAATTGACATCTGGGCAACTCTGAGGGAGTTCTCTCTTCCTTTTCTCCTTCTGACATTTTCATCTAATAGTTTGACACTTTAAGAAAATTATAATTTCTGCCTTTTTTTTTTTTTCTTTCCCATTCAAGCGCTTTTGATACAGATCAATGCATCTGAATGTCCCTTTATTTTTAATGGTGCGGCAATGTTAGATACTGACAGCTGGAAACCTTAATTGAGCAGATGACAGGAAAGTAATGGACATTTGCAACCACTTATTCTTCCTGACCTTGTATTTAATATCAAAGGGTAAATGTTCATTTTTCTTGGAAACCTTGAGAAATTGAGGGAATACAGAGGCAAGTGAGAATCTGATCTTGCTTAGACATACTATAATATTGGTACAGGAAATCTGCACATCTCACACTTCACTTTGACTATTAAAATAAGGACAGATGCATCCTGCTTTGTTTGTGGTGATTATGGATGTTGTGTTATGGATGCCTCTCCGTAATTCCTTTAGCCCTATGAAATACTGTAACAAAAATTAAGGAAAAAATGAAAGAAAATCATGACATTTACTGGGATGGAAAATGATGATATAACCTGGTATAAGCCATCCTTAGATTTGTGACCAATCTACTGACCAGCACCACATCTTAAAAATCCAAAGCATTTTGGCATTTTCTTGGGGTTTGGATGTTGTTTTTTGGGGTCGGTTTGGGGATTTTTTTCAGATGAAGGTAAGATTCAAGCAATCCAGCTTCACTGCAAGTTGTGTACTAATAATCACTGCTGCTCTAAAGAGTCTTCTTTATGCCAAGCAGAGATTAGCAGTTCATATTCCTGAAGCATGAGAGATCAGTACTCCAGCTCTCATAAGTTGACTACATGTTGCATATTTAAGTATTTCCAGCTCTCTTAGAGTATCTGTAGTGCAGTATATGCAGTAAAATTAAAAAAAAAAACCCTTACATTTCCAAATCTTTAACAAATCTGTAAAATTTTGGTGCAACTATGATGATAGTTTCATAATTTTTAAAATATTTTTGTAGACTAAATCTGGATTTATTCTAATGGTACATAGGGGCCATTCTCATTACATATTAATGATGATGTAGCTGATGTCTGTTCATAGATACATGCATTTTTAATTGAGAAAAGGCTTTTATTTTCTTTTATTTAGGTAAAAACCACTTGTCTTTCAGTCCTGTGTTCACATATTAGTTGTACCTGTAAATGTTATTTCCTTTATTTCAGTGGGAGAAGAGTTAGGAACTTGTTCCATGATGGATTTTTCCAAATTACTTACTTGCCAAAAGAAAGCATGGGAACTGGTAAAAAAGTTAATGATTTGCCATTTGGTACGATCCCCACAAATGTTATTACTGGGGAGTCGGGAGTTCTCTTGCTTGAAATCTGAGATATTGCCAAGAATTTCAGTTACATGTTGTGCAAAAAAAGAAGAAAAAGACCCAGATCTTTGTATCCTCTGGGATAGAGGCCAGACTATAGAATAGCAAAAGCTGATGTTCTTTGTTGGTGTGACTTTTACAGTCAACTACAATAATTTTTCTACGGTATGAATGGACTAACGAGAACATGAAGCTGAGCAGGCAGAACCTGGAAAATAGGTGAAAAAAACATGTGTCAATAGCGAGGTGGGGTGGGAAAGTTGTAAGGCTATTTCTCAGAATATTTCTAAGGGTATTTCTGGAATATTTCCAGGATGTTTTATTTAGTGCTTCTAGACATACCGATAGAGAAGGTCTTGACCATGCTCAATGTTAAAGCTATGAAATAAGACACTGACACTATGAAGGTCAGGTTGATAACCTTTATGTCATAATCAAATACAATTTGGTTAATTACATTTCACCTCTGAAATTTTATTCTTCTCTCTCTGTTGGTTACAATGAGTGACCTCTTTCTTCCTTTGCGTTCTTTCCTTCCAAGCAATCTGCTTGGTGAATTTAAAGTGAGTATAAAAGATTCCCAGTTAGACCAGTAGAGATTTGTCCCTCGTTTTGCCCTGTCTGGTAGAAACGTCTTTGTAGTTTAAAAGATAATGAAGATGGCTGTAATCAGAAATAAGTGACGTAGTCCTGAACATTAAAGGGATTTACATGCTTCTGCCATGTTTGGAGCCGTAGTTGAACAAAAGGGCACATTTTGATAGCTTGTTCTCATCAGTGCCTGTTACATAATTTAGGCGCATGCTGTGTTGGCTTATGCCATCTCTAGGATGTAGGCCAGACTGTATAGAAAGAGTCTCGTATCTTCCTAAAGCATCAGCATGGGACAAAACACCCTTTCAGTGGTGTTTTTACCTGTTCCTATAGAAACTGAAAAAATGTGTGGTTCTATGAGCTGTAATAATCCTGTGCTGAGCTCAACAGCTGCAGAGTCATTCAGCCTCATTGCCAGTCTCTGTTTTACAGGGACAACTGAGCCTTTGGAAAATTAAGTACCATCCCCAGAATTCCTTAAAAGGTCTTCTTATACAGGAAGTATATCTTAAGCAGGTACTTCCCACGTCTCCATTCTTATTGTTTCTTGCACCTCTGGAAAAATTTGGGCAACAGTGTGGCAAGCTTTAGGAAACTTGTGGGAGTCAGGTTAACTGTACAGATGTGTGATATTATTATTATTCGTAGTGGTACAGTAGGTCTTCCTGTGCAAATATGTGTGCTTTACATTTGTACCTAAAAAGTTTGAACAGAACACGTTTGTTAAAATCTATAGAAGTGGCTTCTAGGGAAGCAAAGAGAAGAATATTTCATTGCACTTCTCTTCTGAAATGCATCATTGACATGCAGTGGAGGGAATAAGCATTAAATTTAATTAATAATGGATTTTTTTTCACCTTTCAGCTTTGAAACGAGAATGTTTCTCGCATTCTGTAGAGTTTTATTTTATTAACCACACAAAGAGAAATAATGCTTCATTTAACTATGTCAAAACCAATCTAAACTCTCTGCTATTTACTTTCCTTTCTATAAATTTTAATGCATTTTTAATTCCACACCACTGGTTGGCAAACCAACCATTGAAGTTATTGCTGCCCTGTAATGTATTTCAGTCATTTCTAATAAACCTGGACCTCAAGATGATTTATTATTATCTCTGTACACTATGAAAATGGATTTGCTGCCTGTGCTGGGTTTCAGCCCTTTCATTACTACGGGTAGATATGTATAAGATTGAAGAAACAAACAAAAACAACTAATCAGAATACTGAAAATTTCTACTTTTGTGTTCTTTTGTGAGGAAAAAAACATGTTTGAGGAAGAAAATACAGAAAATGGATGAGTTTTATGCATTTAAAGGAAATTTTCCTGAAATTAGAGCAACAGATAGATTAAAAGTTATTTTAACAGGATTTTTCTCTTTGAAATTAACCCTGACATATTCTGTACCTACTTCCTTAAGTTATTATGGAAATGTATACATTTATTTTTGCAAAAGGCTGTATGTTAAAAATTGATTAAAGATATCAGCAAGAAGGTTGGAAAAAGACTAAAAAATAAAATAAATAAAGTATGTTTAAAATACTATATCAAAATGCTATATCATAAAACATCCTTGCCCTTTGAATTTGTTTGTTCAAATACAATAAGAATTCACTGTTCTCATTTTCTGGAATTCACATCAAAAATGCCTTGTTCATCACATTTATTACAGGAAAATAATTACTATAAAATCAAAGCATATTCTTTTATGTTAAGTTCTTTACAAGACAGAGTGGTTGACAATTGAGTTCATGTTATTCTCCTCCTTGATTTCTGAAGAACTTCTTTGTGTCCTTAACACTTTTTCTCTTTTTAGAATTTTTCTGTTCCTTTGTGTGACTGTTCCTTGTAACCCAGCATTTACATACTGAGTGTTTTTCATGGGCAAGGAAAAGATTTTCAGCTGCTGTTATGACTGGAAGCTGAGCAGTTTTTGCAATCTCTCTCCTTCAAGCTGAGTTTATTTTATTCAGAAATTTTCCAAGGAATGTCAGGTGAAAGTGAACAAATCTTCCTTTTTCTGGCTTGTGGCTAGAGGCTCTCAGTTTCTAGAGCAGATATTTTGCAAATTCCTGCAGTCTTTTGTAATTATTAACCTTTCTTAAAAGAGCTAACAAAACCTTTAAAGTTACTTTCAGCGTATTTTGAAGGGAGGAGCTATTTCAGAAAATAGTATCTTGCAAAATTTCCTTGAAAGACTTACTTTCTGTCTGTGCTAGTCTAAATTAACCAGGTTTGTGTTTAATAACTACGCTGTATGGCCTCTTTGCTGGAATTTGGCCTACTGAAAGATGTCATTAGGCAAGCTTGATTGCTTCTTAATAGCTCATGTATTTTGAAAAAGCAGCTATTTTATCTTTACAATGTTGCTTTACTTTATAAGAAGTTACAGCCAGCACAAAGCCAGCTGACACTGAGGACAGTTTTTGTAGGGCCTATCATATCTTCATGCCTCTTCGTCTCTGTGGTAAATCTCATTTGTGTAGGATCTGAGTGTAAAGTACCCACATGGTACATAGGAACAAATCTGTTCCTACAAATTACTTTGGTAATGTAAAAATACACTTGGCACTTTGTGACTCAGCTTATCTATTTTTAAAAAGTAGATAATGGCAAGGTATGCTAATCATTATTTTTTGCTTCTAGTGTGTTACTAACAATAATTCTACGAGATATGTATTTAAATATATCAGCTCTTGTGAGAAGTTCACGATCTAATAGATGTAAATTTGCCAAGGTTTTTAAAGCATCTTGAAAGGTCATGTATTGAGATTAAGTTAGTCCCTCCTCACGATACTCTGCAAATTATAATCAGTAGGAGGCACAAATACAAGCTAGATTGCAAAGGGAATGAAGGTATAAACCAGATTGCAGAGGAAAGAGATCTCATGTAGATTTTATTGATATGTATCAGGTGGCTTTTTCATAGCAACTATAAAAATTAAATGACAATCCATATTTTCTACTGCAAATTAAAGAATTCATAAAGGGCTAATTTGTTGGGTTTTTTTAATTCTACCTTCTTGTTATTTGGTTTGATTTTCTATGTCTTTATGATTAGGTGTCATTCTCAAAGCAGATGGTAGCAGTGGTGAGAGAAAATCTCCCCTTACATTTATGCAATTTTTTTTTAGGGTTCTTCTTCACACTGGTGACATACTTCCCCATATGTTGAACCTGTATCAGTATCTGACCTTAAAATCGCAGAGGTGGTAGGATCAAAGAATAAACATTTTTAGGTGTGGATAAGAGCTACGAGAATGATTAGAGGTCAGAGGATTCATTTACAAGTAAAGATTAACTGAGCCCCATATGTAGTATATAGTTGAGCAGAATGAATTGAGTTTTGGAAAAAGGATCAAAGGAAGAGCCATATAACCACCTCTAAAGGATATAAACTGCAATGGCTGAATTGTGTTAGTCAGTCACAGACTCAATGTGGACGGTGCAGAGAATTTTCAGAGCCCAGCGTATAGAAAGAGAAAGGTTATGCTGCCTTTTAAGAAAAGAAGGGAGGTCTGTCCACCCTCGTATCAAACGATGATATGGGGAGCAACAAGTAATTTTTTGATTTATAGCAGACCTTTTGCACTGGCTACCTTGAAAACAGACAACTCTTCTGCCATTCTGTATTATGAGGCAGGCACAATCAGGCCCAAATACCGAAACAATTTAACACCAAAAATTGTAGGTAAGTACCACTGCCAAATAGCCTGACAGTGGAACATAATTATGATTAAATGATTTATTGGATCCTTTAGAACTGGGCATAACTGAGTCAAGGACCAAATTCAGATTCAGATTTTTTGTGCTGAAGTTTTATGTCAACTTTTTAGTTCAAAGCCTTTTCCACACCTGCTATAAAACTATCCAAACACCATTCTTCTATATATCCCTCCAAAATGTCAGTTTTTCATCTTGAATTTGATTACTATTTGAGCTGAACATTTCATCTTTCTTCATATTTTCTGAAGCCCTCAAAAGCCATCAAGGCCAATTTTCTTTTTTCTGCCCTACAGCATGTTTTTACCTCTGCAAAATACCATTTATACATTGGAAAGGAAAAAAAAAACAAAACAAAACAACACTGTCAGGATAGTTACACAGTGAAACACATTGCTTGGAGAGGTTGTGGAGTATTATCCTGGGCAACCTGCTCTGGCTGACCCTACTTGGGGCAGAGAACTTAGATGAGATGATCTCCAGAGGCCTCTTCCACCTTCAGGTGTTTTGTGTTTGTTTGAACTTTGGCTCCCCATACTGAATAATGATTAGAAACTTATGTCATGTTTTACAGTATATACTTTTTTCTAAAGAACACTGCTTGCAAGAAATCCTTTGGAACCTTTCCTTAAAAATGATTTTTTAAAAAAATTTCTTTTTAATTCCAAGAGCTGGATAAACTTTGGTTATCTATTTTAAACATTAATTCAACAGTCCAATCTTTTAAAACCCCGTTGACTTATAAGACAACGGTCATTTTTATTTTGTCTGGCTAATTAACTGGCTTTTTTTATTACTGGATTCTCTGTAATAATTGGGTTTACACAATAGAATTGTTCCCATGTGTTAAAGTTATAAAAGTAGTGCTTACAAATAGTTTTAATTTTATTCTAAAATAAAAATAATCTTAAATAATCATTATTAATCTATGTAATTTTAGTTGCTAACAAGTTTGAATTAATTTTTTACACTCCTCTGTATCTCCACCTGTTTTCTTCTCCTTTTTCCCTCCACGCTAGTGACAGTGTGCAGAAATACTTTTTGCAGTCAATCTCTATTACTGGTATTTATTTTGGTAGAAAGAGAAGAAATCTAATAAAAATGAAAGACCAGTTTTCCTTAAATTGATGAGTTGTAGTGGCTTCCTTCGATCTAGCACACTGAAATGGTTCATTCCTGAAGAATTAGTTTAGCTGTTAAGAAATCAAGAAATAAATGCTGCACGCCTCAATCAATCAAAGGAATTTAAATACCTCAAGGGAAAGTTGAAATGAAAATAGATAGGCTGTTTCCAAATGCTGACAAACAGGAAAATAAATGATAGGCTTGGGGTTTGCCTCCAAGAAAATCCCCAAGTTTATCTTGGGTTGCAGCACTTCCAGCAATCACTCTAATTATCTGTTTGTGTGGACTGTGGATTATGAGGTGGTGATCGTGGTTTGGTTTTGTTGTTTTTTACTCTTCACTGAAGTACATGGTTGGTCTCAGCATCTTCACAGCATCAGAAAACTCGGTGACAATGTCTGTCTTTCTATCTAGAGCAGATATTTCTATTTTGAAAGTAGCTGTATCAAAGTTGTACACACATCACATCATAATCTGAGATAACTGGTGGGATAAAAGACCTCTTGGAAAGAAGTGGCAAAGGTATAAAACTATCCAAAATCTGTCATCTTAAGTATGTCTTTAATTCCATGTGCACACCTTTCCAGGAATAAGGAATAAACAACTGATATTGATCCCTTCACCTATCTAGAGACAGGAGTCTGAAATTTGTAATTTGCAATATTTTACGTTGCCATGTTGCCAGCATTAGGACTAAATCTGGATTAACTAATACAACATAGTTATCTTCAGGTAATAATGATGGCTCCTATCCAGATTGGAGGAAAGCTTATATTTTATTAAGTCTTTTAAACTACTGTTCAGACAGAGATTTATTTTTTATGTAAGTTTTTTTTTCCACGTCCTTTGTGAAATATTTTGGGTTTGAAAAGTCTTACAGAACTTCTGTAGTATCTGATAAATGACATGAGCCTGCATGTTGTAACCCTATTGCAGTCTTGTATGCATGTAAATATTTTTCAGTATTATTCAGGTGTTAAAGGAGGCTGTTTTAAGACATTATTTGGAAGACCATGTCTAATCTTGTCTCATAATCTTCTTTCCTGTTGTCACTGGAAAAGTGGAGACATTATTCCCAAATGTCTGAAGTCTAGGGATGCTGATGATAAAATTTGCATCATTCTACAGTCCCCTTGTGTATTCATTTCCCACAAGAGCATGTACTCTAAGAACAAAAGTAATTCCTGTTTATTTTCAAAATAGATGTTTATAGACTGCAAAACTTCTATGGGAAAAAAAAAGCTTATTTTTCCATATTTCTCTTTATTCAGGATTTTAAAAAAGAATTATTAGTCAACTTAATTTGTTTATTTGTCTGTGATATTTGTTTGGACGAATAGGCTGAACTAATTTTTTTTTATTTTTTTTTTAGTTATTGTATATTGTAATTGGGCTTGAAGAATTGATTGTGAATTCCAGGTGATTGCTTGTACATATGACTTGTAAAATATCTTGAGTCTCTGTCCTTCTGCATTTCTAGTCTCAAGAATTAACAAGAATATTTGTGACACTGACTTTAACAATCATACTCACATCTTGACTCAAAAGGAGTCAAGCTTGGAAAAAAAATTTCTGTCTACGTGTTTTTGCTCTTTGAAAGCTAGTTAGTGGCAGGGTATGAGACCCACATAGGAAAATAAAAGGCAGAAAAAGTTATTGAATTCATCTAGTTAAAAATATTGTCTCTTCTTGTACTGTATAAAACTGGATGAAGTTTCATCTTAAATTTTTACCAAGGTTTTGGAAGAAAAGGCTTGAATTTTAAATTTATGGAAATTAAGAATTAGGTTATATTTCACTATGTAACTCAGATTCTCCTCCAAATTAATTCATGATTGGAAGATCCAGACTCACCTGCTGGGATAAATACTAATTTTTTTTTCAAAAGCTGCAATAATAAATCTCTTCATACAGGTCTTATTTATGCTTCTCTTCTGTGATTTTGTCTGCACACTTATAATAGATGGATAAAATGTGATTACTCTGAGTGGGTAAGTAATGCTTTATTTTCAACACATTTTCACTTGTCTGAAATCAGATTGGTATCTTCTTCAATGTATTGGTTATTTACAAATATTTGATATTTAAAGTACAGTAATAATTCTTCTGTAGTTCAATAAGCAGCAACTTAATGTGTGTTTTTGAATTTTTAAATATGAAAGAAATCATTTTGTAAGTCTCTTACTTCAGCTTCTGCTCTGAATAAATACAAAGGATGAATTGAAAATACTCTGCTGCAGATATTTAGATTCTACCAGTAATTCTTGAGATAGATCTCTTGTAATAAGCTTATTTACTAGACTATGTCCAGAGGAAAAAAATAAAAAAAAAAACAGAGAAATGAGCTGAGTTAAAAACAAACAAACAAATTAGGGGGTGAATACTGAAAATTCCTAAGGCGCTAATATTTGCCTAACATTAGTAATTATATTATGTAGTATTAACTGCCAAGTGAGTACAAGAACATAATTGTTTCCTCTGAAATACCTTGTTCTGCCCTAAAGAAAAGTATAAATCTACAGTTTATCTTGCTCACTGTGCCAAAAAATCATTCAGAGTCTCCTATACAGTGGATAAAACTGTTTCAATGACCAAGGTTCAGGTCCTCCCTTGTGTTTGGAGAGGAACCTTCATCTGTTCCTGTCTTAGGCAGAAGAAATGAGGAGGAAAGTCTTTCTCAAAAAGCCTGCCCTTCTTGAAGGGAGGGAGCCATCTGTCAAAGAGCTGCCACTGCTGAGTGTAGTTTCCATGAATGCTATCCTACTGAGCAACAGGCTTGCATCTGAGAATGATAATGACCAAGAGAATGACCTCTGCCCTTCTTTAAACCTGCTTTTTCTAACACTGGGATCTCTGAGGATGTAGGCGTTCTTAGTGCTTTAAAGTAACATCCATTCAAGCAACATTCTGAAAGATTTCATTCAGTTCAGGGTGAGTTCAGCAAATGGAAAAGTATACAAAACACTGGTCTTGGTCTTTTTGTTGGAAGAACAATCTTTTATCTAAATAATTTGATCCATTTATCATCCTGCTTTTATTATTCGGTTTTTGAGAAAGCAAAGTAAAGAAGCTGATCACTGTAAATTCCTGAAGTAGAAGGAAAAGTAGTTAACTCTGGGAATATTTAGATTTTCTTTTGACTCAGTTTGCACTTTTCAACATTCAGTCAATTGTGTCTTATGATACTGTTAATTTTTTTCTGTATTTATATATAATTTATACACTCTCTAGAGAGTGTATAAATACTTTTCTTCATATTGTGTTTACAGGCAATGAAAAAAATGTCTTAAGGAATTTCTGAGAAGCAGTTTTAGAGGTCTTGCTGGTGAGTGCAGAATAGAATTAATCAAAGGGCTAGCAACAAAGAATATAAAAACTTACGGAATGAAGAAGTCAGATTGATCTGGGTTAAAAAGTTTTAACATTAATAGTCTTTTTTCAAGAATATCAGCAAATTAATCTCTGTGGGCTCAAGAATGTAATCCCATCGGGACACACATTGCTAGGTGCAGATGGTATACAAAAGTGTGATGGATGTAATTTGAGAACGTACATCTTACAAAAGTCTTACAAAAGTTTGTATGTGTATTATTTGTGTAGATTCTCTATACACACACACATTTAATTAATTTTGTAATATATAATATTCTAACAATTTTGGATTATGAGTTTTGAACTAAAGAAAGCTACAGGCTCTCACCTAATGGCCCTGACATTTATTTTTATACTGCAGATATGCAGTTAATCAAGATACACTGTCCCTGATAAAAATATTTCTTCTCAGGTTGTTAAGATTGCACATGCATTATTATCATCCCAAGGAGAAAAAAGCCACAAGTTTTCTATTGCTAAGGAAGGCTGAAATACATATGTCTAGTATCTTATGTGGTCTTCATTATTGTAGTATTGTAGCATTCTCACATGGGGAAATGTAGAGTGAAATTAAATTCAAAATTACACAGGAAGTCAATAGCAGACTCAGAAATATAGATGAGTCTCTCAGTTTGTTTAATATAAAATTGTCCATTCATTGTAAAAAAGATGCATTATCTGAAGTAAGAAACTTGTGCATAAACTTTCCAGAAATCATAACAAGCTGTTGATACATGGAAAAATGAAGGTCTCATATAATTATCAGGGATCCCTGCTTGAGGATTAGGACATTGTTGCTCTCTTAAAGCTACCTTTTCAAATTATTTTAATAATTATTAACTAAGAAAAACCCTGTTAGCTGATTTTTTTTTAACAAATATGGATTTTTTCAATCAGAAAATGAGAGATGACCCTAAAATTTCCCATCCCCCAAGTCTTCTATTTCTTAACACTGGTTCTGAAAGCCATGTTCAGTATTTAACTGCATGATGTAGGTTATGTCTGGTATTTCACTATATACTGGAAGGTTCTCATGCTTTTCAGTATTGTTATATTTTTCCCCTCTATGGTCAGGGTTAATGCAGGCTTTGGTTTGTAATAACAGATGTAAAAATACGATTTTAAGTACCCATCTGTATCCTTGTTTTCATCTCAACTTCTCTTTTATCTGTAGGCAATACTGTTTTCTAGGCTGTGTCTGTGATTTCTTTTATGGAATCTTTTACCTTCAGAGTCTCCTAAAAAGCTTTGCATATATTTGGACTGGAGATATACTGGAGCTGAAATAGGGATGCTGCTGGATCCTGCAGAAATAGGGAGGCATATCCCAAGAATTGGATTTTATGGAACAAATCTAGTACAAGAAGGTAGTTATATTCTGCAGCCAAAATGCTATTAGGGCAAATACTTCCGACTTTAAGGTACCAAATCTTTAATCAGCATAAACCATTGCCCCTTTGGACTGCAAATAATCGAAGCTATTTATCATGTGCTTAGCGGTTAAATGAACTATTTCTGTGTTGGAATACTACAGCTGCTTTTTAACACTGAACAATGTTTCAGAATAGTTTAAGTGAGGAAACAGAGAAGAACCTGCTGAAAATGTAGGTAATTTCCTCAGACTGTGATTAGTTCTGAAGACTCTATAACCAATGATAGCCAGATTTTCTCCAAAGGCATGCCACTTCAATAACTCCATGTGGCTAGTGATGAACCTGAGATGAAAGGGTTGTGTTCATCAGAGGTTTTACGTGCCAAGCTTAGATGCTGGCTTAGATTGCTTCTCTGAAAAAAAGGATTCCTTGCTAGTATGTTGCTGACACTGCATTCAGAAATACCCCACGCTTTTTGTGATGTTTCTATCCAAGTACAGCTAATCTTGCCCTACCATTGTTTTACGATCAGACTCTGAGACTGTATAGCAATACTATTACAGCAGTCTGCAGTAAAGGTAGCATATTGTTTTTACAAAAATATTTAGGTTTTAAGCTGCAGTACAAGCTAAGGATACTATTATAGCTTATCTAATTATATATTTTTTTCTCTTCTTGTTTGTGACATTGATTTAATTTGGTTAATCTGCATGCCAGTTAAACTTCCAGTGGCATACTTCTTTGCCTTTTTAGACCTTTATCTTGGTAGATATGCTTGAATGGCAGGGTTTCCTGGATTAATTTTTGTCCTATCTCCAGTTCTGATGTTTAATCCAACATGGTATCATGTATTTCTGCAAAGCATGGAGACTCATGTGTGTTAGTGGGCAGCAACAGGCACTTCAGAATTTGGAAGCTGTTTCTCGAATCTCCACCTTATGTTGTCTAAAATGGAAATTACTTTATTAAAAATAACTTGATTCGCCTCAGTGCACCTGTTTCTATGCAACAGCAAAGGCACCTGTGTCCTATTAATACTTACATTATGCAGCACATTTGGAAATGTTATAACTCAGGTGGATTATCCTCCTGGGAGCCACATACATTTCTCCTGCCTCAGCTCTTTCTCTCTCTATATGTCAAGTTGTTAAATGATTTTTGGGTTACTTCAATGTGTTTGCAGCTTAAATTCTTAAAACATGATACTCAGGCAAGTAAGAAGAAACTGATTCCAGATGGCTGGTAGCAGATCTCCATGTTTTTCTATATTCTGGTTGTCCAACATCTATTTTGAACCCATCCGTTCTTTTGTACTGCCATTTAAAAAGAAAGAGATATATAGCTGGTAGGTTGTCTACATTTGCTTGTCTCTAACTCAGTCTGTTGTTCAGCTAGAAATGATAGTGTCTCTCATGCTGCTTCTTGTCTAGGTCAATTATTTTCACTATAATAGCAAAGATTTTGGAAATATGTTTAAGAGGATTTGCTATTTTGTTACTGTAGAAATGTTAATTTAATATTTACATTAACATGTAACAACTAGATCACAAGCTTCAGGTGACTCCCATATAAAAGATGAAGAAGAAATTCACTTCTTTTGCCCTGAATCTTATTCAATTAGCTCTAATGCCAATAGTGTAAATTGATATCAAGGCTGTGGAACCAGGTTGCATATTACTTGTTAGTTAAGTAGGATGTGAAACTTTTTATTTTCTGCTGTGCCATCACTATGCATGGCTAGAAGTAGTATATTAGGTAATGGCCAGTACAGTTACATTTCATATCTAGTAGCCAAAACTGACTGTGTGTAATATTAGTCTTACCTAAGTTATGAAACTCAGCAGCGGTTATCCAAGATCTTTATTTCTGCTGATTTAGAATAATGCCTTCCCTTAGCTGCTTCGTAGTTTTTCTTAAATCAGTATTTTAAAAGATAATGATTCCTACCAAATAGGTTTCTGCTGTATTTTACAGCAAGGAAGCCTACTCTAAGTTGTATAGCAATCATTCAGGGTGAGTGGGGCTCTAGGCTACCTCAGGACTACTAGGCTACCTCTGTCTTCAAAAATAACATGAAGACAGTAACTAATTTCTGACATCTAGCCCATTCTTAAAACCCTCACCTAGACTTCACAGGATCCCTTGCCTAACAGGTAGGTCATATGTAATCTCACAGAACCTGATTTTCTTTTCTAAAAAAACATGTTTGGGCCTTTTTCAGGTCATAGTTTTTAATTTCTTCCTGTCTTCTAAGGACATATTAAGTTGATGAAAGTTTAATCTGCTGATATCCTTGAGAAGATGTGATTGTTGTCTATTCACAGTGTCTTCATTATATTTATTTGGTCCTAAGCATAAATTATAAGTATTATATCCCTACAGACATGCTTTCTAACCTGGTGTCTTAGGTGGGAGGAACACAGTAACTAGTGTCTTTTCCTTTATTTGAATTTAAAAAAAATTGCTGGACTAAAATGTTGGGAAGAGTATGGCTTGTGGTAGTTATGACTCTGTGATCAATTGTGTCAGGACTATAGCAGTCATTAGTTAGTGATTTAGGTTAGTGAGGAATTTTTACCCACTATCAGAGTAGTAGGACCCTGTTGTTTTGTTGTTTTTTTGTGTCCCATTCTATATTTTAGAGCCTGGAGCAGTCTCTGGTGTCATGCAGTGAAATGCTTGCAAGTGGTTGTAAGCGATTGTTGGGAGAACTGTGTAAAATAGAGGAACTAATGGCAAAGAGCTGTTATGTATCTGTTACAGCTCCAATAAAAATTCTGTTCATATAGTGTTCTTCCTAACAGGCTTTTCAGGAGCTTTTAAATTAATTAATGTCCTGTCATCTCTTTAAATGGTTCTTACATGTTTTAGTTCATTGGAAAGCTTGTGAGACACTCTGCATTCTGGCTAAAGAAAATTATATCAGTCTCCAGGGCAGCCAGTTTAGATAGCATTACATACACTAACCACCAGCTTTTTTTTTCTCTGAAAGTCAAGCTTCTTAATAATTTTATTTTTATTTTTATTTCTTTTAAATATACATTTTCACCTACTTGCTCTTTGCTCTGTGTGAAATGGAAGCTCATACTGTCTTTGTAGTGTGGATGCCTTCATTTCTCAGTATTTCAACCGAGATCCAGATTCCAAGTGCTTACATGGAACAAATAATTTTTTTTTTCTTTTTCTGATGCTTTCCTAGATGAGTCCCTTGTCAAACCCTGACAATTTGTGAAGATTGTAGATTTTGGTAGAAGGTATAGCTCTGTTCTCATGAAAGTGAAAATGTGTATGACAACTGCAGCATATGATTTATGAAATGGTTGTGTTACTCTGTTAACCATACGTCATGTCTGCTTTTACCATGTTTCTGACGAGTCTTATTTTTCTGCTAAGAGAAGAGAAATTGTACACATAATTCAAAAAGTATGAAGTTAATTTTGATTAAATATCTCTTCTGAAGTAAAAAAATATTTAAGAAAGGATCATGGTTGGTTTGTAGAATAAAACTCTTTAAAGGACTAAAGGACTTTTGTGATTGTCGATATACAAACATCCAGTGGATTAGGAAATAGGATTTATGAATGGACCAAGACAGTACTATGGATATAGTATTTTAAAATCTCAGTAAGGTGTTCTTATTCTTGTACAGAATCCAAAGCAGGAAACTTCTCTTACTGTTTATATGTAAATTCATACGTGAGATTCCTTGATGCCTGGTCTTCCTGAGTGAATCAGTGACACTGATCTTAACTGTGAAATTAACAATTTTAATGTTGATTACTAGTCCTCCTTTGAAATTTGTCCTGAGCCCCATTCCTAGCAAGTGTTCAACTGTTTAAATATAGAAGTCTTTTTATTGGTACAAGGATTAATTAAAAAGATAGTAATCACATTTACTGAGTTGTGGGTTTGGTTTTGGTGTGTCGTGGGCTTTTTTTTTCTGTAGTCTTATATTTGGCTAAACTAGAACTAAAAGCTGAACATTTTCACTACTCTTGTAGTTTTTCATTTTGTTATTTAGGATTCTTGTCTTATCACTGTGCTGATTCAAGTCTGTAGCACATTACAGCATTTTAAATTGACATTTGGTTCTGCCATATGTCATTCTGTGTTGTGGCACACGAGAGTAATATCATGTTTTATCGAGTTTATCAATACTTAATTTATCCTTAACATAGTTTTATCTAATCCATCTATTCATTTGACTTATACTCTTAGTCACTAAATGCCAGAGGACAGACACATGGTTTCTCCTGGAGGATGGTATTTTGATGCTGTAGTTTAGGAGAAGTTTAGTAGTGGTTTAGCCAAAAGGTAATTCCGTTGCATTATAGCATTTTTCAGATAAAATTACAGATGGGTTGTTTTGGAGATTTTACCAACAAGCTGTGGGGATTTATCTAGAAGATTGAAAGACTAAGGCTTGAATGTGTGAATTAAAAGAGTGATTTTTTTGGTTTAGTTAGTTTTTCACTATCAATGCTGCATTTATCTAGCCAGTAATACTTAATTATGGCAATAAGGCTGTTTCTGTCCATTTGGATTCTAATAAAGTCAGGGCAGGGAATCAGAATATAATTCATAAAGAAAAATTAAGAGTCATGACTGGTTAACGGTGTCTGTGCCCCTATTTCACACAACAGCAAAATGATTTTCAGAAAATACATTGCTGAATAAATTTAAGGGGAGCAGATAGACAAGAACTATAACAGATAAAACAATGTTCTGGGGAGATTCTATTTTTAATAATATCACAATCTTTTTCTTTCATTTTTTAAAAAATAAATAAATGCATTTCAAAATTGCTAATTAGGATCTGGGTATGGGAAAGAACATTTCTGGTCTGCAGTGATTTGCCCATTTAATCATGCTGTACAAAACACTAAGCACAACAGCTCAAATAAAGTGGAAAATTTCTAAGACAAAAAGAAATGACTCCATGGAAATAAGGTTGATTTTGCATCTATCTATCTGGAGGTTGGTTGTTCACTTTGTTTTACTGCTGCATTGCCCACAATAAGTCATAACACAACAAAAATGAAAACTTGAAAATACTGGAAGTATTTTACTAGAAACCAAATTATCTTGAAAGTAAGATGTAAATGCATAGAAGGGGAAATATGTAAAAGGATGGGAATTTCAACTTCTGTAATTATTATGGTCACCTCTAGGAATGCCATGAATAATTTGCTTCTGTTGTGCCTTTCATTTGCTCTTTGCATAGAATGATGTTCCAACTGAATGCTTTGGATTGTGGAGGAAGCTCAGTGTTTCCTTAGAAAAATATAGTTAGGAAATCTTTCTCTCTCGACTGTGTTTTCCATTTAATGTAACCTTTTAAAATGTACATATGTACATGTCCTTTGAAGTGACCTGTGGAAAAGGAAGTTTTGAGAATACTGTGTGAATATATTTTCACGTCGGATAATTGTTACAGGAGCCTGAATTTTTAACATAATGAATTCTGTTCTTTCTCTGATCTGTTGGTCACTAAAAACTTAATCTAAATCCCACTAATCCACTAGTGAAGTGTGTGAAAGTTTTTTTTTTTTTCCATTTGTCTTTCCTCTTGGGTTACAGTCACTTGTGTAAGGGAAACCAATGAGATTTTTTATGTATGTGGTAAAAATCTAGTGACTAAAATATTTTACCTATTGATAGGTGTTCTTGCTGTATATTTTGATCTATATGGATCTTAGTAGATGTTAAATCTCTAGTTTCCTTCATTGAAACTGCCCTACCTGTATCTTCTTTCTCCACTCCGAAGAAAAAGCCGTAACAATAAGGTCAATAGTAGATAGTCATAAATTATGTTCCTATGATAAGTTCATATTTATTCCTAGAAAGTTAATACTTGGGAATATTTTGTATGAAAGTGTTGGTTGAGAGACCAGAAAGGAAGTGTATCAACAGATAAATACAAGCAATCCTTGCAAATAAATTTCCATCCCTTAGTGTATCTCTCACATAATTGTTCATTTAATATTTTTGAATTTAATTATTCATTAATAGAAATTTGTTAACAGTTGTTAGGTGACTTAGGAGCCTAATTCTCATAATCATAAATTAATTACATAAGTAGAAAACAAACCCATTAATTGAAAACCAACTAGTTTTAGGTCTGCCACTTACATGGTGGAAAACAAAATTTATGCTTATAAATAATTTAAGCACTTGAATATTTTTATGCTGTTTCATTACTAAAAAACAGACACAAAATTTTCTGGTATCACTTATTAAATCTGTGATAAAGACATATGTGTAATTTTTAAATTTTTTTAAAACACTTTATATGAATGAAACAACCATTCTACTCAGTAAATTTAAGGTCCAACAGGCATAAACAGTTGAGTAAATTCCTGTGCTCCAGTTAAATACATTTCATGGTAAGAAGGCTCTGATTATATTGAGACCTCAAAGCCTCCAAAGCCTTACACAGCTTTCCTAAAATAGGCATGACTGATGGTGAGTTCTGAGTTTTGTTTACAAGTAAGGGAGTATACCAGAGAGGACTAAACTACTAAAGGAGCTCCTGGAACTGCCTGCACATTAATTCCTTCCAGTTTTAATACTGATCTGATTAGTGGTGTGTTTGCAGGAAGCTTGCATGTTGCTCTTGTGACTTCTTCTATTCTTGGATTTCTTCGTGGTAAATTTCCAGATCTCACCAACATCAAACAGCAGGAATGAACATCTGCTGCCCTCATAAACTTTCATTAGATATCCTCCCTGATGCATCCGAGTGCAAGCCTGAGTATGGCCTTGGAGATGTATTATATGGAAGCATTTCCCAGGGCAGATGGCCAAATTAAAATTATTTACTTATATAGCACAGATACAGTATTAAATCTACATAAATTCATCCAAAAAAATACATATTACAGAGGAGGGGCAAGAGAGCTACGGCTTGATGTATAAAAATATGATATTGAATTAGCTTATTAAAAAAATTGCTTAAGTGGGAAAATCTGAGAGGGGTAAACTTTAATATTAGTGTGCTAAAATAAGCAGTCATATCTGCTGCTTTTTGCATAAATGGAAGATATATTATGCTGGCAACACTATATGTATCACAATATATAGTGAATATATAAATGTACATATACATAGAGTCTGTGTGTGAATTGCAACATATGGGCTACATGTAATGATGGAGGAATTAAAAAAAGCAACTGAGTATGTTTAAATGTTTTGTTCTTGAGGGCTTTTGCTCTCAGAAGTAAATCTGCTTCCTTCAGTCATAAATATAACAAGTAGTGTTACACAGTTTTAAATCTTAATCAGACTATTAAGATAACACAGAGCCCGTTACGAAAAATGGAAATTAAAACACTTTATTAGTAATATTCTTGACTAATTCTTGATACAAAAACTACATGGGTGGAGATGAAATGCACAGTATTTCTTTAATTATTTGTACATTGTCTTCATCCACTAATAGGAATTACTGTATCTTTAACCAAAATAACATTTTCAGAAAATGTCCTTCAGAAGTAATGTGAAGGGGCTTTTTCCCTAAGAACAAAAGATGAAGTTTTGATCTTCTTTTGCATCTTAGAATTTGAGATATATATAACAGATGGGCAGGGAGGGTTGCTATTGATCTTTAAATTTGAATCCATTTAATGTGAAATGGGATAAATAGCAATGCATCCAATGTAGTATTTATCATCTTTACTATGTAGCTTCATATTGTATTATCTGTTAGAGAGTTGCAATATATTTAACAAAAATATTGCTGGCAGTATTTAGCTTAGTACGTCTTCTTTCTAAGCTTCTAGTCTAGTAAGAAGAAAGGTGAGGGCAGGATGGTCCTCAATGAAAAGCTGCTGAAAGATCCTGGATCTGCATTGGGTATGGCAGCATCTCAAATGAATAAATTCAGATAGTCCAGGAATATGAACCTATTTGAAATTGATCCAGATGTGATCTGCAAATGTCACAGATTTCAGTGTTTGTCCAGCTTGCTATGAACAAAAGTATGTTTGGAATGAGACAAAGCATAGCATACAGATATTCCAGGACTTAGTCCATCCTTCTCTAGCTAATTAATTAAATACTGTCTTTTGGAAAGCAAATAAATCAGCTCCTCAGAGAAATGTCTTCTTTTGTTTCACAAAGTACTTGCCCTGACTAAAACTCCACATGAAACTGTTTAATGTTCACAGACAACAGTCACTCTGCTTTACAGAGAAAGTCTGTAATTCTTATGCAAAAAATCCTCCCACTCCAGAGTGGTTTACTGTGTCATTTCAGAAATCTGTCTCCAGTCTATGTCTTTTAATGTCAATAGAATATGCTTCTGTTTTTTATCCCTAAATGTTTTGGCAAACATGAAAGATATCAGTTGACCATCTGATAGACTCAGTCAAGTTGCCTGTCAGACTTCTCAAGTTGCTGACTCCATCTGCTATGAAGTCAGGAAAACTGACTGAAAAGAACTTCTAATTTTATTTTTTTGACTCTGTAACCTTTTCAGTGAGTTCAACCCATGAATTCAAACTGGCCATAAGAAAGGCCAGGTAATTACTTTGTGATAAGAAGAGCAGCACTGAAGGATTTGCCTGGGGCTCAGAACACTGATTGTCGGATAAAACTCAGCAAAGTCCATGGCCCCAAAGGACTGCTGAGGCTGGATCTGCTGTAGGCTAATATGCTTAGAGGAAAGGTCAGGCAGTTGTGGAAGCCTGAAGAGCAGACTGTCTCTCAGCTCTGCGGCTGGCAGTGTTCAGGAGCTGAGTGGGGAGCACAAAGGGATTGATTTAAATGAGTTAACTGATCCCTCTTTTCTTTAAGGCCCACATTCCCTGGACATGTGAGCGAGTGTCCTTGCTGTCACTACAAACTACTGGAGCTCTAATGGGAGCCTCCTGCATAATTGTAGTGGGACAGGAATACTGGATATCTCAGGCCCTAAAAGTTTGCCCCCATCCTTCTTTCATGAAGTTACATTAGAAAGAGTGTTTAGAGCAGGAAGAAATTATTTTTTCTCTCCTAGATGTCAGGTTATTTCTAGGAAAATAGTATTCTTGGTTACATCCTATTACATATTGGCCTCCCACCTGGTATGAGTGGCTAATAGTTTCTACTGGCAACCACGGAAAAATCAGAGAAGCTTTTTAGCTTTGATTTATGAGAGAAAGCAGAATAACACTCGGGAAGAACATAGTAGAGGTTTCACTTTCAGTAATTCTCATCTCTGCCTCATTTCATCTGAGTGCAGTTAGGAACACAGCCAGGTGCCTTCAGCACAGCCACAGCCTTCAACAGTTGCTTCCACAAGCAGTGATTACACGTGAAAGGATGGAGGACTGCTGGGATTCCTCTCGAACTTGTAAATACAGTATCTTTCATTTACTTGAACATCCTGCTTTTAAGGTTGTGTAAGAAGGATAGACTAATTAGAAACACTGCAAAAAGTGGGTTATCTTTTAAAACTTGTCCCTACCTAATAAACTTCCTTAGTTACCAGTGTGGTTTTTTTTCTAAGAGACATAATGTAATTGACTTAAAACTACTGCAAGATATAAACATTTTTCACCTGGGAACAAATTTGTCTTCTAAGTAAAATTAATCTATTGACTAGAATGCTCTCACAGTCTGAAACTGCATTTAGCTTCTTAATCCTCTCAATCATACATTTAAATATGAAAGAATTGTGCAGCTAGCCACTACAGAAAAATAGTTGGAGGATGTTTGTCTAGTTGTCAGGGTGATTCTGCGAGATTTTCAGTATGCTATTTGAATATGGCAGTTGGTCAGTTTTCTATTATAACCTTATTAAATTCCACTCGAATCATAAAAGCATTCTTCTTGAGAGAAAAAATGAAAAGAAAAAGGGGTTTATGTACTACTATTTTCCCTTTCAACAATCTCAGTGGTTTCAATCATTTCTGCATCTTGCCTTATTGTTCTTCTCTATGTCCTCTTTCTTAATATGAATCATAGGAGAAATTTTAAAACCTACTGGAGTGGAAAACTACAAACTAAGGAAAACTTCCTTCCCTACTGGTATAACTGAGTCAGAAGGAATCCCTGTCACTGGCTTCTTTCCTGAATTGTCTAAATAGCAGACACCTTTCAAAACAATTTGGAAATCATGACGTTGAGATCTCCTCCTATTTTGATGTAAATTACTAAACAGTCACCAGCAGGTAGTAATTTGACTTCCAACCTGACTGGTGATTATGAATGAAACCAGGAAAACACCTTCAAATGGGTTAACGAAATGAATGTTTATATTTTTCACATCTACTGTTCAGTCCCACTCTGGCTTTACTTCTTGGTTAAGTTCTGAGTGATGAAATGTTTATGGTAGATTTTTGTTATTTCTTTGCCTTTAATTAAAGGCTAAATTGTAGCTTCTGTTGCCAATTAAAATAATAATTTCAGTGTGAAAAATATGAAGACTCTTTAGTCCCTATGTAATTTTCTGAGTGGAAATAAAAGTAGAATATGGATAAATCTTGTAAAGCTTCCACATACACATCAGAGTTGCAATTTTACTACTATCATCCCAACATGGAGCTCTGAAAAATAACTACTTAGTGGACCTACTTGAAAGATGTTGTTTGTATTCAATTTAGGAAAGAAATTGAAGTCACTATTTCATATAAAAATAATATGGGGTAATGACGATAATATTCAGCAAAAGATAATTTGTATCTCTTTGGAATCTTACTATTTGTGTTTTATATATATATATACACACACATATATATATATTCTCAGTGTAAAGGTTTGAGCTTCACATAAGTTTCAAACCTTTAGTCTCATTGCCTTGTCCTGACTCAGAAAACTTGTAATACACTTGTTTGGAGAATCTGTAGATGACCTAAAATGCTGTTTTTCTTCTGGGTAAACAATGGGGATATGGGGCAAGCAGAATGGCACTGTTACGTGCCAGCGATTGAAGGCCTTTACTGTATCACAAAAACCATGGATTTTGTTTGTTTTGGTATAACTATGGATTTGCTTATATGTCAGTGGCTGAAGTGACAAGATGAGTCTTTGGAATTGAAATAGCATATCAGATAGGTTTTAGTTGTACGTTCATGGGAGACCTTACTGCCAGAGCAGAACATATGACTGCTCCCTTCTCTTGTAAGGTACCATAGTGCATGTATAGGGAAAAAACAAAGTTAGGAGGGAAAGTGGGAAAGTGTGCTGTGTAAAATGTGAACATGTCCAGAAGTGCTCTCTCAGAATAACAGAAATGTAACCAAAATAGCTGAGGGCATGGTTTCATTTCTGTTGTCACGTATAGGTTAGCGTATGGAGGTCATTAGTGACTTTTTTCGGATAGTGTCTGTGTGCAGGTACTTGTAGACTCTGGTGCTCATGCATACACAGCAGAGGTTTTAAAAAGCACTCTGGTGCCTTGAAATGACTTCTCGGAATGAGTGTCTGTGACAGTGCTAAATGTTTCCTAGCAGAGGAGTGCCATAGGCACTTTTAATAGAATTTAGAAGCTGATGGAAAGAGGCGAACTGTATGCTGAAATCCTGCTGTCTATCTGCAGCACGAGTCTAGCAGACAGGAACAGCAAAACCTTCTGACATTCAGTAAACCCTGTAAGAGGTCTCCAGAGGGATTGCTTCTAGGAGCTGAACCATAACCTTTTTCTCTATGGGCGTCAGAGTCTGTGTCTCTCTGCAAAAACTGCTGGCCAGTGCTCTAAACTTGATGTAGCCTATGACATTGGCATCTTTTCCTTGAGAGGTAAGATAAACACGCTAATCTATTTCATATAGACAATAAAGAATGCTGTCTTCTTCCTGGGATAGATGGAGTGTTTCCTCCCTCTGGCTTAATAGTAGAGGGTTTTCTATAGTGTCACTACAGCAGTGCATATAATATACCATCACCTATGAAACCATATTTGTTGGCCTGCCAGTCCCTACTGTAACTTGCTTGGGAAAAAGGTACTAGTGGTGTTGTGATTCTGAGGGGAAAAGTGAGTGCTGTCCTGCTTGCTGCAGGTGACTTGTAAGAAAATAATAGAATAACACATAGGTCTTTGTCTTCAGGCAGCTTTCAGCTCCCTGAAATTTTGTTAAAAGTATTGGGAGTGTTCCAGGAATAATTTTTCTGCATTTGTTTTTAATTAAATTCTGCACTGCTGATCTGTGAATAAACAGCAGTACTTAGCAGATACTACAGGTGAGGTTTTTCAAATGCGGACTTTTGAAATTTTGAATATATAGCTGGCCTTGTTTTGCTGAAATTTTCTGCTCCTGAAAATGAAGAAGGATGCATTTTTACAGTCTGCAATGTTGAGTACAAAATGAGGTGTTTTGATGAAGAAGATCAGGACGTTATTCATGTCACTTATCCACAGCAAAGGTGCATCTGGAAAGTTACTTTGCAATGAAAACCAAAATAGTTTTATGTTATCTGCAAAGTTAATGTAGCAGTGTCTGAGAAATTATTTCTCTGTTCATGTTGTGCAGCCACTGACACTGGAAATCTGGGAGGAACCTTCTCTCCGAGGCCTTATTGTTCTCTAGAATAGAATATTAATTAAAATTCATTAAAATAGAATATTTTGCATTAAATGTTATAACAATACATAACAATAACAATTTGGGCCATCCTTATGGTGGTGCTTGAATCAAGGCAGTCTATGAGACTAGATGAATCAACTTCCTATGTACTTAGAATACTTCTCAGTAAATTGGAAAGCTTTGTTACTGGCCCATCTAGAGAGCTCTCAGGACTTTCAGAACAAGAAGTAACAACTCTTCCTAAATGCAAAAGTCTACTTTTCTGGCTACTCTGGTATAACTTGGAATTACTGGAAGTGGAATAGCTGGATATCAATGGATGTACATAGGTTATATAAGGATGTATAACCCGTATAGTCTAAATGTCCATGTACCAGTTGGTATTTACTTCTGCTTTAAGCCGCACACTGCTCAGCTAAAAGTTTTTACCTATACATTCTGCTGTTTTGATTGTAAGGATTGGGAACATTTGCAGTCTCTTCTGTTCACTTCAGAGTCGGTAACTTTATCAGCTCTACATGTGCCAAATACTGCTCTGCAGCATCTGGCTGTTAAGCTGTTTGATCTCCCTGGGAGAATCTTGGTTTAAATCCATGACTAAGAATCATATAAAGATATGTCCAAGGCAGACGCCTTTCAACTTGCATAACATTTGATATTGATGTGTATAATAAAGTCAACCTACTTCTCTGAACTCTCCAAGTAATCTGGGCTCCCCTGAGCCCAAGAAGAGTCTGAAGACATTGCTTATTTCTGTGTTTCATCTTGAGATCTTCAAGACACAAGATTTATAGCATCATTTCTTTTCACATTTGAGTCTTTGATGCTTGTAGTTGTGGAAACCAAAACTATGCATGTGTCTTGAAAAGATCGTTAAAAGCAGTAATAAAAAGGTGGTATATATACATGTACTTGGCTAAATACATTGAATAGATTTCTAATAAGAAACAATATGAACATTGGAAAAAACCCCAGGCAACATCTAGTATTACTGTTACCTTTCTAATGGTAGTTCTCAGAAAAAAAAAGAAACATTAAAGCAGAAACACTTAACTTGTTTCTAGACTGAAATATTTCCCTTTGTCATTTTAGAATAATTTTTGTTTTCTTAACTGTGTTACAAAGGGACTTTTACCTCTTTGAAAACAGCATAACTATTTGTTTGGGAATGACAGGAAAATTCATCTATTCTATGCTTAAAGCAACTATAGAACTTAATTGGTGGGTAAACAATAACTTTTTCTCATATATATATATACACACACACACACATACATATATATATAAAAAATGTGGGTTTGTTTAAAACATATTTAAAATATGTGTGGCTTTGGATTAAATTACACAATGTTGTATGATCCGAATATATTCTTTTGCTTATATGCTAAAGATTTGAGTTCTGTGGTACTCCTGTACTCAGCTAATATACATAAGGTACACAGACTTATGTTTCTTGAAGATGTAAAAATCGAGGACAAATTCTAATAAATCTAAATAATAGGCACTACACTTTATTGTATTTTTTTAATAAAAAAACGACGGAGCGAGGAAAAAAAAAGTTGGGGTAGCCTAATACAGGTTTTTGGTGGAATATAACTACCCAAAATGGCAATGTGACCATACAATGAAGCTTAACACCTTTTGTAGAAGGTACTACAGTTTGAAAAGCACCTATTAGTAAGTACTTCTACTACTGGGACACAGATAAGCAAGCATTAAAAAGATAACCTGCTTATTACTGCAAAAAGATCCTCTCATTACAGCACGTTACAAAATATCCATGACTTTGAAAATTATTTGGTTGTTGTATCATTCCATTTCATGGTAGGGGGATGTGCACAACACAGAAAGTTTCTGCAGTACCAAAAAATTTTGAATAGAAACCTCACCTGGGAACTGGTCAGACCACATATTATATAAGTGTCGAATGATAATCCGTTGTTATTTTTGTGTAAAAATTATTTTTCCATTTATTTAAATTGAGAAAATTTTTTCCTATCTCAGTTTTTCAGGGTAGTTCAGTTGTTTGTCTTCATCATGTCATTGCTGCTTTATGCTTTACTCCTTTTTACAATAGCTTTTTGGTGGGCTATTTAAGGCTTTTTTCTTTAAGTTGTGTGTTCTGCCAAGAGCTTTAGAGAAAGCCTTTTCAATACTCGTGTAAAATAACGGGGACATGTATATTTTTTGTTACAATCACCAGCATTTGAAGGGAAATTATCTCAAAATAATTGTTATATTGATTGTTTTTTATCCTATTTATTGGGTATGCTGTAAACATGTTTAATCCACTGAATGCCAGCTAAAGCCAAAGCAAGTTTTCTTTTTTCCTAATTTTATGTAGATCTATGATTTTTTCTTAGTTGTTCTATTCTTATATTTATTGTCAGTCATAATAGATGTTACAGATTTGTGCTGAGGGTTTCAGCACAAGCCTTACGAGGCTCATGCTAATGCTGTCTAGACTGTTTCTATTTAAATTGTGAGAATGTGACCTACTTTCATCTCTGTCACTGCATCTGCGGATTCTCCTATTCATGTCATATTAATTCGTCCAAGTTTAATGATTGTCCTGCCTCATTAGCTGGGCTTACAGGACACATATGGGAGACCTCAACCAGGCCAAAACTCATTTCTCAGTAATGCCAAGAACGTGTCCCTAGGTTTATCATGCCCTTTGTGACTCAAAGATCCCAAGTAAATATTCCTAGTAGTTGTTATTAATGGTTGCTGAGATATCTGTCACAAAGTTTAACAAAATCACTTCATGATGGTCCATCTGTACTTTAATGATGAGTGAGTAATAGTCACTCTTATGCATGCAGATGCAGCAACAAGAACTGAGTTTTAATGCTGACTCATTTTTTCTTTGAGCACTGAATAGGAAAAATACCTTTCACTTTTAATTTGTGTCTTGATGTTACATTTCATTACAGCTTTTGCCAGAGTTTGACGCCTTTCTTTTTGCCTTTGTAAATGTAGAAATTTCTTGAATCTCTGCCACTGCTATTTGCTGTTTTTTCCTGCTATCCATCAGCTAATTAGTGAAATAGAAAGCATGTCAACATAAATCACTAAAGAAAACTTTAGTGGACATAAGATATTTCAGGTAGCTGTTCATGAAGGCAACTGGATTTTTCAATTAGGTATTTAGATCCTCTGGAATATTTCAGCAATTTCCTAGTGAAACTGACTCAAACTCTTCCTAAAACAATGCAGTTTCAGTTCTCCTATTATTTTCATAAGCAGTACTGCTTTAAATATTAATCTCTTCATGGTATGGAACATAATATTTCTTAATTAAAGAAGACAATAAAAATGCTTCAAGTTACCCAGTTAATAGATTAAGTTAAAATAATAAAAATTTATTAACAACTTACTTGATTTTTCTGCCCCCCAAGCTTATCACTGCTTATTTTGTCTACTTAGTGGTGGTTTCCAAGGGGTTGAAGAGTGAAATTATTGCATGTTAAGATGGTAAATTTGGCTTTCTGACTTGGTTGTTGAAATGTTGCAGGCTGTGTGGAGATTACAGTTCCATAGTGAGAGTCAGTTGGTGTTTATTTATGGTGATGCTTGCCGCACTCCAGTGAAGTTGAAACAGAGTACTTCTGATACACAGCAATGTACGTACAGAGAGTTAGGTGATTAAGGCCCGACTGATGTGGAGCTTCAGAGAGGTGATTGTGAAAGACATAAACATCCCTTGCCTAATGAGATGTTCTTGGTGTGGTCAGTAAGTATTAGGCTATAAGTAGTTGACGTACACTTGGATATAGAAATTATTCCGCATATAGCTTGCTGCTAGCTTATCAATAGGAAGTCTGCTTTATCTTAGCAGATGAAGTAGACACTGTACAAAGTTTCACACAAGAGCTATAGTCTATTTAAATCCTCAAGTAAAATATAAGTGGTTTGTAAATGGCTGCTAGGCCTTCTGGTGGGTTTCTACACCACTGTATTTATGTGTATTTATCCCCATAAATTAGGATCTTTGATAGTAGGAGTATTGGGTGGTTACTGAAATACAAACTGTGTTCAGCACACAGTTGTCTTCAGCACTTGGCAGAGAGTTGTCTTCATTACTCTGGTGTTCAAATTAAAGAAAAAGCAGATCATCCTAAAACTAGAGAATTAGCAAATCCTTTTACAAATTTTCTTAGAACTTCAGAATCTAAGTGCTTTTCACTGATATTATTAATTATCCTCCTAAGGATTGCAGGGGTTTTTTGGTTTCGTTTGGTTTTTTTTGTTTGGTTGTGCTTTTTTGTTTGGAGTTTTTTGGTTTGGCTTTTTTTTGGAGAGGGGTGGGTAGGTTTATTGGTGTTTCGTTGGGTATTTTTGGTGTGGAAATGCAGCTAATATGAATATTTTCCATAGAAATCTTTTTCAATATGAAACAGAGCTGCTATGAACATAAGTAAGTGTCTCGTTGTGTTTGGACTGGGTCTTCCAAAAGTGAGTGTACATTTGCAATTAGGTATGACTCACACAGCATTAAAACTCTGAAGTGAATTAGTTTAATTGTATATAAAATGAGAGAAAATGTAAAACTTAGAATAAGGTTTCTAACAGCAGAAGGAAAGCTTTCCTTCTTAGTTAAAAAACCTCTGTCATATTAACATTACTGCATTAACTGAAGAAACAGAAATCTTTAAAGAATTTATTTACCATTGTAAGTCCATCAACAGGAGAAGGGACTGAACCCTAACAAAGCTAAATGATTCATTCAAGCAGTTCAAGAAATCTGGGATTTAGTAGGACACTGAAGGGTATCCAAGTTCAAGCCTTGGATACAAAGTTGTGGGGTATTTTTGGATACCACAGCTCTCAATACCCTGATTGACCTTTGATTTATAAGCAGCCATTTACAAAGTTTTAACTACTGGTTGGAAATATTATTCAAAAAGTCATTGAGATGAACTCAGTTATCTTGCAATGAATTTATTGGTTGGGATTATAGGTACCAAAAGTTACTGTTTAAAAACTGGTGGGTTTGAGAATTGCAGAGAACATAAGATATTCAGAATTCTTTTCCTCTGTGCTTTTTTGGGAAGTAGTCCTTACTTCTTTCTTATGTCAAGCACTCAGCAAGTGCCCATGTCAGAATCTTTTTGTAACTTCCCAGAACAGCCTAGAATGATTAAGTTTACAAGAATACACTTGTTTTCATTAATTCATTCTTAAAAGAAATCTACAAAATGGAAAACAGCTTAAAGTTCAGTCCTGTATGAGTAGAGATGTGGCTTCCTTAACTGATAATGTTAGAGTGTAAGTATGATGCCAATTGAACCTGACATAGAATTTTCTATCTATGCCTATTCAGATAGTATGGCCTAAGTTATACGCTCTGGTTTTCGAGTTGTTTTATGCTCAATGATGATGTGATGAGTCGAGTAACAGTATTTTTATTTTTAACTTTCTCTCCACAGACATGTTAGTCATTAAAATTCAGTTGTAGAGAGTATGTGGTCTTCCTTCTATTTAAGATTAAAAAAGTCATGTACTGTAAGTGCTGAAAAAGCACTGTAGGATGATACTCAGCACTAATGCTCTTATTAAACCCAGCAATATACTTAAAGATATTTTCAGAGGGTAGTTCTCTCGTAATAAAACCCACACAGGCGTTTTTGTGGGAATGACAGAGACATCGTTGCATGCAATGGCTGTTTGTACCTTGTCATGCATCAATGTTGTCTCATTTCAAATGTAGAATGAACACTTGAAAATCATCACACTGAGTCACATACAGTGACATTTTTCCATCTTCACTTTTTGCTATAATATTTATTATTTATTTCTCTCTGTCTTAAATTGCTGATCTACATTACAAATATCTAGAAGTATGGTTATCTGGAATGCATTGTTCAGATGTGAATTTAAGTAAGTGTGATTAAAGTGGTAGTATGAGGTCTTTCATCCTTGTGAGACACAGTACTGTGTTTAATACAGAAGCTTCAAATGGGAAAAATGAATGGAAACAAAACAAAGAAAAGCTGGATGAAAAACCATAATGTTAAGTACAGACAGAACCATCTGAATAACAAAATAATAGCTGTGTTACTAGAATGATTTGGGAGTCAACACTGAATCTCACAAAGCAATGCAGAATATAAACTGATTGACATTTTCACAAGTAGTTTTTAAATGTGTACATGGCAATCTTGGCAAAACAATTTTTTACGAATAAGTTATTTCCTAAGGGCAGACTGTGTATCTGTTAAAAATGAGGATTTTGAGGTTACTGAAAGAGTTTGCATTTTAACCTTTGAGTTTGTGTAAGAGTCTTCATTTTGAAGGACAAAAATTCTGAATGCATGCGTGTGTTATGATCTTCCAGCTAATCCTTTTAATACAAAATCAAAAAGAAAAAGTATACTGGTGTCAAAATAAAATTTTCTCTCATTTTCTTTCTACTAAAACCAATTTTGAAAAAGTAATTTCAGAACAAAAGGCACATTGCTTGATCTTGTATACAGTGCTATATGTTGCTTTGGATATCTGAGGGTTTTAATGATATTTGAAATTCAGCTTCAAAAATGAGCTATTACATACCTTGGCAATGAGAAGAAAGAAGGTCTAGAAAAACTGGCATTTCAGAAAGAACTGGAACAAGTGACATTGAGAAGAAGAGAAGAATGAGGTATGGAAGTGGGGGAACAATAAATGTTTTCAGCACATGAAAAGTTGTTGGAAACAAGGGCAGTCCAGGATGAATGTGGGCAGAATATGTTGGTTAATATAGGATATGGTTTATGTAGGATATGCGTTTATAGCCTAACACATTTTTCCATGTTGTTATTGGAAATCACATTCTAATATAGACAGTGAAATATTGGACCATAAGGTAGTAGAATAGCTATTACTAAATTTTTCCTGAAAAATGTAGAGTGTTTATCAAAAAGTATGACAGTCTACTTTGTGAGAGAGGTCGAGTAGGGAAAAAATTATCTGCTTAAAGGAACTAACTTTCTAAATATAAAATGGGATAGATGGCTTCATAATTCAAGGTAAAGTTTATTTTTACACTCAAACCTCATAAAATTACTTTATTTCTAAATTTTAGTGTTTCTTTTGTATTGGCATTCAAACTACAAACCTGTTCTTAGTTTTGAAATGGCGAACAGACTGGTTTGTACTACCTCTCTCACTTGACAATATTCATAATATATTTCTGCTATTTACAGCCTCTCTTCAGACTTTCAGAAAACGAAACAGCAGTGATTTTCCCCATAGATTTCAGGAAGGAGTTGTTTTCCTCAAACAGAAACTGTAATAAAATAAATTAATTAAACTGGTGGTTTACAGTAACGATGATGTCTTTCAAGAGGAAAACAAACTGTTTATGGTTCTGTGGGAGTCAGTCGATGAGAATTAAGAATATGACAAAATCACTCTGCACTAAATATTCTGAAAATTTTGCTAAGCAAAATGGATTGTTTTTCCCCCCTGGTACTTACTTCTTACAGATCATTAAAACGTGGCAAGTCCAACAAGTAGATGGGTGCAAATCAGAGGTTTTTCTCTAATTCTAGTGGCAAGGTGTCTATTTGTGGCAAATTCAAGTGACATTAGAACTTCTTCACTTTGTCTTGTACTTTTCCAGTAACTTGAGAATTATTCCAGGATTAATTGATTTGCATGTATCAGGATTTAAAATAAGGCTGGAAAATGCAGGTATAAATATGGGCTTTGTAATTTAAGGTCATACAAATACAATTGTTTGTAAAAGTCTGTGTGCAACCACTTTACCTGTAAAGTGACATTACACATCAAACAATTTGAGTGTCATTAGAGTGGTTATTGAGAGCAAGGAGAAAATCAAGAGTTGACTCATGTATTGCTGAATTTACCTGGGATGGGAAGCATACAAGTTCATTTGTATCTATTAGGTGATTTGAACATTTTGGAACTAGAATTACAATAAAGGTTACTGTGTGGTTTGAAGAAGGTTGTGGTTACATATTCTTAAAACTAGAAAGTTTTTCCCCCCACTCCTCCAATAGTCTTCTGTTGCTGGGAATTAAGCTGAATTTTTGCTCTAACTCGTGCAGGTGCCAAGAACGATTTATAATAATAAGTGCGCAAGTTAGTCTTGCTTATTTTCTCCTGCCAGCTGTGTTCTGGAGGAGGTACAGAGTTCTGTTTTAAAGTTATAATTTTTATTTTTTTGGGAATAATTAGAAATCACTCTTGCTTTTTGCAAAGACTTCACACAAAATTTTTATTGATATTATCAACGGATATTTTAAGAGTTGTTGACAGCACATCGTAACTCCTTAAATAACCTATTTAGTATAATTTATGTGCAACCCAGTAGGCATAAGTCAGAACAACTCTCTGCAATCTCCCAGCTAGCCTTTCACAGGTCTGTGGTCATGTCTTTATACATGGAAAAAAGGTATCTGTAGCCAGAAATATATTCTGCTGCATCAGTCTCACCTTTATCGAATCTTGTACAGACAAAGGTCCTTGATGAAACATTACATAAATCTCCTTTACAACACACAGTTGTTCCCGTAAACAGGTAATGAGGTAATAAGAAAAGAAACAGTCTGGTCTCCTTTTGCTCTATTTTTTTAATCAGCTGGTTTTGTTTCAGAGGCCTTGATGCTTTGATAGTGCTGTCAGGCAGCAGAGAAGGACTGTGTCATAGTGAGACATCTCCACTGCTTGTCTGAACTTTGGCATAAGAATGACAGTTGTCAGGAAATACCTCAATTTATATGCTGATCCCTAGCTGATTTTTCATGTCTTCTGATATTTTAGTTTTCTCTTTCCTCATGTGATACCTGTTAAATTTTATCAGTATCTCCAAGTTATTTTCTCCAGGTTAATATTTAGAGCTATATTTGCACAGAAAATTATTTTTTCTCTACTTGTACAGAGCAGACAAAGTAAGTGTATGTATACACATATACATGTGTATGTATAAAACAAGTATAGCTGACAGTCATTTTATATAGGTGAACAAATAATGTGAAATCATAGAATATCCTGAGTTGGAAGGGGCCCACAGGGATCTCTGAAGTCCAGCCTCTGGACCTGCAATTCAGCTGTTCTTATGAAGGTAATTCTGACAAAGTCATTGTGTATACTTGCTTCAGCAGGTCTGGTAGGAACTGGCTGGTAATTGTTAGAAATATCTGAGAATAAATCCTTGGTACACATTTGGCCTTCCATTTCAATGGACACACAGCATGTTTGAGCACAGACTGTCTTAAGCTTTCTCAGTTTTTTCATTCAAAGTATCATTCAAAAGCAGAATCTTTTTATAATCTCAGTAAATATCTTTCTTAGTATATTCATATCCTAAAATTACGTATGACTATATCTTGTATTTTATATCATTGTATTTGGATTAAATATTTTACTTTAAGCTTACATACCAGTGTATTAGAAAAAACCTTACATGCTTTTTATCAGGATATTAAAACTTGCCGCATTTTAGCTTTCATGAAATGACTTTCTAACCTGACTTCTAATAATTCAGAAACATATGCCATATCTATTAACAGTGTAAATTTATGTGGGCTAAAGTAGGCCAGTTTCATCTGGAAAGATCCAGTGTAATTTGAAATGGAAAATACAGCTGTTTCTGACACATTTGGGTAATAGTTATACTATTCCAGTTATACTTTGTATATTTGAAAGACTGGGATTTGAGATGAACATTTCTATGTTGGATAATTCCTTCTAACCTAATTTTCAGTAGTGAGTATGTCCAGGACACCACAGAATCACAAGGAACAGCAGGATATCAATAAAACTCAGAGAATGAAACCAGATGTCCCACAATACCCAGTTTACAATTTTGCGTAAAGGCCATCACTTCTTCAGCTAATAAACTTGTTGAGGTGTTGGAGATACAGATGTTCTCTCTTCATTCTTAATTCCTTGATCCCAATTTTGTGATTTTAAGGTTGCCTTTTCAGTATTTTCATTCTACATTTAAAAGTATGGTATTTTGTTCCTCGTGAAACACTTCTAGTGCATAGATTAGCATAGCTGGTGCTATTTATTCCTCTGACATTGTGTAGTATCTTCCCATTCAATAGACATTGATTACTAGCATTGCGATGGTGAATTCAGTGCCCAGGACAGCAAAGGCAGCATTCCTAAGGCATTCTTCTCTCACTGTAGTTCCCAGTTTTCGTGTCAATAATAGGGGAAAAAAACCCAAAACTCTGGGATGGTTAAAAAGCAGGTAAGTTTTGCCAGAGAGATTGTGGGCTCTTGTCGGTGTTGAATGTCTCTGCTGGATGTGCCTTGAGATACTTGCTCTGATCAGATCTATTTTGAGCAGGAGACTGGACTGGATGACCCCTGCCCTTCCAAAGTTATGACTTTGTAATTTAATTTGTCCCTTGTAAATATTAATGAAAAGAAAAAAGAAAAAAAAAACAACAAAACAACCCAACAAAATCCAAAACAAAAAATCCCTAGAAAGAGCATCCCATACTGCAATAGTACATTTCCTCTCTCCTTTATTTGTCGTTAACGTGCTTGATTGTTCCATAAAAAATGTAAAGATGAGGGGGTTTTTATAACAAATTTTGCTAAAGGTCGACAGATAGCAATTCTGAATCTTATGAAAAATTAATCATTCGTGGTGCAGTGCTTATTGAAAGAAATTGACTTTTTAATGAGGGTATGAATATATAAATGCTTTCTAGTTATCACTTTTGTATTCATCCTGACCCTCCCATATCACCTTTGCCCTCAGCCACACTGTTCTAAATTGCTTGCTTACTGTTGTTCTCAAATTGTTCAATGAGTTAAGAAACGGTCACACAACAAGGAACGTGCTTTGTACTGCTTAGACCATTAAATTCCTGATCAAGTTAGAAAGTTTTGTTCAGATCCTTTGATATCAGTGACTTTTGAATAATGATAAAAAATGATGGTGACCTGATGGTGACATTATTGTCTTTTGCCTACTAAAATTTTAAAAGAAATTGAACACAAATCCCAATTCTTGCTCTTGATGGGAAAATTCTGTGTGGTACTACTGCAAGTCACCTACCAGAAGTTATGAGGGCATATTTTGTGGGTCTGTAAGATGGTTCCTGTACAATGATTGTAGACATGCTGTGATGAAAGGACTTGCATAAATACAATTTAATGTGTGGGTGTTACTTGAAAGGTAGTAAGTTTACAGGGTTTTACAAATAGATAGATAAATATTATAGTTTTACTAACAAATTGATATTCTTGATAGAGGAGCATGATAATTAGCTCCTCTTAGTAGTTTCCTAGGAAATGCTCTGCACCTCAGTCATTACTGCTCAAACTCATGGTCTAACAAGGAAGATTACCGTGTGATTTTTATCCATATATTATCCAGTATATTATCCAATGTACTCTAAAAGAAATATATTACCATGAGTGAAGTATAGCTAAGACTTGGGAGTGCTGAGACCAGCTGCCTGAAGATCTCACGCAGGGCTGGTTGCAATGGTACTACAGTAATGCTTTCTGACCTGGTAAGTCTGTTTGAGAATTGTTTCTCCGAATTTCTGCTAAAGCCCGACTTTAAAGTCAAGGAAAACCAAAACCCCTAAACAGAGCGTGCTGCTGTATATTCGGAAAGAAAACAGAGGGAAGCAGAAAAATTGAAGATGTTATCTCATTATTGCAATCTTTTTAAAGATAGGGGTGGGAAATAAATTTGCTCTTTGTGATTTCATTGTCTGCAAATACTCAGGGAAGCACATTTTTGTTGGAAAAAAACCCATAATTTTTTGTTCATATAAGCTAATTTTCAAATATATAAAAATTGGGTTTGATTTTTTTTATATCTATAACTTGATAATTTCATATTCAAGAAATTCACACTGCCTTTTTTGTCTACTTGACTCATCTGTTTTGTGTGTGTGTGTTTGAACTTGATGCTTATATCTGATTGCCTTATTTTGCTGACTTATTTATTTTCATTCTTCCTGGATGATTTTAGGTTTTTCTATTTGCACATTCTCTGACCCTGTAGATTCTACCTTTTCTTGATTAGCCTTTTCTCCTCAGTGCAAAGCACTGTGCTGACACTCATACCCACGCAACTGTTTGAGCATTTGACCTGTTATTTGTTCAGATCACTTTCTCCAAGACTGATACATCTTGTTGGACAATATTTAGTGACTACTTTACATACAGAATTCTGACTGCACCTCAGGAAGCCCTTTTAGATATGTCTTCATTTGTAATGGAGGAATTTTGTTGGTTGTTAGTAACCAGTTGATGATCTGGTAGCTTGTGCTGCCAGATCCATTTCACAAAGAGCAGGAAACTTGTGCCTGGATTGTTACAGAGGTGTTTTCCCCAAATGACCTGTGCTTCTGCAGTCCCTCTCGGTGCTGTTCAGCACTGATAACGTGCATGCTCTCTGCTGTGCATTATGACAGTCTGAGTGACACACCATGCAATGAATAATAATGTGTCATAGCTGCAAGTAGTTAGAGCTTCCCTCACTTCTAGCACCTTGCCTAATGTGCCTCTCCCACACAATTTTGTGACAAAGGGCTGAGATATATTTATATACTTTCTCTCATTTAACCAAAGCAGAAAGTCTTGTCATTCTAGAGCTTAGCATGCAAGGTGTCTTCATCAGCATGGTTGCCCTATAAATATCCTACTTAAATACCTCAGAGAATCAAATCCCAAAGATGGGCATGGGTATAGTACAGAACTACCCCAGAGAAAACATCAATCAATTTGCTTAAGTAGGAATGTATAAGATGCAGATGTTTGAAGTTTTCTGCGGCAAGGTACGAAAGAGGTGTCTCAAATGTTTTCCCTGTCTTAGTATTAGCATATTCTGGAAGTAAATTCATATCTGTGAATAAATTGTCTAATGCGTATTCTCTCTGCATAGAACAGCCCCAGTCATTATGACAAGTTGTAGTTTGTTTTGAGTTTTTTTGGGTTTTTTTAACTGACCAGCAGGCTTAATGACTGACTCATATCCTGCCATGCACTGCCTCCCACCTAATACCATAGTGACAAGCTGCTCGTTTTCTTCTGTTCAAAAGAAATAAGGAATAGAAATTAAGTCTTTCAAAAAATGGGATAGTTGTCAATATTGGTATGATTAAACTGACATGGATGGTGCTGACTATGTGTAAGACATACTCCTTACCCCTGCAAGGTTACACATGGACCTTAAGCATTTAGCACCTCTTAATTTCTGTTACATTAGCAAGCAAAAAAATAGTGTTCTTTTCTGGAAGGCTTTTAAAGATGAAAACATATGGGAGTTAGCTGATTAATGCAGTTAGACAAAATCTGTAAATCACAGAATTTTCCAAATCCACATGTTTAAGCACCTTTTAAAATCCCTCTTAAGGGTTTTGTTCGTAGAATAAAGGCAGGTTTTATGATGTTCTGACATAATTCAGAAACGTTTAAATTAAAGAATTTCAGCAAGCACAAATTCTGGTGTGAACAATAAGAATTTCTGATCTTAAACACATTGATTTAATGTGAACAATGCCGATGCTGCTCTGCCTACAAACAAGCAGAAAATCCTAAACTATCAAGTTCAAGGACCAATCTGCATCTATCTCTCTAAAAGTATATACTTTCTAATCTCTGAAAGCTAGTTTATTTTAGAATATATATCTAAATTTTGTCAAATATTTTTCAGATTTTTGAAATGTTCTTTTATATAAATATCTATCCCTTAAATCTTTATGACCATAAAACCCCCATGGCAATTACATTTAAACATTACAATTTGTCATGATAAACATGTATGTACGTAGATTATGTATCTCTAGAAAAGGCAGAAACAAACCAATCTTTGATTCTTCTATCTGCAGTATTCGTGCAGGAAAAGAAACAGCAATTTGCATACAATTCTGTGATTTTCAATAGCTATATGAATTCTTGAAGAAATGTTAAGGGAAAATAATTCTGTAAAAAAGATCACTTTGGAACTGTTTATTGTTTCTTTTAATATCAAAAAATAACAATCGATAAATTTCTATTTTGTTTGTATTAATTTCCCTAAGAAAACTGAGGGCAGGAGTATTAAATAAAAAAGTCAAACTAATTTGTCTTTAATAATCATACTTCTGTGGAAACTTTTTAATATGAAGTTGAAACAGCTTTACAACCTTAATTTTTTGAGAGATTACATTAAACTTTTTCTTAGAACCTAGTATTTTCTTCTAAATTCCTCTTCCAGAAAAGAAATTCTAGTAAAATGTACTGTATGTGCTTTAGGATTACAGATGGTTAATTCCTGCTTCCAGATCTATGCCTTCCTATATGGAGTTATTAAATGTGTTTTCCAAAAGTGATGACTCATTGTAGTTGGCTCATCTTTGGAGAACACATTTTAAGTGGAGCTGGATTTAGCAAATATTGCTGTGCTGCTTTTGAAAATAAGGCCCACTTGAAACATTTTAAGTGAAAGGTCATATCCCTTGGCCTCCTGATTTTTACAAAATGTATTTTCCATTAAGTTTTGAAGAACTTTTGGAAAAGTTGTCTTTGGCCTCTTACTCTAATTTTCTTAATATTAGCCCTTCTTATTGTTCAAAGACTATCAGTACTGTGATTTTTGAAGCCAATAGAGCTCCTTATCTCTTATTTTTTATATTTTATGCTTCCACCTAGATGCACAAAGGAGTGTAAAGCAAATAAAATTTAAAGGAAATGCAGTCTCAATCTCAGCTAGCAGAAAACTTCAAGGAGAGAGAAATAGAAAATCTGAAAAAACAAAAAGCATTTAGTAGAACTGTGGATAAAATCCAGACATCTGTGCATCACTTTTTGTGGGCTTTTTCCCTGCACTCAAACAATATTAAAATCACGATGTGCAACTTCTTAAAACAATGTTTCATCCTTTACAGGTGTTTTATCCTGTTCATTACCAGAAATAGTCCCTTTAACAAGAAACTCTTCCCTAGACCTTGAAGATCAGATCTGATTCAGTAAGGTGAGTTTTGATTTAATACTGTACCATTCCACCTGGGAATGAAGTTCAGAGAGTTTGTACGAAAACTTAGCCTAAAGTATCATTGAATAAAAAAAAACCAAAAAACAACTCATTAAATAACCATTATTCTTGCCATCATTTTCACCGTTTGTGACTGTGACAGCATTTCTTAACTTCTTATTAGGATTTCTAACGTGGGGTCAATAAAGAATGAGAAAAGTTCTCAACCACAGATTCTTTTAGAACATTTCAAAGGGTCCTGCCCTGATGGGGACAAAGATGTTTATTCATATTAAACCTATTTCCTCTTATTGTCTCCAAAATATAGAGTTACCTTTTCCACCCGTAACATTTCCAGAGCTTAAGTGCAAATCCAATGCAAAATGGTCTTGGCTATTCTTCCACTTATACTGCTTTATAGAGTGAAAGTTGTGGAACAACCTGTTTTGGTCTGATCTCGCATTCTTTTTAGAAATGGCATTACAGTGGACTAGACAGACTATTGGTCTTTTCTGGAGTGACAGTAACCCAGTAAATTCCAAAAGAGTTTCAAAAGTCTCATCATTGTCTTGTAGTTTTTCATCCATCTGTCTAAGATGATACTGAAAGATGATTAGGTATTTCATACGCTCTTGAAACAATGTAGAGTTTTAATGTGCATGTGGAGATAGAAGGGAGAGCTGAGCACTTGGTGAGAAAATCCAGAGAAATCAAGGTTGAAGAATAATTTTTTAAGTATCCTATACCATAGTTCAGAACATTTGTGAGTATAAATACAGTGCTTCTTGTCTTCGTTCATTTCTGGGTCCTAAATTGTTCCCTGACTTCTCATCCATCTAGTTTAAGTCAACATCTGCCAAAGTGCATTTATCTTACAACGTGCTCAAGAACCTTAAATTATTTAATATCAGGTATTGACGGCTAGGGTACAGTAAAGAACGATAAATATTTAGAGGGGTGGGTTTTACCCTATTTGCTATTTACATTATATTTTCCAATTTGCCTTGCCTGGTGTAGTGCACATCATGTAGTGATTATGGGGTCACGTCGTGCACTGACACTGTTGGGAAACTTTGCTCTCCTAGCCCAAATAACAGTGAGTCCTTCCTGTTTAACACATGCAGTAAGTATTATTTCTGTTTTACAGGTAGAGTGACAGGCGTGCAGAGAATCAAATTGTCCATCTTGAGATCATGCAAGGACTCTGGAAATACAATTCCAGTGAGTCCTGGCTATAACACTTTTGATGCCCACATCACTAGCTGCAGTCCTACAAGCACCAACGGTAAGAAATCAGGTCCTTATATATATTATATGCATTATAGTATGTAAATCAATCCATTTGAATTTAGATAAATCAAAAAAAAAAAAAAAAGTTTATGTTTTTTCCTGGTGGCCAAGTATGGGCCATTAGTGATTCAAGGGAAAAAAAATAAAAAAGAAGAGAGTAGAAAAAAAATCACTATGAAAAAGCAGGGTTTCTTTTCACATTGACAAATGAGGACAAAGTGTAAGTTTGTTTGTTATGTAAAGATGATTCCCCAATGTTGGACATAGAAGTAGAAGATGCTGAAGGCATTTAGTTGAAGTAAATTATTTTATATGTACCCGAAAAGAGATCTTGACAATTAAAGTTATCCCCTTGAGAAATGTTGTTTATGCCATGAAAAATTCTTCTTTTTTCCATTTTGACAATTTGTCCTCTCTATGCAACATTTCTTTTCCTCACCAGTTTATTGAAAGCTGTAACTTTCTTTGCATGGTTAAAGCAAACCATTATGCTTTTGTGATGAAAATTTAGATGTCTTGAATGTTGCTTTTTCTTTGGCTCAGAAGTTTAATTGTAAGTCTTTTCCCTGTATCAGAATTTCACTTTAAATGTATGCTAAACACGAGGACAAAGTAGGAAAATATGGCTGGTAGGTTGTCTCTCATTAATGTTTTGAAGCATATGTGGTTAAGATTTAATTCTCAATATGTGGAAATTGTATTTTCCAGCCACAATAACTCCACAGGAGAAGAAATTAGGATGTCTGATACATTCATCTCTGTGTCAAAGTATCATATTTTTGCTATTTAATGTTCACTGAGGGAAAAAAGGGCTGTCACACTATAAAGATATTATTTTCAAACTCATGCATCATTCCTGCCGAAGTCTAGTTGTCTATATTCTTAAATTCTACATTCTTAAAAATTCAATTTAAGAGAAACAGTCCTTCTTTTTCACTCTACTAACATTTTCCAACCTCAGTGATTTTATAATTCTGTGATTTACAAAACCAAATACATATTAAATGGGGCATTAATATAAAATGAAGGGCTATGCTCTATTCTCATTTACACCTGCATTAATCTGGAGATGCTCCATTGAAATCAAAGGAGTTATTCCTCCCTATGGAGTGAATTCACAACAGCTTAATGTCAATGGTGCTCAGTCCTGGAAGGGAGAGAATTCATCTAGATCTGAAATCTAAGCCTGAAATTAGTGGCACAGGAAAATGACGGGATTTGGGTATTATTGTCAGGACTGTTTTAGAGTGAAAACACTTAAAATTTTGTTCTGAGCCATTTTGTGATTCAGATTTTTTAATATTGAATACAGTAGTTCATTTCAGTCGAAGGTACTCACATTTTTTAAGAAGCTGAAAAGTATGCCCATTTCCAAGAACTGGAAATTGGAAGAGAAAAATACAAAGCCATACTTCTTCTGGTGCTGCTTCTTTTTATTATTCTATAATAATAATAATAATAATTTTAGTCATAGGATAAGGGGTTCCTCATGCACTCCTTCCTTATCTGGAGTAATTAGTTTAAGTAAAACTTGGAATAGAATGTGAAAAAATTGTACTGAAGGGCTATGTGGCTACAATTACAGTAGAGATGCAATGTGCTCTGATTTCAGGGAACATATCTACAGTCTATTTCTAACAAAATGAACATAAGTTAACTGTTTTTGAACAAACACATTTGGGTGTGTGCATGTGGTGAGGAGCTTTGGGACTCAAAAAAATTTGTCTTTCCATGTTTTGGAAATAACTGCGGCAAAAAAACGTTACAGTAAAGATTAATGATGGTTTTCAAGATGCTGAAGTCTAAGACAGACTTTGGAATGGAAGTCAAAGTTTGAAGACACATGGAAAAAGATACTCTGCAAAATTCTGGTATTATTTAAACCAGCAGAAATTTTGTCATTGGGCTCAGTGGAATCAAAATTCTGCTGAGTACAAAGGAAGCTTTTGCTTTTATTTTACTATGTGTTTACTTTCGTAAACATGTGTAAAAGGATTACTACCCTAACTCTATTAAATGCTAGGCACCCTAAAGTCATGTTGCAATAAGCTTAAAAGTTATTACCAACCCTAAAGAGTAAGCTCTTGGTAGGGGCATAATTTCATAGAAGTTCTAATATTAGATATTGTTATATNGCAAAACAATTCCAAAAGCAAAATTAGGAAAACTTTACCCTTTTTCTGTTAGTAGTTTTTCTTTCTCATATTTGTTTTCCTCAAAACATCATTCGATTTAGAAAAGACCCTCTGCTGTTGCTGTGTTGAATGCTAAGCACATAATTCTCTTAAGCCCACAGCGAGTAAGAGAAACTAAAAGCACTTTAGAAAATATATGTTTACCACCTAAGTATGAGGTTTCCTATTTTCCTTTTATGTAAATACTTCTACGGACTGTTGAATTGCAGAATCATAGAACACCTGAGAGAGGAAGGGACCTTCTAAGGTCCCCTAGTCCAACCTCACTCTCCAAGCAGGTTCACCTAGAGCAAATGGCATAGGACCATGTCCAGATGGCTTCTGAATATCTCCAAGGGGGGAAGACTCCACAACCTCCCTGGGAAAACTGTGCCAGTGCTCTTACTGTAATAGTAAAAAGTCATTTCATGATATTCAGAGGGAACCTGTGGTGTTTCAGTGTGTGCCCATTGCCTCTGGTTTTGCTGCTGGGCACCACTGGCTCCATCCTCTTTGCACCCTCCCTCCATGTACATGTAGACATTAATGAGATTCCTCCAAGCCTCCTCCAGGCTAAACAGTCTTAGTTCCTTCAGCCTTTCCCCATTGGAAAGATGCTCCAGTCTGTTGTCTTCATGCTGCTTTGTTGAACTCTCTCCAGTCTGTCCATGTCTCTCCTGCACTACGCAGCCCAGAACTGGACACAGGACTGCGACCTCTCTGGGGCTGAGCACAGGGGAAGGATCAGCTCCCTCATCCTGTTGGCAATGATTTGCCTGGTGCAGCCCAGGATACCATTAGGCCTCTTTGCAGCAAGGGCATGTCTCATGATCAGCTTGGGGAATTGGTTTTATCTCTGCTTGATGGAAACTTTGACAATATGTGACTCAGTCCATAAGGAGAAATTCTAGAAAGTCTCTCTAAGCAGCAAGCTGTTTTCACTGATGGATGGTTAGCATGGAAGATGAAAATTTGTACAAATGTACAATTCTAAATTTGTCCTATTCACCCAGCTGCACAAGGAACATGCAATGAACATAGAGAAGTTTTGAGAATGTGGTTTCCTTCAAATGTAAACAACAAAGCCCACCATTCAGCTCCATCTTTACCAGAAACAATTGGTATTACAATATTATGAAGAGATGAGCCTATTGAACAGTCATGTTCACATCCGTGTGCCAAAATCATGTGCTGTGGTTTTACCCAGATTTTCCTGGAAGGAGGATGTCTTTTCTTTTATTTCTTCCAAGCTGCCATGACCTAGTAGAAATTACCTGCAAAACAAAATTTCTCACTAGAACTGTAAACAGCAGAAACCCCCCCACCCATGAAAATTAATAAATGAGGCAGTATCAGTCAGCTTTTAATTTTGATGGTTATGCATGTGATTTTAGTGCTTGTTGTATTAAAAGAATTGAACAATAATCAGTGAAATCACATAAACAGGAAATTATGTACTGTAGGCTCCAATTACAACAGAAGATTCACAGTCTTCCTGTGAGATTATATATGATATATTTTATATAGTCTGAGATTTTTAGTATTTCCATTGAATTCATAAATTGATTAGTGAGCTTGATCCTAGATCTGTGCAGTCAAAAGTATGTTTGTCAGCAATTTTTATTCCCTTTTGAAAGTAGTAAGCTATAAGAGAATTCAAGTACTCTCTCCATATGCAAACAGATTCCTGTAAGCAAAGCTAAATAAAATAGAAAGAATATTATGTTCCTCAGTTTTCTTTATGATTTCCTCATTTTTATTTAAAAGGAAGTTGGGGCTGTCAACTGACTTAGGAAAACGTTGCAATTGCTTTTCACTTTGTCTAAGTAAAGCGGTCTGGTTTTACTGTTTTCTTCTCAAAATTTGGTTATATTTATTCAATTATAATGTTTCTCTTCTCCTCTGTTTAGGGTCAGAATCCTCTTCTCTTAGGCTTTAGCCATGTTTCTCTTCCACCAAATGACTGAGTATTGTGAATATTTGGTCTTTTCCACTAGTCTCTTCCAGTGTTAATCATACCCAGAACTACAGTTCTATAACTCACCTTGTCCGTTGGAAAGGAAAAGATATTTTGTAACAATCTGTTGTTCATGTTTATTATGTGAAGATTTGCCAGTACATACACTTGAGTTTTGTTATCCTCCCATACATAGGACTGGGCAAGATTGAATGCAATATACAAACAATACTGTTTCAAGGCAACAGCATATAATGTGCTGCAGAAAAAATGTAACAGTTCTCTCCAGAGCTAATGATAGCCTTTTCACATTTGATTAATGAATGAATTATTGTGATAGCACCAACATATCTGTTTTAAAGAGGTTTCACACGTATGGGACATATATGCTTGTAAAACAGATAATGCAGTTATATTTTTTTGTGTTTAGTATAAGGATATTTACTTTTTCATGTAGCGTGGAATCTCATCTTATAAATATTGTAAACTAAATTGCTTTCAAGTTATGTTCTAAGATGCTAATCACACTATCTTCTATGTTTATTAGGTGATAAAGCCTAATTGATACATTAAAGATAACAAACTTTGAGAGATTGTATCATAACCTAGAGAGTATTGCAGTTCTGATACCTTTTTTTGTTTAATCACATCTATGCCAGCAAATATATTATCTTTGTATATAGAGAGATATGCAATCTATTTAAGTACTGTTATCTGTTAGAAATGGGTATTTTGATGTCATTTGAAAATGTGCACATTTCTATCATAAGTGAAGTACCACTTTGTATCAACAGAGATACTGTAGCTATAGCAGATACTTGTGTCTTAGGTTCTGATTGGATGCCCAAAAGTTGTGTATCGTCTGTACCTGATGCCTATAGATTTGTTTAACTCAGTTATAGAAACCTTCACTTTCGCTCACAGGTTCTTTAATAGTAGCAGGAAATTGTTCAGGAACTTTTTAAAAAGACAGTGGAGAAAACATATTAGGCTGTGATGTTTTTATACTTCTGGGAAAAGGAACAACCTGGTGGGTTTTTGGATTTTGAGTAGTAAAAAGAAAAAGACTCTCATAAGAAGTTTGTAGACCCAAAATATACCAGCAGCATCAGTGAATCAGACAGGAACAAAATAAGCTCACCAACTGAGAAAAAGATTGTTACTTGTCAGCAACTTCATCTCCTACCACACTCGTAACCTTCCCCCAAAAAACCCAGACTTTTTTAGCATTTTTGAAAGACCGCTAGGTTTGGGTTATTTATTATTGCTACACACTCAGCCTTTCACCCATTCCAGGTAATTTTTGTTTGCCATTGATTTCAGGGATAGTAAGATCGGATGCTAAATGGGCCTGGTTCCAGTTGTGTAACTTACATCTAGTAGAACTTTCTCACCAGAAAGCCTGTTGAGTCAGTAGAATAAATCTGGAAGTCAATGTTAATGATTCAGTAAGTGTTACTTGACTGGATTCAGCTTTCTTATGGATTTTATGATTCTGGAAAAACTTCTAATATGACATATAACTTAGTTTTTTTTCAATTATGTCAATTTCACACGAAAGCTGAAGCTCGAATAAGGATACCAAACATGTCTTGACTATTTGAGAGAGGACTGAGCAAAGAGCTAGTTATAATATTATGTGCATGGAATAACTCAGAGTTACTGCTTAATATTTGAAGTTTGCTATAATTACCATTAAAGCACCTGACTAATTCTTTTTTGGGGGTTGTGTGGGGGAGTTAGATCTATAAATAATGTCTTTCTGATTTTGGGAGAGACAAATGCCAGCACATACATCATCCATATTCTGTTTCCATGAAGCAAGTAGCGTATCTGACCTTATACATGCAAAATTTTCCGTAAAATTTCCATTGAACTTAGATCCCCGTGAGAAACATGACGCAAGCCCAGTTCTGAGCATTTTAGGTAACACAGATAGCTACATCTAACATATCTAGGTAGGCCGGTAAGAGCATAAAAAAACGTGAGTACTTCAGTAACCCAAATTAGGGAGCCAGTTCAGAAAACTCGAAAATGCAGTCAGAAGTCATTTTAATCAAACTGTGGCAGATTTAATAGGTGAGCCTAGACACTGCACTGTTGCATTGCTGTCACAGCTCACTGAAGGCAGAACTTAAACTCCCTGAAACCTTGAAGCCATTCAAAGGGCTTTTGCCCTTGAATAACTGCCAAAATGGGGTTTTAGGTAATTTATATGTGCATACAAGTTTTAAACAAACATTGATTTCTGTAATTGGAAAACAGATTGTCTTTCAAAGTAAATTATTTTCACTGTTACAGTTTTTGCAAAGATAACTTTATACCTTGTTTCATATTATTATCGTGCCTCTGCATCTGTGGCCAGAGCTGGTGCCTGTGAGTACTGGTTGCTCTGTACTCCTTTTGCAAAGACAACTTTATACCTCATTTCATTTTGCTGTCATTTACTCTGCCTCAGCGGCTAGGCTGGAACCTGAGAATACTGGTTGAACTGTCAGAATCAGGCAGGCTTTTAAGAAAATGAGTTTTGACATTCCTTTCCTTAAGATGATCCCTTGTTTTTCAATTACTGCTTTCTGACTTTGAGATTTCTTAAGGTAACCCTGAGTTTGTTCCCAGTCTGTCAAGCAGGTGGCAGCAATGCCACGTCGGAGCAGCTGCCGGCCCCTTTCCCTGACATCAAGTGTTAATGCAATTGACCAATCAGTGCTAAGATGATGGGAGGTAATTGGGTAATTGTATTTTACTGATCACAAGCAGAGAAAAGGGGAAGGGGGGTGGGAAAGAAGAAGAGGGGAGGGGGGGGGAAGAAAAAGGGAAAAAAAAAACAAAAAACAACAAACAGCCACAACAGAGTAAGAGGGGAGAGAACGGAAAGGGAGAAGGAGGAGTGTAGCCAGAGAGACCGGCCCTGGGACATTTGCAAATCCTAGGGTGCCACTGGAAGGTGGGGAGTAGCAGAAAGCCAGAGCGACTGAAACGCGGAGCTACTCCCAGCAACAACAGCAGCTGTCAGGAGCTGGATATACACATACATGCGTCCCTACATGCACACACAGGGAGAATTGAAGCTGAAGCTCGTAGGAGGAAGGAAGCGTCTCGGCTGTGCAAAGGGCTATGCATGTCAGGGATGAAACTAAAAGCTGAAAGAAGCGGCTGCGCTCCTGGGACTGTGTCATCTTGGAAGGGAGGGAGGCAGGAAGGAAGGAAGAAAAGGGGGAAGATAACTGGCATGTGGAAGAAGATGGGAGACTAACTCACTGCTGTGCAGAAGGGAAATCCAACTTGTACATCTGAAATACACCAGGCTCAGCTTGGAAATGAGATCAGACCTGCATTGAAACACAGAAAAGGAGGAAAAGGAAGGCAGAGACGGGAGAGCTTTTATCCTTCTTCCTGTCTCTTTCCCTCTCTCTCCTCAAAGAAGAAATAGAAGTTTATCCGTCTCGGTGCTTCTGGATTCATAGAGCTGCTGGACAAAAAATGGAGAGGAAGCTAAAATGAAAAGCAAAGGGTGCTTCTGAAATTTACAGCTAAGAGGACAAATCACATCTTCCCGGGTTTCTTTGTGCCCCATCGGGGGAGTTTTAACGTCTGAAGGATTTTGAGCAGTGGGGGGGGGGGGG
>VWZT01009797.1:608541-790164 GCA_013397055.1 Pachycephala philippinensis
AAAATACCCATCCCAAGTGTTTAAAAAATAATGAGGTGATGGATTTATTCTTGACAGCTGGTGGGAACCTTGAATTTTTCTCTACTCCCTCCCTCCTTCATTTCATTTAATGTGAAATTATGAAATTGCAGAGGAGTTGGAGGGAAGGCAAAAGGATATAACGTGGAGTTTGAAACAAGGAGAGGGTGCTGATGCTGTGGATTGCTGGCTTCTTGCCGAAATCAAAAATCCAATTGCGCACTGGGTTGTGATTGGAAATCTAATCAGATCTTTGGAGAGGGGGGAGAGGGACTAAAAGTTTATTGTTTTGACAGACAGGAATAAAAATTTAGATGCAAAAAGAGATTCTTTTCTAAAGGAGTGTGGGGGAATAGAGAAAAAGAAGAATGGGAATCCCCATTCTAATGTGGAGACACATGGATTGGATAATTGATAGTGCAGCAAAGAAGGGGGAAAAAGAAAATTGCCTGGCAAGACCTGGATCTTAAGTGTCACAACAAAATTACATTAAAAGAATACAGATGGAGGATTGCTTAAAAGGAAATACAGTTATTTCTGCTCTCCAGAGAAAAAACAAGTAGCGAGCAATGGGGAGCAGTGGAGCCAGAGAGGCAGAAAACCTCAGAAAAAGGAAACTAGGCAAACGATCCACAGTGGAATGAAAAGTTTCAGAAAGGAAAAGGACCATTCATCCTCTGCAAGGATTTTTGTTTTTTTCTTGTTATTTTAAACCACTATTCTTCAGTGAAGGCAACCATCAACATTACCACTACAGAAATTTTAAGCAGAAAAGTTGAAAGCCACAGAGAAAATAAAGGACAGAGAAGAAGAAAGCAAAATTGCCAGAGGGGGAGAGTTCAGCAGTGTTGGGTTGGATTGGCACCTGTATGGACTGAAATTGCTGGGAAATTGCAATTGGATATCCTTTTTTAATTTCCTTTCTTGTTCTTAATTTTGGTTTGGTTGCTGAAATGAAGTAGTTTTCTAACCCTTCCCCCACCCTGGTTTTTCATAATCACTCGGATTTCCAGCTGGATAGTCTTTGAGGATACAGTGAGTATATTTTCCATTTTATTATTTTTTTGAAAAGGAAATGTGCCCCATTGCCTCTCTTCTTTCATCCTTATTCCTCTTTTCTCAGTCTTTTCCCCCCACCTGAATAAAGAACCTGACTGTATTTTGGTAATGGCTGGAGGGGGGTGGTTGGGAAGAGAGAAGGGAAGGAATGAGGATAGAACTGAATTCTCACAGTCGCTCAAATTCCTAAAACTCGAGCCTTGGTAGGATGTTGCAGACACCTGCCTGTGTGTCTCTATAGCATTTGTAAATGTTCACTAGCAGAGAAATCTTTTGAGAAAGCCCTTGCAGTGAGTGGGGGGTGCTGCCTGATTGCCCAGTCTCTACAAACGGATGCAAGTTGCACAGAATTAGATGCACAGAGGAGGTTTATTTATTTAGTAAGTGTTTAAAATAGTTCAAGGCTCTAATTGGAACCCTGGTATCCAGTCTGACACTGCAGATCAATATGGTGTATTAACAGGAACATTTTATAATCAAGCAGGGAGGCGAAGGATGGCTTTTGGCGGGAGTGGGGGGGTGTGGGGCAGGGGCTTTTAATGGATTTTGAGGACGCAGCTCTGAGAGAAATGGCATGTTTTACACTCCATTGCTAAGAAAGGACAGTAACAGGCAGAGAGAGGACATTCTTCTATTGAAGGGGAGTTTAGGAAACTGCTGTACTATCCACCCATGCCCTCCAGATCTCCTAGGAAATTCTTTGTGATTTTGTGGTGAATCCTCCAGGGTCCCCTAGGACTTTTCATGGCAGTTGAAAGAGATTTACTTTGATTGACAAACAGTGAGAGGATACTGAGGTGTTAGGAGATTTTTATTTTTTTTTATTATGCTGATAATGAAAATAATTAAAAAGTGGCTTGTAGATGGTGGGGTTCACAAATTAGCAGTGATGTGTGACAGACCAGCAAATATCTCTCCCTTCCTGGAGAAATGTCGTGTGGGAGTGTGGAATAAAGGGAGGATAACATGATGTTTAAAATAGAGGTCCATGTTTTCCTGTGGGGAAGAGTGCTACTTCCGTCCCCTCTCCTGGCATGACTGCATAGCTCATGGATAGGGAGTTTTCTTTCTTTTTCTTCCCCTTCTGTCCTCCCTCACCTCTGCCCTCTTCAACCTTGGCCTTCACATGTTAAGGCTCCAGCTGAAGGTATTAGGCCAAAAGCGGTGCAGAATGAGAGGGAGAAAAAACTAATTAAATGAGCCATTGAATAGGAATGGGTATTTTGGGGTTTTTTTGGCAGGCAAGGTGCAGAACTACCTTTGCCATTCATTTTACTTTTCTCTAGCAGCAATATTCTGGAGAAGGGGAGAGCAGTCAGGAAGGAAAGAAGTGTTGGTAGATCCAGATTTTAGCTCTTTTATTTTCTAGCAGCATTTCTCACTTCACAAGCTGCCTGCATGAAACAACACGAAACAGAACTGTAACTAACCTGGATAAATACACAAATTAATATTAGCCTCCTCCTTTTCCCCCCTTTCTCCATTCACTTACACCACTACTGTTACTTCATGTAAATGTCCTAAATCTTTTGGCATAATGGAAAGGAGAACTTTTCCCTCTCAAATGTGTCCCATGTGCTTCTGTTTGGAGGTCATGCCTCTTAAACTTTGGCTACTTGAAAAGGATTAAGATTTAGGGTTCAATTCTGCTCCTAAGGAAATCTCTGGGAGTTTTTGTTTGGCCACACGAACAAATCAGACCCTTTGTGTAGTTGTGTTCAGAAAAAGAAGGAAGCAGGCACAGCAAAAATTGTTCCTTCCATCTCCAATTACTCTCATCCTTCTCAGTGTAGCTAAATTGTTTCAGTACAAAATACTTTAGCCTCCTTTTTTTCTCTGGGTCCATGCCTGCTGGTGGGACACTAAATGGGTAATAAGTTTGTCAGCATCTGAAAATAAGTGCAAAACTCTCTCTTGTTCATTCCTTCATGTATCATGATAAGTCTGTGCCCTATTGTGGGCAACACTTACATCAGCAGTTGCAGTAATAGAAAAGCTAAATTTATGTTAAGCTGCTGCTCAGTAATTACTGAAGGAAAAAGAAGCTGTCTAAGGAAGAGGCATCTCCAAGCTTTTCCCTGGATTGCTGTCAAGTGAACACATAAACAGAAAATTTGATAGAGCAGCTCCGGTTTTTGACAATAGAAAGCTGTCATAGGTGCCCCATTCAGTTTGTACAATAACTAGCAGCAGTATTTTCTTGATGTGATAAGGAAGCACTGGGAAAATTTAGTCACCAGTTTAGGCTGAAACAGGCAAACCTTGTCAACACTAAAAAGCTAGGGACGTGTGTCTGCTTCCAAAGAGGCAACAGTTTCACACTTCAGTGAATCATTCACTTAATACAGTAGCCAAAAGACACATGGAGCAACCCAGAGTTTAACTCATTCAATATCAAAGTGGGCATGAGTATAGCATTTCTCAGCATTTGTGGTGAGGCTTATCCAGAGCCCAAAGGGCATAAAATAAATAGCCAGAAACGTTCATCCAAACATCCAGCTAAGTGAGAAGCAACGTATCTCCTCAACCAGAGGCCGGAGCTGGCTGTCTCTGCTACTTCCCTGGCAGGTGTCTGAGCACAGGTGTGTCATTCAGCAGCATATGCTGGTCCTGAGGGCTGTCTCCTCTTCAAGCCATGGATGATATTTTTGGTAGTGACCCCAGGCAGCTGGGATTTTGGCACTGTATAAGGAACCATTGTGTGTATATTTAAGCCCTAAATGCTTGTACAGGAGGAAAGATAAAGCTGTATTGGAAGGTCCTGCTCTGTTCTAGTTGTTTTCCAGAAGGTCAGAGATCACATACCTCAAACTTCAGGCAAAGTGTAAGTTATTAATGCAGGGGGGTGGTTGGTCTGTGTCTTGTCTCATGTCAGGGATGATTTGCACTGATCTAGAATTGAAGCAGGTTCAGTTTACTGGAGTGGCAAATTTTGTGTCACAATATCTCCGAGCCTGATACCACTGACAAGTGAAAAATGGGCTTTCAGATTAGGTGAGACCCAAGAAAAAATGCTGTAGATGTGAGCCAGTACAAGCAATTGAGTGGGACTGGAGAAAAACAAAGGGATTCCAGAGGTGTTGCTATGGCTTCCTATATGTAGGCTTTAAAATTATTTGCCTGTGACCTAAAAAGCTGTCTCCCATTTGGCATGAAGATTCTTGCTGTTGCAATATGAGGCAGGAAGATTTTGGATGGGGCTCAGGACAGGATTTTAGCACATTTTGAGAGAGCTTGGTGCTGGTGAAAATTCCCGAGGCAGGCTATCCAAGTTGCAGTATATTCACTGAAGGAGTGCACTGTGCACAGCAGCGCTGGGAGAGAGAGGGAGCCTCCATCTCGGTCTTGCCACACTGGCTTCGTGTTGGCTTGGAGATGTGCCTTTGTTTCTGATGGCTAGTGAGGGAACGAGGGGAGAGGGAAGGGTGCTGGAATTAGTGCTGTTTTCAGCCTGGGATGAGAATTACTCTGAAGATATGCAATTAGCACCTACTAAGTATTTTCTAGAGTAGTCAAGCTGACTGGATTTCGGGTTACTATTCTCAGGGGCCTTTCGGCATTGCCAGCTGCTCTGTGAAAATCATAATGAGAAGCAAGCCTGCTTCAGCCCCCACAGGACAACCCAGATGAGAAGGATTTAGGAATAGCAGCAGCCATGCTGATCTGGAAGGCAGCCTTGCAGCATGTTGAGTCTAGCAGCTTGGACAAGGAGCTGCCCTTGGAAAGGATCCTGCCTCTACTTCCTGTCATGGCAGAAGGCATTGGGGATTGGCTTGTGACTCCTTGAAGTGGCTTATTTAATGATTGTGTTCAGAAAAAAAGAGGTACCTGTTATTTAGCTGTACTATCATGGTCATTTTTTCCTCCTAAGGGGTAGAAGTGGGGACACAAGAGGAGAGATGATTATGCCAGTGGTGTGTTTTAGTTGCACATTCACACGCTGCAATACATGGAAATGAATTAATGCGTAGTTCCTGGTAGGGGGCCTGGATACTTTGCTATCTGTTAGTGGAAAAGGCAAAAATCAGACACTTGTGCATGCACACAATAAAAGAGAATCAGGATTTACATTTGGTATCCAAGGAAGCGAGAGCAGAATCCTGCAGGGCTTTCTGTTCATTGTTTAAATGTTGCCATAGCGATATCTCAGGGCACAAGTTACATGTTTTCCACTTCTGGAGCTGTGCTTTCCTTCTCTCCTCTCTTTCTTTCTCTCTGTCTCTCTCGATATTCTAAACTACCAGGAATATCTCCACAGCAGAAATTTGCACAGCAATAGCAAAAGGTGTTTGCAGGCTGCATTATCTGATGGCATATCTGTCTGTATGCTCTTCACTGATATTTGCTAATATGTTAGAAATCCAGTTAGGAGGAAATTGTTGGATAGAAGTGGAGTATGGGACTTGTTGTTAGGACATCGAGCATATTACAGGATTTTCTGTAGTGGTGATATGTTAATTGAATAGCTGCAGGCAAGCAAAGTGTAGCAGTCGCTGACAATTAGAAACAACAATGAACTTTCCAGGACTGAATCTATTCCTTGGGCATATTAAAACGTATTTCAGGTATATACCATAGCTTGTGTAAATTTAAATACTAACACCACTGTAATTCTTGAAATTCTGTTTTCACAGTGCTAAGAAAAGATTTACCTTTGCTGCTTGTGAAAGGGAGAGAGGCAGCATCAGATCACTGAATAAAATCTACCACAGTTTTGCTGCCAAGCTTGTACTTGTTATGTCAAGACTGTGGGGGAGCAATATAGCCAGGAACCAGCAGAATTTAAAAGTAAACCAACCAACCCCAAAGCAAAGCAAACGATTCCATCAACAATTATTTCACTTGCAACTGGATAAAGCTTACTCAGAAGTTTCACAGCAAGATAAGTTAAATACATGATGTTTTCTCTGCAAACCAGCAGCAATTCAGAGCATTCATTAATGCTCTTTGTGTTTGAGGAGTCAGTTATTTGACAGCTATGGGATTATGGGATTCATACAGTCCTGTGCATTAAAATCATCCTCAGAAATATGGATGTGATTTCCTTTCATATTTGTATGGACAGTGTGGTATGACCTGACTTCTAGAAGGCCCAGGAGTTGGTGCTTTTACTTCACCATACATATAAGAATGATTGCCCAAAGGATCTGACCTGATGCTGAAAAACAGTGGTAGTAAGTTTCAGAAAGTATTAGTGTTCTTCAGACCTGCAGCACATTTGGATTTTGCTTACAAGCCTTTCTTCACTTCCATGGCAATAATCTCTTCCCTCACATGCCGTGTTACATGGGAAATAAAGCCAAGCACATAAAGAGCCTGGTTATCAATGTGGGGGTGCAGCATGAGTCATAACAGTGCAGGTTTCCTCACACTGCTCATCATCCCACCTTAGTCATGATCTTAAGATAAAGACTGTCTTGAGACCTTAAGCAGGCACTAACTCTGTTCATGTACTTTGAACTCGCCCCGGAATCTTTGCAATGGGAAAAAGGTGGCCATCTGTGACTGGGATGGGGGGTACTCACACTTCTCATGCTCTGCACCCACTCATCAAATTACTGGAGATCATCAGATTCCATTTTCTTGGTTGGAACTTATGGCAGGGAGTAGAGGATGAAAGTTTCATCATATTGGATCTTCATCACCCGTATATTAACATTTTACTTTCTTGTTAATCTCCAAAACCAGCTATTAGTGGACTATTCATATAAGAGAAGAGGATGACAGTCTCTCCATGAACTGGTATAAGTGAGACTTCTGTCTTGCAGGAATTAATTAAAAAGATTGAGGATTTTTATTCATTAATGGCCATTTTTTGGCCTTAATTCAGCATTGTAATGTGTATGAGCTAGTTGGTTCTGTAGCAGCCCTTCCATGCAACCAATTTAATTAGTTTTACATTTCTTTTTCTTCTATCATCATGAGAAGATAAAAACCCAGTTTTGCTCCAACTGATCTCAATTGGATATTTAGTAATTACTTCAGCAGGACTGATCTTGCTCTGTAGGTTTTTGTTTTGTTTTTTCTTTATTTCCAGAGATAAATGCTGGAATAAGTATTTATATTTACAGACATAAAAAGATGATCTGAATGCCATTTTGAGTTAATATGCTGCAAGCTTCCAAATTTCCAAAGGTTCCATGTTCCTTTGCCATCCCTGCTGACATTCCAGGTGTTAGTGCATTTTTTCATCAGTGTGTAGTGTAATAATTGATGAATTAATCTCACTGCCACAGCACAACCTCAGTTTATATTAACAAAACCAGCTATTTTTAAAATTACATATTTTCCGTCTGAATCCTCAGTCCTTAGGATGGTGTAATCTCTGTGTATTGACTATCTACGTCAATAACTGAATATTGTGACATGTTATAATCGGTTTAACAAAAATGCTATAGTTTTCCTTTTAAAATCTAGAAGAGGCTTTATATGGACAGAAAGAGGAGGGTTAAGGAATCATACTTTTGTCTCCCTCAACACATGCAAGTTTCAAACGAAGTGTGCAAAAATATATTCAATTCCATGAGCTTCTTTGCCAAAGGGCATATATGCTGTGTTAAGGGTTCTTTACTTAGCTGTTTGGTTTTACAAGGATTGTCTTTGCCCATACTCAGTTTGTGAGCCCTTATTGGACAGGCAGGTTCTTCTACAAGTGGTTATATATTATTTTTCTGGAGGAAAGCTTTTATATTTGTTACATCCTTTAAAGAACTGAGGTTCATTGTTAAGGTTGTTGATGACACAGCTACTAGAGGGGAAGGATGGTGACCCCATTAGCCTTTCAGGTTGCTCATACGCAGTGCACAGTCTGCTACTTCAATAAGAGTTTTATTGCATTTAACGCCCGTGTGAATTTTGACTGTATATGGTGCAGGGAATTAAAACCATAATGGATTTCTCCTTTGAACCAGAAAGAGGTCAGAAAACCTCACCTTCAGTGAATGTTCATGTTGATATCCCTCTTTCTGTAATGTGCATTTTCCTGAGTAGTCTGGCCCTGAAGATTGAGTTACATACATTAAGTAAAGGCCTGGAGGTATCTGTTAAAGACTACTGAATCAAACCATAGTGGAGGATGGCTTAGTCCTTAGGTAACTTGCCATAGCATGTGGAAAAAATAATTGCTTTTTTTAATGGGAAATTTCAGGTTTGGGGATATGTACGAAAATGTCATGCAGCAGTAGTAGAATGTCATTATGAGTTGCAAAAAAGTAGATTATAAATTCCTATCACAAAAGGTATTGCATCTAATTTAAAGTATCATCTAGATAAGATTTTTTTGTGGCAAAGAAAGATAAGATTGCCTATGGCAAATCAAAGATAAAAAGCCGCCAATGATGCTGCTTCAGAAATACCTATCTTCTAAACCTAAGGAAAATTATAAGAAAAATTGATTGGAAAGGACATATAAACAGAAGGCTGTGAATATAAACTGGTCTGTTTCTAGGAATATATTCTTTTGCCATAGAAAAACCAAAATCATAAAAGAGTTCATATTTGACTTTGAGTCTGTCTTTGATACAAGGGAAAAGGAAGTAAAAATTTGACAGTTAAACAAAAACCAATATCAGAACAAACTAGTACATAGTAGAGAAAAAAGAGGAAATCATATAACAACCTCTATTAAAAAAAATAAGGCATAAAAGGAGTACAATTGATGTCATAGGAGAGAACTGTTGTGATTGTGTGGTAGTCTTAGAATACACAAGAAATAAGGGAGTATTGCTGTTCTTTTTGTTGTTTTTATTGGCCACATCCTGTGAAGAGCTGTGGGCAATAGTGATGCATAACTGTCAGAATAATTCAATTAATATTTCTATGCTATATCTGGAAAAAAATTTATTAAAAAAAATTATCATGAAAGGATTTTGGGGAATATTTATTAGGGGACAAATATTCTTAGATCAACAGTCCTATTTTACTTTTTCAAAAAATTATCCAGGGTATGTATCTAGAAAACATTCTAATGATATAAGTGAAACTTGTAAGGACTTGGTAACCATTGGCTATTTCCCCTGACATAAATTTCAGTCAAAGTAACTGAAAATACAATACAGGATTCAACTGGTAGAAACTTAAGGCAGGGAAAAGTTTAATGTCAATAATATGGTATTATGGGAAGTATTTTCTATCAAGCAAACAATTTGACCCTTTTATACTGCTCTGCTGGTAGATAGCAGTTACCATGGAAATAAAGTACACTCAGTCTTTAAAAAAAATAGGATACTTAAGTAGCTTACAAGCACTTGTAAGATGTTTAAATGTACGTATTGTGAGGAAATATTTTTTAATGTAGTATAAAGATATTGTAACCCTTTTTACAATAATTGTACCAATCTTCTAGACAAATCATTGACAGAAAATTACACTTAATATAAGTGTGGACGCCACAGTTAGCAAGATGACCTAGATAAGAATGCTCTTAGGATGGGTATGTGAGGGTAAACTGGGTGAATAAGATTAACTGAGCTAACTGAGAGGACATTTCACAAAACTGAAAATGCTAAAGAGGAGAATTGAAAACAAAACTAAAAACAAACTCATAAAGTAGGGAAAAGTACAAACACTCCTCCAATAATCAAAAAATAAAAAAAAAAACCCAAACAAACAAACAAACAAAAAAACCCACAAAAAAAGCTTGAATAAATGTGCAAAAGAAGCATGAAGCTTTTAAAACATGAATGGCTGGACAGGTTAGAGAAACAGAGCAAAAAAACTTTTTTGATGCTGCCAGACATTGACCGCTTTCATTTCAACCTTTGGCTTGGTCTGGCCGAGCGGCGCTGGGCGCTGTGAGGAGCCAACATCCATCTGGTGGAGTGACAGCACAGGGTGACCTGCACCTTGTAAGAGCAGGCATCAGCTGGGAGATAGCATGGGCATTGGCAGATTGCAGGGGACCACCCAGAGTTGGAAACCTGTGTGTCAAGAGGCAGAACGAGCAAGCAGGGGAGCCTGCACTCCCAGAAATGTGGATATGCTCGTAACCAGCACTCGTATCCAGTGGGGATATCTGAGTGATGTTGCTTCATGGGATTAATTATATAAACATTTTTTATAGTTTCTAGGTATTTACTGCTGTTTTGTATATATTTAGTATGGTTTATTTGTTGTATTGTTGATCCTGAGCTGGCAGTGAGTGTCAGTAAATTAAATGTCATTGGCTATAGTGATGTGATTTCAATCACATGAATTGAGAAGTTCTTCCTTGAGACCAAGTGAGGCAGCATGATAAATAAGACAGGCATACCGAGTGATATTGGATGCAAAATGTTACATATAAGAAGGACAAATTCTGAATGAGGGACAGTCATCTGTAAAACCAACTCTGAAGAGGATTTGAGATCTCAACAGGCAAGAATTTCCACATGAACTCCCACAGTGATAATGTTAAAAAATATTATGTCATGCCAGAGAAACAGATTAGTGATTTTTACAATGTCAGTGGCAAAACTGGAATGTTGTTTGCATTTGAATTGGTCCATATTTAAAAAATTTTGTTGAAAAGATTTGATCCACAAAAAATATTCAGTGCTGAATAAAAAGGAAAAAAATTAGTACTTTAACATTAATCTATTCATTAAGAAACGCAAGAACTGATGTGATTAGTTTAAAAGGAAAAAAAAACAACAGATGTTTAAATGTTTTGTAATATACCAAATAAAATTCTAAGAAGAAACAGTAGATGAAAGCTGAGGTCTCATAAATTCATATTAGAAATTAGGGGATAGTTTTAATGTTGAAAATAATTTAACATTTTTTAAATTAATGGAGATGTATTTTTTCTGTCTCTTGGGGTCCTTATCTTTGTGCAAGGCCATTGTAGTGAAATATTCCTTATTGTGTTTTGTATATTTGTGTTTTGTATATTTTGATAATTCAGGGAGGCAGAATAGATTATTCTGAGGTCCCTGTACCCTCATCATACCCTGCCTGTGATCATCCTGCAGGTAGAAGGAATGTAGCCTGGGCATCTATAACCAGGCTTCCAATCCTGTCATCAACAAATATGTGTAGCTTGCTATGAGCAAAACACCCCAAAGGATTTCACTCTGCAGTCCATCATTCCCTCTCTGCTGAGATTGCTATCAGAACACCAAAGCAGTTTTTGGGTCATCTGCTGCTTTATGACAGTACTCTGACTCAGTACCTCAGACTTCTGCTTGGTTGGAAAAATGTCCTTTGAAATCTGTGAATTTGTCAAATCTGAAGTGTTCTATAAAGATGGATTTTGAAGGCTGTGCTGCGGGTGAACAAATACCGTGTGCATTTACTTGTTCACTGGGTACCCAATCCACTAACTTATGTGACCAAGCTTCTACCTCCTTCAGAGTTCTCTTCATAGTCTAGGGGTTTGCAAGTGTTTAGGTATTGTACTTCTGAAACTGTCTTTTCAGCAACCTGGGCCTTCAGCCTGAAGAAGTCCATTTGTTTAAGCTGATCCAGATGTTCAATATCTAAATCAAAACCAACTAAAATTATTGTCTCTGAGTTTGTATCCAGTTTAGGCTTCTGATATGAATCCAGATATTAATTTCTGCAATAGTTGGTGAGATGATATCTATTTTGCAATAGAGATAGTCTGAAATGGAATAAATATAGAGGTGTCAAAGTTGGTATTCCAACATGCTCTCTGCTTACAGAACACTAAAGATTGCTTTGAACATATCCTTTTCTTGCTGTGAATGGCTGCTAAGCATTTCAGACTAGAAATGTGCTTTTCTGTCTTCATAAAATAACTCCATTTGTGGACTTGATTTTACGTATTTATTTCTTTTGCTAATTCATGTCTTAGGTTTGGGAAGACAGAGAGGAAGAAAAAATTAAGTGAACTTTCCCCTGCATCTCTGCATAATAGCTTCTGGTAGTGTAGGTTGAAATTACATGCAGTCTCAATGGGTTATCTTCTCATATTTCTAGTTACTCTTCACCTTCCTTGGACACTGTTCTAAACACTTCTGAAAAAAATTGCTGATGGAAATCTAAAATCAATATACATATTTCATACTTAATGGTGAGGTAGGTGTTCACTTTCTCTGTTTAGAATTCTGTAGTCCAAGTCAGTTTTTTCATATAAATTGGGTTTCCTCCATTCATGTTCCTTCCTGGAGTAGTGTACAATTTTATTTTTATGGGTGAGTGTAGTTAGTCCGAAAGGCCATGGAATGTAGGAATGTATTCTCTGAGGTAGCAAAGGGCATTCTTAATGTTAGGAAGCTCTGGGTGAGGTCAGAGACAAAGTTATACTTCTAAACATGGTACTCTTTTCTGTATTGTTCTCCTTTTTGCACCCTTTACTGTACCCTGCCTTTGGATAGACAACACTACTTCTGCAGGAATTATAAAAATGAATTAGGTGATCTCACGTGCTTGTTTATAGGAGAAAACAGTGTGCATCACAGGATTATAAAACACTAACCTGCACTGAGCTTGCACTGATATTGCTGGCAAAGCTAGTGCATGTTAGGTTGTATTATCCAAAGCCCTGTTAATAATGACTGAGAATGTCTGTCTAGGTAGTCAGTGTAGTAATCAGCATTTTGAATATTCATACCCCATCTTAATCCTTATGCATTATTCCACATGTATGTTTCATATAGTGTAGTCCTGGATTTTCAAGGAAGGAGGCTAAACATCCTTTACTGCTCCCTTACGATAGAAATCAGCAAATTTCCCAAGTACTGAAATCATGTTTGGGATTTTGTCTTACCTCCCTCCTAGTCCCTTCTACAAATTCTTTTGTCAGAGGTTCGTGTAACTGCTTCTCAAACCATTGACCTAGCTTGGGACTAGCCACATGGTTACAGAGACCAACACAAACTTGGTTTACTTACTAGAAAATCTAACTTTGATAGGGCTGCTCCTCAATCCTTGACTGGAGTTCCTTATGAATATTGTCTGTCAGTAGCTCATCTCCTCCCAGTGGCAGCAGAGTTCCGAAACTCTTTCTCTCAGGTTGTGCTTCCAAAGAGTACTTTGCTGCCAGAGGTCTCTGGAAGACTAGAACTATCATTGAATGATCATGGCACCGGGGAGAGGTGTCTGAGGAGAGTGGAGGAAAGCAAACTGTTGCATGAATCTGAGCATTTCTGTAGCTTTTTTTAATGAAAAGTTAAAAACTTCTAGGATACAGCACTGTTCTTGTCAGCTTTTCCATGCAGATGGAGCTATGGACCAAAATGAAACCTCACTGAAACTAAAACAGATTCTATATTGAGGCAAAAATGTACTAGAGGAGCTGTCAGTTTAATTTCACTGGTATGAGCTGAACTACTTTCACTGCTAAAGCTATATATAAGTGTCTGTATGTGTGTTTAGGTGGATAGATTGCTCCTGAAAGTTTTGGAGTGTATTTGGCCTTATGACATATTAAAGTGATGATTCTTTGCAGCTGTGGTTGCATTGTAGAAAAGTAGCAGGGAAATAGTGTTTTATATATATATTTAGCAAAGCACCCGCTTCCATGTATTTTTTTTTCTTTGTAGGAGTGGGATATAAATCTCCACACATTAATCATGTAGATCTCAGATGATTTCTAACACCGACTGCATGGCAGTTAGGTAAAAAAGGAACTGCCTTCAGAAAGGTTTAAGAATAAGTTTTTCCTGAAACAAGTAATGAAACTATCACCCCCCCTCCCAAAAGCAAGAAAATAGATCTTGTTTCACGGCTTTCTCTCCTCTATCATTTGAAATTATACCTTTTGAAGGGAAAATGCAATTAGGAGATACATTTAAATATAGTGGAAGGGTCAGTCTTGTGTAGTGTAGTGGGCACCACTAGAGATTTCTTGACTCTGACCTTTCTGTGGCCTTACTCATTGTTTGAAACAAAACACACAGACTCTATGTTGCTCCTTTTTGCCTCTCTGTAGCTGAAGAGAGAGATCTGTCCTGCAACATTCACATATTGCAGGACAGATCCTTCCACAATGTATGCAGCCAACACTCTCTTCTTATAAGAGTTCAGACATCAAAACAAATCTAATGTAATTTAAGAAGTGGGAGTGGAATTTAGGAAGAGATTTTGTGAATGTAAGATTTAAGTTGCGTGAAAGGTACTTGAATAAAAGGTATTTTGTAAGCACAGTTTTTATTACAATCTGTATCACCATATATAAAACAGTGCTTCAGTGCAGAGTAAGGGATGAAAACAAAAAATATATACATCTTTTGTCTTAAATATTCCATTCATTAAATAATTCTGGAGACATGGGTCAATTTCTTTTCTTGTATTTCCATTGTAAAGAAAGGTTTTTCCTCATATGCCAGCATTTTCATACCCCTATTTTATATTCAGACTCTTAGTGGTCTTTTTCCTACTGACTTACTGTACTCTGGGCATAAATTGAATTGCACAAAAAAACAAACAGACAAAAAATTCCTTCCCTAAATTTAAGCAAGATCATAAGCCTACCAATTCTTACTCTTAAGAGTAGATAATTGCAAACATAAGCTTATTTAAATATTGCTTTGATATTCTAGCTCTAAACAAGTAAATAAGGAGTATTCAAGCAAAATCTTATCACGCTTTCTACATGTTTTACACCAAAATTATGATTCATTTATTTTCAGTTCATACAATATAATGGTTGAAAAGCACAAACCCTCTTTTCCCTGGACACTGTGAATTTTTATCTACTCTGCCAATTGTCAATTTTCACAAGCATTAAAGATAGAAAGTTCTTTTTGTCATAATTCATAATGTTGGTTGCTTCCATTTGAAATGATGTGTCAGCTTGTTATGCATTTAGTAGATGAACCACTTCCTACTCATGGATGACAAGTTTCTGTAGTACTCCATTAATATAGAGATGTCCCTTTTTCGTTGAACCCAGGAGACTGATTTCTTTACTTTGTCTTACTGGAAGGTTAAGACCAAATTAACGACAAAGATCTAGGCAGCTAATTACCAAGTATAATATATATCTGCAAGAGGCTGTAAGAGTTTTGGCTGTCGTAAGGCCTAGGACCTGATGTAGATAACTGATGTAGATAAGAGGTATTTAGTCATGACAGTATTTGCTTATTGATTCATAGCAAACATGCATGGAAAGGTATAAAGTCAGCAACTGGTGTTGTGCATTGTTATTGCAATGATAGCATAATCTCTGATACTAAATCATCTCCTTTCAACCTACTCTCTAGTTCTGCAGACACTCATCCTCTCCCTTCTCTGCAAATAAGCAGATGGAGAGTATGTGAACTTTGAAATGTGATTCAGAGGTCAAGAGATTTAGAGTCTCGGGAGGAAAGTGAAATTCACAGCTAAGGACAATTTACTGTGACCAACCTACCCCCAGGAAACTCCCAGGACAGCCAAAGGGCTTGGTGATGTCTCGATTTCTCACATTGTCAGTTGCCATGAGTTTGCACAGGAAGGCATGTCTGCTACTGAATTAGAAATACTCTGATGAGTAAAAAACTGTTTCTTTGAGAAGGAGTTTTCAAGATCAGAAGTTTGGCTGAATGTAAGGTTTCCAGTGTACTGTGCCTATACATAAATCACTGCTTATAAATTGCAAATTCAGTATAATAAAATTTTATCAGACTTTGGGAAAGGGAAAAATGTAGTGTTAGGTTTCTTCCTTTTTTTTTTCCACTTTTAATTTTATTTTTGTTTTTTTATTTATGATTTTCCTTATGACTGTCTGTGGAGGTAGCAACACAATTAAAACACTGAAATGGATATCACCTGCATGTTTGCCTCTGCTTGGCACATTAAGTATTTTTTATGAATTGGGTTTAACATAGAGTCTTTGTCTTTTGGTGCTGGGGTACTTGGAATAGCTTTGGTGAATTGCTTAATTGTTTATTGATTTCCTAATTTTTATGGGTTTTATTCTTNCTCTTTAAAAAATTCTGGGAAAAGTTTACATTAATTCAGAGGTCCTTATCAAAGTTTTGTGCATTGTGTAAATTCCGTGTTGCCAGAATGATCAGGGTAGAAGTTACACAGAGGTTCCTCAACAGTTAACTAACCAAATAAAGGAGAAATTGTCCACATGTTCAGAATTCATTTCTCACATTGGAGGCAGAAGATAGTTATGGTAAATTTTGCAACAGGCTACTCCCACAGGGTCATATTTTATTAAACTGAGAAAATTGGATGAGTCAGAGCCATGACTGTCTAGGAATTTAAAGAAAATAATTGACACTTTTGTCTCCCAAACATACTGTATTTTTCTTTATTTTTGTGGTGGGTGTTAGGTTAAGAGATGTCTACATAAACTTCAGCTGATGAAGAGAACAAGATGGTACGGGTTTTTTTGCATTTTGCTTTGGTTTGCATTCCACAAAGGAGATCTGCTTCATACTTGAGTTTTCTACACATTACACTCCTCTCTTTTACTGTTCATCAAAAAATTCCTGACAGTATTCCTCTATTTTTTAAATCCATCTGATTTGCCTCTTCTATAATAGCAGAGTTGTTGCCCCATTATGGTAGTAGTGTATGTGCAACAGTGGACTCAAAGTAGAAAGCTAAAGCACTGATTCAAATTTTAGCATGGCAAATTTCCCTCCACCCTCTGAGTTCATAAATGAAAATAATTGGGCTACAATGCCAAGAAATTAGTATCCTAACACAACTCCACAATGCTGTGAAAACATAGCATTGCATAACTGTGATTCCACTGAATGGTATCATTATGACTAAAATTATCTAACGTTGTGTTGCCTTTTTGTTCAAATCTGGCAAGAATCAGACTATCTCACCATGGTACACAATACGTTTTCTAAATATGGGTGAAAAACTAGAACATTCTTCAGAACAAGTATTGCCTAAATACCACAGAAGCGAATGGAAAATTCTGGCCTTATTTGGTGATACTTTCTTGCATTGAAATGTGATCAGCACATCAGTCATCTTTAGAAGGAAGTAAATGCCTCTTACCAGATGGAAAATAAATTAAACTGAGCATTTCTCATTCTTCAGACGGTAGGTGCAAAAGTAGAAATATTTTTAAGATACGAATCTGCAATATTTTGAAAGAGTTGAAATAAAAAAAAAAATCCTAATTTGTAAAATGTAAATTCCTTTTAAAGATCATTTTGGCTCATGCCACCAGTAAACTTACCCAAACAGTGTAAATAGCTCTTCCTAGTTAGTTTCATTCTTCTTGAATAAATGTGAATGAGATTTGAGTAAATGAGAGACAGTTGTTATGCACCATGACTAAAAAGCAAGAAGTGATGGTCTGGGGCGAATTCTCTTCAAACAACAAGCATACACAATATTAATGCCTGGGGACAAAGAATCCTCAATTTAAATTTTACGGACTTTGTGTTTCTAGTTTCTTTATCACCACTATTCCAGAAGGCATGGGAATTAGCTACCACCATTATCTGTGATAGCAGAGGGTATAAACGGAAGCCCTCAAACTTCAGTTCTTTGGGTAAGACAACTAAACCTATATCTGAACACTTTACATACCCAGTTTGCCTGTGTCAAAGAACCTCAAAAGCTGCAGTTCTCATGGGTTTCAGCTCCTATGATACCATAAAAACGGTTGACTTCTAACATAAAGTAAATCATGTATTTAATCAGACCTGTCTTTCAAATATAAAAAGAATTAGTGTAGTTTGGTTTTGTGTTTATCTTTTCAAAGCTTATGTTGTTAGATTATGTCAGTGTGCTTGCATAGACTGGAAGATGAATGATCACAGTCCTATGGTACGGGCTATGGAAACACTTATTAAATAGAACTGATAAATGTAGTTTAGCTTAACTGTACAATTGCATTTATTGCCAGATCCAGTCTCTTATGTATATACGACACAGGTACCCTAAGTCCAGTCCTGCTGTATATATATCAGAGGGGCATTTCCATGGTGAGCTTTATCTTTATTCCTTACCTGATTCTTTTATAGAATGTGTTTTCATTTTGCTAAGATCAGAGTATTACAGAGAACATACATAGTAACTGACTTGCTGTGTTAGTAACTCTCTGCATTGCACTGAGGAAAATATAACACCATTTAATATCAAATGTGCAATCAAGGAACAGCTGGGTGCCTTTTGCAGTGTTCCAGAGCTGGCCAAGGAAATTAAATCAAAAGTCATTGAGTAATTATTCTCATTGTTCGTATTGATGCATTAGATCCTATCTAAGTCCAAATAGAGTGCCCCAATTGTTAAAAGAACCATTTACCCCTTTCATCCCTCCTTCATCCAAAGACATTTGATACAGTGTTAATTCTTAAAAGAAATTGTCATTTCCTATAATTTTTTTCCCCCATGCTTCTACCACTGTTCTGAGTTGTTGTAGAGGTAAAATGTACTGAAGGAATTCCAGAGTGATCAAGATACAGTAACCCAGAGGTATTACATTAAATGGAGCTCTTTTCCTAAAAGGCAGTCATTTTATGCTTGCTTTTGTGTAGGGTAGAGTAAGTGCAGCAAAATTTAGTAGCTGTTACATGTAAATATTAAAGATCATTATTTGGTTAGAAACATAATAATTAATAACAAATGGAGTAACGAAATGCGAACGCTTGAAATAATGGTAACTCAAATATAAACACAAAGAAGTGTATTAAAAGGTATAATTATTTTATAAACATAAGACTCAAATGTATCTGAAAAACACAGCTTGAAAATTCAAGTTATTTTATTGTGCATGAGATGACAATACAGATGAGAGTAAATGAAAAGCTAGACTGAACAGTTGTTCAACTCCTTCAGCAGGGAAAGGAATATCCAAGAAGAATCCCAGGAAGGGATTTGTGATTTAGTTACAGTTCCAAATCAGACAATGCCTTGATTCATAAAGAAAACAATTTATTGCAATCTGTTCATTTTACTACATTCTTTACATAAGCCTTTTTCAGCTTCCTTCTGTGTTGGCAAAGCAGTGTTAAGACTCTCCCTTCTACTTCTTCTGTCATCCTTACTGAAAAGAAAATATCTGGAGACTGTGTGATCTGGATACGACCTGCAGCACTCAGGATGCTTTACTGGATCAGGACTAGGCCTCTCCACCGTGCAGGACTGGGCCATAGAAGAGAAATGCAAGGTGCTATAATAAGCCAAGTGCAAAATAGGATTACAACGTCATTAGAGGCTGTAGTTCAGCACCTTTTAGACCCTTGGGAAACAAATGAAAGTGAGTTTAGAACTAAACATTCTGTTCTTTCAAAATAGTGGTTATTGCTTCTAAAATTTTAATTATTGCGTATAATATTGGATTAGATCACTAATAAAATTTAATTTATGACTCCTATAAAAGTATACCCATTATGTAAAAAAATTAAACCATGTTTGGTTTTTTCTCCCTATGTCTGTTTCCGTAAGTTGCCAGTTTAGATAACAAAAGACTTATTTTTTCTACTTTTTTCTAAGATTTCTGTACGTTTTTTTCAAACTCGAGTGCCTAAAATAACCCTTCAAGCTATATAAATTTGTTAAACTTCTACTTACTTAATTCTTGCATATTTTAATTAATTTTATTGTGTATTTAAGAGAAAATATTTGTGAATATATCTGTGCAAGTGTTGCCACTTTTATAATTAAATAGAATCAGGAAGTCATTGTATGGAAAGGACTATTAGAAATCATCATGACCACTTGTACTCCCAAAGGGCTCAGTGGAAATGCTTGGGCTCAACCTGGCATCATCCAGTAGGACCTCCCAGTTCTCTCCCTCAGAGTTTCTACTTGAAGAGTCACTATGCCTCTGTCAAGCCATGCTGGTTGCAGACATTTGCACTTCTTGATCTTTCAGATATTTCTGTTGACTCAGTCCTTAAGTTTCTCAAAATCCCCTTCTTTCAGGAAATTAACTACATGATGGCATTCAAAAATATGATTCTGGGTTTAGATTGCTTCTTTCTAGATTCCAGAAATTCCGTTTTCATTAAAGAAAAAAAAAACTATCTTTTAATTATCTTATATTATTTTCTCTGTGTTCCTTGGTAGAATCACATAGTTTCTCTGGTTTGCAGATGTATGATAAATATACAGTATTTTGATATGACTGATCATTCTACAAGCATCAATGGCAAATATTGTGGATACACTTCCATTTTCAGCCAGAACTGAGTACTTGGCAGCAAAAGTGCTGCTGTGGTTATTTGCCTCCATAGCTCTGTTAGAGCAAGGCTAGATTTCAATCATAACTTCAGTTTTGCCACTCATATTTTGCTCAGAGGACTGGCTCCTGGTTTCCAGAACATGTTGAAAATAACCTGATCAAAAAAAACCCCAAAAACAAAAAAATGACAAAACCCCAAAATCTGTCAAGTTTGGACTTACTGTAAAACAGGTTTTATAGCTGTTCTTGGTGTTCTGTAAAGATAGCAAAAAAACCTTTTCCTATAATAAAATATGGAATGTTCAGAAAAACTCCTCCTTATTTATACTTAATAGACATAACATATCACTATGTATTATGCTCCTTGTAATTGCCCTAAAATGAGCTTGGATGGAGGGAATAATTTCATATTTAACTGTCCTTTACAAATGATGGAGCCTTTGGGTCAAGTTAGGTTAAATAATTTGTTCTTCCAAGGCAATCGTTCACTTATTCACAATACCTACCCCAAGAGCTGGTAAGGGCTACCAAGGCAAGAAATCCACCAGGTTCTACTTGACTACAATAGACTGCCATAACTTTTTTCCTGTTCATCAGAAATGAATATAACTATTGTGGTTGGGTTAGGGGTTTTTTGGGGTTTTAGTTTTTTTTTTCTGCTTGAAATTACTTTTAATTTCAAAGATTCTTTTCATTGTATTACAAATAAGAGAAAAAAACCTCTAAGATCTCCTTTGGAATTCAAACCAGATTAGTGTCTAGTGGGAACTAGCAATACTTTAGTAGTATTTGTGATATTTTTTTTCCAAACTTAGTTCAGTACATGTAGTTTTTCAGGGATACACAAATAAGTTTTATTATAAGTACTTTTTGTATGTTTTTCTGTCTAGAGTTCCTGCATTCTTCGGGTTCCTATGATATACAAAGTATCGGTTGGCCACGAGATAGTAGTACTGCAGGTTATTCATGTTTTACTTTGTTATTACTTATTATTTATTATTTATTTTAGTCTTACTTTATTCTTACTACATTATTATTTATTTATGTATTTATTTATTTATTACTTATTTATTTACTTTTTAATATTTTATTTAATAAAGCTTTTCTGTCACATCATCTTTCCCACACAGTCCCAGATATGCAGAACCCTTTTTATTCCATTCGTGTGTGCCTTCAGTGCATTCTGCCAATTGTTGAATTTCACCAGCATTTAAGACTAATTTAATAAAGGGTGTGGAAATATGAGTTTAAATCATTCTTTCAGACTATAAAAAAAAATATTTTTTTCCCTTGAGTTGAAATGAGAAGGATGATAAGAGCTGCTGAGAATAAAAAAAAAAAATATTAAATTATGCCTCATTTTTTATTGTATGTGAAGAAACAAGTGGGGATAGATTTACTTTCTTTAAAAGATCCTGCTCTTACACACCAAACACCATCAAGTTAGTTAAACAACTCTGTAGATAAAGATTTTTCTATTGCATATACCCCACAAAAGGCAGTAGAAGCTCTTGGATAATTGCCCAGTTGCAGACCACAAGTAAAAATTAAGTTAATCAAACTAAATAAAATGTGAAAATAATTTTAATATTTTTTATTTTTTTATTTCTTTTGTTGGGACGAAAACCTTTGGGATTTTATTGAATGACATGAAATTTCCTTTTCTTAACATTGAGTGTAATAGTGACAATGTTTAGGGGATTGAGATACAAAAACCTTATATTTCTGATACTTGTTACAAGAGACTCAAAATAGATAATGACTTTTGTATTGAAAAAGTGATAATATAACCATTTCAAAGAGGCATAACTTCTTTGAAAGAACTTAAATATTAGCAGCTACTGGCAAAAAATATGCTATTAGGATACTAGTAACTATCTTTGTGTTTTTCTTCCTTTTGCCTTTGACATTTAAAAGTCTTTGAAAAAATTCTTGGAAAAAATTTGAGTATTACTAAAAATATGCTCGAAACTCATTGCACTTCTCCTTTAGCAGATATAGAGGATTTCAACAAACATGTACAGATATTCTTGTATTTAAAATAGTTTGCCAATAAAGCCAAAACTGGTTTGATTTTTTTTTTTTATTAAACAAGGAGAGAGAAGCATTTATTCTCTTCTGTCATCAAGAACTTTTGAATACTACTTTCTAGACTTGTATTAATATTAAATCTTTTCTCTAAAATGCTTGCAGGCTTCTAGGCTTTTTGCTCTCTTTGGAGGAGCCTTAGTCTATTCTTTGTGAATGAACTTTGTATATGGATGTAGGCTTGTGGTAAACAGTTATGATACTTAACATTTTCTCCAGCCCAAATCTTTCCTCACTCATTCATCTACTTTTTTATAAGGTCACTGACTTTTGTGATAGGTGACCTTATAAAAATCATGTGACTACAGAAAACTACATTTTAAGGGAGGAATGTTGAACACTGTGTCCAGATGTTGCTTAAAATAGGTTTTCAGATATGAAGGACCAAATGTGAAAACATTCGGGTAAATATCGTGATTATACAGATTGTTCCTTTAAAGCCGGAGGAAAAAGAGGGGAAATGAGGTCACATCTATTTTGATAGTGCTTTCAAAAGGAAGAGGAAGGGAGAAAGAAAATGAAAGAAAGAGGTGTTAAAATGTAGTGGTGCTCCAGAATGATTGACTGGAAGAAGTAATCTCAAAGACAAAAAGGCAAATATAGATGATTTAGCCTTCTGTGTCATCAGTACACAATTGTTTCATGCTGTCTCATGCTTTGTCTACTCTATTTCCAAATGTTCCTGCCTTACAGAATTATGTCTCTTTTGGATAGATTTCAGTCTCATGAAGTGTTTTGCTACTATTTAGCTTATTACCTTCATTTCATACTATTGTTGTTTTATTGGCATTTCATTCTTGCTGTACCATGCTAAATTTTCTTCCTCAAGATCTGTAACCTTCAGATATTCATATAATCACTTTTTTTTTTTTATTTAGTCATGTTGGGCTATCTGTCCTTCTAAAATAAGCTTTACTGGTCACTCTTTCATCTGAATATCCTGCTTGTCATTATCATTTTGGTTATGAGATTGCTTAGACTTAGGGTGACCTTGCATCCATGATTGCATCAGACTCGTGTAAGGTGTATGAAGGAGATGATGGACAAAGATAATGTGAAATATACTGGTAAATTTTCTTTGTCATCCAATAATGCTTTGAATCCAATATTCCTTCAGGTGCCAGCCAGGTGACTGGCAGTATCTCCTCCTCCGATGCCATCACTCCTTCTCAGCGGAAAAGAGCTGGAGCAAAGGATAGTTATTTAAGTTCCCTCTGCCCTGAAGGCATATTTGAGAGAAAACTTGTATTTCTGTCAATTAGCTTTGAAACATTCTTCTAGAGATTTTCTTTACACTGAGACTGCCACTAATGCAGCATAAATGAGATTCAGTATATCTGTACTAGCAATGCATATGTAGTTTAAAGCTAAGTTTCAAAGTTGTTCAAAGCTTCACACCTGCTTTATTTAATTTTCATTTATTTAAATAATAATAGCGTAATACCACTTAGACGTTATGTAGAATTCAGTTTGTGAAATATTTTATTGATTTTCACTGATTATGATCATTCCACTTCTCAGAAGGTGGTTTAAATTACATAATCCTTTTTCAAATGAGTGGATTGCCATACATGTTTTAATATTCTGTGGTGGATGTGTTGGTATATAATTAATCAAGTTTAAATATCTGCAGATTCTGAATTTACAAAATGCTGATGATGTCTAACTTTGAATTCACTGGGACTTCAGTAACCCTGAAGTTCAGGCCATAAGGTTTCCATCACTGAGTACCCAAAATCAGAACTTCAGTGCCTTAGTTTATTTCTTTTCTTTTTCAAAGTAATCCCAACCGGCCAAAACAAACAATAAAATCCCTTTGGCTTTAATTCAGCCCTTTAGACCCCTAGACTTTCAAAAGAGCACCAAGATAAGATTACAGATGCTTCATTTATTGTATCACATTTTTTTAAAAAAACATGATTTAATGCATTCAGATGAAGAATATTCATTGTGAGGCTAATAGGCCCAAGCTGCAGTGTTTTTTTCTTGTGGCAGCATTTGTAATGTGATAGATACTTCCCAGAAAGAAAGAAAAAAATTCAGTCTCTGCTAAAAAATCACATAATGCACATATTATTGGTTTTGTAAATTGAAAAAGAAGGGGAAAGTGTTAATATTTTTTATATATCACAGGAAGAAATAAAGCAAAAAAAAAAGGTGAAGTCACAAAATTGGCAGTGTATTAAACAAGTGACCCAAGAATGTGTTATATATGCATATTCAGAGTGTTGTGCTGCCATCCAGAGGGATTTTCAAAGGCTGGAGAAATGGGCTGACAGGAACCTCATGAAATTCAATACAGAGTGATGCAAAGTTCTACACCTGAGGAGGGACAGCACCTTGCACTAGTGCAGGGCCAGAGGCCACTGAATCTGCAGGCTTGAGCATGGGCTCTGTACCAGATGACTTACAGAGGTCCTGTCCAACCTCAGCCGTTCTGTGAGTCTATGGTATTCCAATACACTGCTCTGCGTAAGAGCTATACTAATGAAATTCCTATTTCACTGTTTTCTTTGTGGAACTCTGACTACGACCATCAGGTCAGGCATTTCGTTGCAGCTGATGAGCTTCTGGAACAGCTGAAGCCAGTTATACTGAGGAATAGCCAATCTAAAACTCTTTATTGGTGTTAGAAACTGTCATAATTAATTGAGATTTATAAAGTATTTCTTTATTTCTGTTTTGGTTTTTTTAAAAATTTTAGATATTCTGTGTCTCACACATTTAACTTGTTGTTGGTATTATAAGATTTAGTTTATATAGATACATGGCATGTACAAAAATTTTAAAACTGTAGAAAAGCATGTGTTCAGTATACCAAAAAAGTTTGCAGAGGGCTTTGTTCTATTAAGCACCATCACCATATGAAGTAGTAGGTGATAAGTAACCCAAGGATGTTAATGATTCCATTAGTATTAAAGTTCAAATTAATGCCTTTCCAGCAGACCAATAACCAGCTGGTGAGAACAGCTGTCACAGATGCAATTGTACACATCACAAAGTTTTTTGTGAAAGAGTTTCTTATTAAAGAAAAATTAATGTTTGCTGGGTTTGGCTAGCAGATTACTTCTGTTCTGAAAAAATCAGTTTTTTCAAGTGGAATCATGAGGCTTGTCCCATTACCAAATAATTTCTCTGGGCTTTGGGTAATTTGTCTTTATCTTGCTCTATATGAAAGGATCAAGAAATCCAAGACAATATTTTTTACAAATTTATTCTTACTCTTTTATGTCCTTAAGATGATGACTGAGATTACTTCCTGGATTTCTAGGCAGACTGTTGCATTCATCACATCCTTCTCAGGCAGGGACAAGATATTTGTAAATTCTCAAAAGCTGCCTTTGGTCTGAGAGAGGAATCTTCTATTCCTGTTCTGCTACTGATCAAACTACCAGCTGTGCTCACATATAGCTTAGTTTTTATTGGTTACTTGGTAGTATTTGAGTGCCATTTGAGTTTTTGCTTCTTTTTTTTATTGACTGGCATGTTCTTTTTTATCATGTAGACTTAGTTTTAGCTGATACATGGATCCCAGTATGTTCTAATGCGAGTCACTGGAAGAGGTTGTTTTTAATTTTTGCATCCAACTTCCTGTGACTTGATATTTCTGGTGGAAATACTACAGATGTCATTAACTTACTGAAACTTGGTTTTCAATTTTTGTATCATTTTGAACTCCATTGATTAGGTTGCCTGTTATACTAATTGTTGTTTATATGTTGTACGTGCTGAAAATATATCTGAATTGGATGCAAATGTAAAGCATTGGTATAGGTATTTGTATGTATATATAATATAGTTAAAATATCAGAAAGATATGATGAAATTCAGAGCTTTGATTTTCTGATTCCCAGTTTGTTGACCAGTCCACAGGAAGTTCTATAAAACTGACATTATTTTTAAATACAGAGATTTCCTTTTTAAATTAAATTGGTTTTGATGCCGTGATTGCAGTAACTAGTGACTTGGTCTTGTGCTTTCCTCTGCCTGATTTTAGGGACCATTGACGGCTGCTAAGATTGATTCTGAGTAAACAGTTTTATTAGGAATTTAATTCTGTTGGGTGCTGAAAATCTTCTCTTCCTACTGAATGCTGCTGAGGGTTGCTAGGCACCTCAGAGGGTTAGTGACTATCACAGCTTGCTTAGCACATGGTACTACATATGCCATTTGCAATCTCTGAGTAGAACAAACTTCTACTGCTGTCACTATAGATTATTCTCTGTGCTTTTGGGGTTGTTTTGCTGTGCTTAGAATGTAAGTCTATCCCTCCTAAAATGGTAACATTCTGTGGATGGGAACTGCTGGATCCAGCAAAAAATAAATGACTGAAGACATGGGAACAGAAAAGATTTGAGATTTTTCATAATAACAATAAAAATAATTAATCTTCTGAAAATTTAATAGAAAAACTCTCCAGAACATCAAACCAGCCAATGACAAAGGCAGTGTGACAGCAATAATAAATCTTAACTTTCTCACAGTTGTTTTTAGGCCTTGTTCTTTTAGCATTGTTTGTTGTGACATGTGTGTTCCCACATACTCTGTGTAATGCCAGCAATATACAGGATGCACATTCCACAAAACAAGCAGATCCCCAAAGCCTCAGGGTATTGAACTGCCCTTTTGTTTCATGTATCCTCTTGCAGAACTACTCACAGAATGACATGCTTTACTGCGTGCCACCTTATTGCTTTATTATTAGCCTTTGTAAAGGTCAGATGGGCCTGACTCAGATTCATGAGGAAACAATGCTGTGCAAAGTTTTCCCTCCGCTGGAGGACCTGCATATTTTTCTGAGGTCCGCAACAGTATTTTTAATATCATGTCGAAAGCAGAGAACCATTTTCAATTCCCACTGTGGTAATCAATGAGATGTAAAATTGCAGCAGTTCCATGCTGCCTAGAGCCTCTCCTGACAAACCTCGTTTGGTTTGTCAGAATGCATAAAGCACTCGTAGGAGCGTAGCATTAGCTCTATTTCTCTCTGATGCGAACGAGCACAGAAAGAAACCAGCTCTTAAGGAGATGTTTTCATTTGCTTAAATAGCCCTGCCGTGGCTGCAGTACAGCAAGATCTTCCTGGGCTATGCATATTTCTTAGGATGGGAATCAGAACCATTACCTGTATATGTGGTTCAGAAAAGCAATAAACCCATGGGCTGGCTCAGCAATTATTTAATTTCTGAAGAAGTAATTCACACGTAGACAGTCAGTCAAGGTAACAGTACAGGTATGCTGTATATGCTGTACTTATTAGTGTATTTGTGATTACTCAGGAAGGTTATGTTTGTCACTGTGCTGCTGTCTGTGACCATCTGGAACTTAATAAGATACAATGTAGAATTTGCATCCTCATTTTACACAGACAGAGAACTCTTTCACCTGAAGTAAAATAAATTTTCTAGGTACTAGCAACTCTAAGCCATTGAAAAAGTCAGCAGTCAGGAATCCACTGAATTATGGGTATATAAATTCATTTGATAGTTCCTTAGAAACTCTTTTACAATATATATTTAGGAGGAAGAAATGCTCAGTGCTGGATGTTTTGAAAGTATGCAGAGTATGGTCCCAGATATTTTCCTGTGGGTGTCATTATAGATGGAGTGATTGGGTAGCTTGTGGCATTAGCAACGGGTGAGAAGCTTCTTGTCTATGCCTCCGATGCCAATAACTGCAGTCATCCCTTATCAATTCCTTGGAGGTGTTTATAAAATGTTCTGTTCTCATTCCCTCTGCTAGTGAAGCAAACATCAGTTTTGTATAATGACATTTCTCTTGACTACCTTAGCTGATAAGCAAAGAATTGAATGAATGTTTGTAAATTAGGTATTCTTTCTCTACACTGATTATTCTTTAAGCATAGAAATTAAGGGGATTGTGAGTTTCCATCTCATTCTAGAACTGGCTTTCAGTACTATATGCCAATTTTCTTTGCTTAATTTTGATTTTTTCTAATGAATAAATATGAGTAAAAATGCAACAGCTAGCATTTCCAAGCTTTCACAAATTGTGTTAAACTTTTTGACAGGAACAACAAAAAAAAAATGTTTAGTAATATGTGTTTCAAGTATTCCATTTACTTTCTTAATTAGCAAGTCAACAAAGTATGAGTTTTCACCTCATGACTGTATTGCGTGATTTGAATTTAAGAAAACACAGACTTTGGAGATGGTAACATGTAACCCTGACAAGAGAATAGAAGGAGAACTGGATATGTTGGAATCACTCTCTCCATGTGATTGTGTCAGGAGCTTGGGTGCTGCACTCAGCTGCTGTGAGATTTGGACCACAGGCTGGGGGAAATCAGGGAAAATGGGGAGAATGATCTGTAAAGAGGAGGTCTGGAATTCTTCACGAGAGAATTTAATATTTCTCTAAACCACTAAAACCAGTCTTAGACAAAAATGTATCACAAATATGATGGTCTCTGAACTCCAATTTCTGAAGTTTGATAGCAGCATAGTTTGCTGGGTTTGTGGGTTTTCTTAGGGTTTTTTAGTTGCTTGGGTACAGTATCTGCTTCTCAAGCTGAAAGTTGGACTCATTATACTTGGATCTCAGCCAAAGATTAAATTTTATTTCTGAAGAATATTTGAAGAAAAGGGGAAAATCATTAAAATTTGCTATCAAATTTCAAATTTATAGAGTTGGTTTTCTTAGCAAAACTTAGGTTCCATCTTTAATACATCTATACCCGCTGAAATTTTGCTGCATGTAGATTGTAATTTGAATTTGTGGTTTGAAATGTTTGGAAAGTTCTGTAACTGGTTGTTTCTAGATGTGTTCTTTTACCTTTCTTTGTTGTTGTTTTTTGTTTTTTTGGGGTTTTTTTCCCCACTCAGGAGTTCAGTGCAGTTGTTGTGTATTTCATTATGTTACTGAATACAAAAGTAAAACATGGTCCAGGTTTTATTTTATACCTCATGTCCTGAACTTGGTCCCCTGGTCAATGTGTGCTGCTGCTTGACAAGTTAAGCAGTTCTGCAGCACAATTCCCTGTTCTGTGGAGAGATTGCCCCACAAGTCCATGTACAGTCCAGCCCTAGACAACTGCAGTTGCGATTATGTTTTTCTTCCTTTTTTAATTTCCCTAATCTTGGTTAAAAATAACCCATCATACTAAATGTTATGAATGTTCAAGACAGAAATTCAAAAAGTGATGAAGTTTATAGCCTATAATCATTTAGGTAAAACTTGTAACAGTCTTTTCAGGAGGCTGAACATATGGTAGGGCTCAGTGAGGTCTTCTCTCTTCATCCTTCCTGAAATATGACTAGGCAACCAAGAATACATGCAGAAGTTTTGTCTACTGTAGATTTAATTGAGCTAAAATCTCTTGAGCTCAGTTCAAAGGGTAATCATGCTTTGAGTATGCTGTTAAGGAGAACAAACTTGTTTTCTGGAGTGTATTCCAAGATATTAATCAATATATTGTATCTAATATCCATAGATTAAGATCTTTGTAATACTCTTGTGAACAATGTCTAAGGTAGAATACAATTGACTTCCAGACCATTTTTGGATTACTGATCTTGATGGTGCGTTTTATATGGTCTGGTTACTATAGTCATAATCCCAAATAAAGAAATCAGAACCCAGTACTGTCTTTGTATGTCCAGATCGCCACCTTGTGTGCTCCTTTTTTCCTTCTGCCCCCAGAAAATTTACATGGCTCTGCTTCAGGTGCATGGAGTCTACCTTAGCACTTCAACAACTACCTGAAAAGAGGTTGTAGTGAGGTAGGAGTTTGTCTCTTCTCACAGGTAACAAATGGCAGGAAGAGAGGAAATGGCCTCAAGTTTTTCCGGGGGAGGTTTAGATTGGATATTAGGAAAAATTTCTTCACAGAAGGGGTTGTCAAGCATTGGATCAGGCTGCTCAGGGAAGTGGTTAAGTCACCATCCCTGGAAGTGTTCAAAAAACATGTGGATATGGCAGTTGAGGCCATGGTTTAATGGTGAACATTTCAGTGGTGCTCATTGATGATTGAACTTGGTGATCATAGAAGTAATTTTCAACCTTAACAATGCTATGAATTAGACTTTTTTTCTGGAAGAGCTTCAGTTCAAGCTGAAGCAGGAATTGAACCTATGCCTCTTTCCTTGGAAGTCCTTTACCTATGAGATTATACGCAAAAGAAGAAAGTTGGCACTCCTGGCCTTTTAAATAACCAACCTTTTTTCCCCCCTATGTGTGTGGATACTCCACACTTTTAATTATGCTAAACAGATTTTTATGGGTTATTACACATGTATTGTTCTGTATCTAAAAAAAAGTAGATTAAATTTAAGTGTAGAATAAAAAATAAAAAGGAAAAAAATAGTATTTCTGCAAATTTCACAGTTCTTTATTTGCAATCAAAAAAAGGGGGCATTAATGAATAGATAATGCAGGTACAGCTGTGATTCCCAGACCATATAAATTAATACTCTAGCTGATAAAATTCTGCTTGCAAATATTTCTAAGATGCTAAACCAGATAACCTGCTTGCAAATTCTAAGTCTGCTATGAGACTTTATAAGGCCTACTAGATGCTAACTTTACTTGATTCCAAATTTGCAATCTGAAAATGGGCACTGCATGTTTTGGAGAGAAAAATTTGCAAGTTGAGTTCATATGTCTTAATGAGGACTCATAAGCTGGGCACCACTGCCTGTGGTTATGTTTGTGCCATTTTCTATCAGTTTGTTTCATTATGCTTGTGTGGATACTTCTTTCACATGAATATGGTTTTGACAGTTTTGGAAAGCTGGAGTATTGAGCTGGAACTGATAGTATTTTTCACATCTTGGTAATCAGTGTAACAGGAAGGAAGTAAATGTTCCTGATAGAGATGTGGCGACTATTCCCTTTTCACTCTTCAGAGAGAAGAGAACTAGTTTTAAATTGAAGGTAATTTCCAAAACATCTTCTTTTTAAAGGAGAGAAAATTATTTTTATGTCCTTTTCATGTTTAAAGCCTCAGTTTCTTTTCCCAAAGATGTTCAAATATTTTTCTTCCTGTTTCCATCTGTTAAAGTTAGATCATCCAGTCTGAACCATCAACATTGTACTATATGACCAATCACACATAATCGATCTGTTAATTTATAGATTTTAATTGCTTTTAGCTATATTTATTTTTGGAAAGTTGTTGAAAATATCATTATTATCAAGGAAATACCTCACTAATTTATCAACAATATCCAGACAAGAAAGCAGCTGATATTTGTAACTGCTTTGCTTTGTACTAGTAGACTACACTGTTACAGTAGCACTCAATGAAAATATTTTGATCTTTAAGCTCTAATGGCTTTACACTGATTGTTTGGTGGAGTTTTTTTTCAGTTTTCAATAACAATTTGGGGATTTTTCCCTGATCTTTTGCAGATAACGGTGCAGACCACCTTCCAGCAATGCAAGCCTCAGATATTTCTACTCAGTATCTTGCAGGGAATAATATTAACTCTGCTTCAGTCCCTGCTTGTCAGTCTCCACCTTATATTCACCTCAACAGTAACAATGATATGTGACTGTGCACGTATACTTTAAAACAAACCATGTTCTTCATTAGTATAAGACAAATCATATTCTTCAAATCCTTTTGAAATAAATTCTTCAGGTACAAAGCAGACATCTTTCAAAATCTTTCCTTTTGATAACTCAAGGAATAAGGTTTTTTCCCATCTGCAAGACCAACAAATAATGTTACTTTCTTTTGCAATACCTTGAGGGTACAAAGGGCAGAAAATGGATTAAATAAAGGGGTAGGTCTTTTGCGTTATTAATATAATTGAAATTTTCTGTATTTGGAAACTCTCTGACGTGGGAAATTAATTGTGACTAGGAAATATCTACATGAACTAGTGAGTAGGAGCATCCTGTAATTCCTTTCATGTAACAGAATTATAAAATTGTTTGGATCAGAACAGATCTTAAGGGTCATTTAGTGCCAGCCACTTGTCTTCCATGCTTTGTTTTTGATGCTGATTTACATAAATTCACTTCTAATTAATGATTGAAAACTCTACAAAACGGTATTAAGTAGGTAAAAGTTTCCTAACATTTTGATATAAACAACATATACACCAACAGAGGAATGGAAAATAGGAATAATTCACATTAATAATGATGATAATGATAATAATAAGAATTATAGTTTTCATTTTCAAAAGAAAAAGTAATGGTTTTAGCTACTTTGAAAAAAAATGGCTTGTGTCTTTTTGTGATTAAAATAGGGCTCTGGAACTCAAAACTGCTTTCTGAATTTTTCTGTAGCTCTAGCTCTTTTAGGACTGTCATCTTCGTGTTTTGTAGAGATAAAGATCCTCGCAGACTCCTTTGATGATATTATATTATGGTAGGGCAAAATTCCTTATAATTATTGCTAAGCTAGAGCTGCATCAGATACCCTAGTAGGGAGGGTGAATATAAGTTTACAATTATGAGTTCAGTAGAATTCAGTAGCACTCATTGTTTTGTTGACAACATGAGTTGTTTTTCCACCTAAGATGAAGATTTTTTTTCTCTCTGGCCCACTCTCTGTTTCATTTCAGCCATACTGAATTTAGCACTTGATGCAGTGGGCACTAATTTATTTATTTTGCTGCATTTAAAATGCTGGACAACACTATGAAATGTTCTTAAATCTCTTTTCTTTCTGTTTGTGAATATCACACTGTGTTGTACAAACACAGCAGGGATGGAAGCTAAAACAAATGCATATTTGTGTCTACAGCACAAAAATGTGTATTTATAGATGAACAAACCGGGTCAAATCTTTCACAGTAAAAAATAAATTAAACAGCCATTTGTCAGATGAGTATCTGGAGACCATCAGTCAATAGAACTGATCTTAAAATGGGAGAAATATTATCAGGGGAAAATATTTTTAATGACATTTTGTGTTTATAAGCACACACAGACACTCATATTAAAAAGACACCAGTCTGGTTTTCACAGAGTGCTGCTGCTCTGAAATGAATCACTCACAGCTTTGTATTAGTTAGGCCGAGCAAGACAAATAGTCTAGAAGATTGGTTTAACACATATTAACTCGTTTATTGATTAGATGTACAAAAACATTTCCAATCAATAGTGTATGAGTGAATGTCTTTGCTGCAGCAGATCACATAGAAAAGCTGAGAAAATTTTTTTAGAATCTAGAATGTATACCTTATCTGAACTTGTTTTGGAGAGATAGCCAAGCAGAATTACCTAATCCCCATCTGCTTAACTCAAAGGCAGAAATATAAAAAATATTAGTATACCAGGCATGCAACTATTCTTTGGTTTGTTTCCACCTGGCATTCTTGAAAGAAGAAAAAGGAGATGTGCAGTATATACAGAAGTTACAGGTTTTATGCAGGAGAATAATCCTTACTCAGGGTTTAACTAAGCTAAAAGATCAGGAAAAAATGTAGTTAAACCTTACGACCTTGGCCAGAAATAATCAAGGTTTATGGAGGTTTGGCCAGTTCTGAAGTCTAAAAAAAGTTCCATAAGCATGTAAAATGCAATAGAGCTCTGAAACAGCAGAATATGTCAAAAACGGAAGGGAATGAAAGCTGGTAAGGACACCTTTTCGAACCATCAAGAAAACACCAGTAGCTTGTTTTACTGCACAGTGAGTCAGCAGTCAGGGGTGAGATTTAACCCTAAGTTCTTCATATTTACTGCTAGTAAAGAATTTGTATACAGATATCTTTCTTAAGGGAACTTTCTGGAGTAGTATTTTCTCTTTGTACCTTCATTTGAAAGTCTTATGTGGGCATAGTACACTACAATTTTCTATTTTATTGATTTTACTCCTGTTACTTAACGTGTAAGTACCCACAGCTCATACACATTTCAACTAACAGCTTGGGAGTGATTCAGATTCATAAATAACAGAATCTAATGCTATTTCACACATCCTAGGATATCCAAGACTTCAGGAGCAGGCAGATAAGGCATTGAATCTACAAGAAACTTGTGCTCTTCTGGAATGGCAACTCAGGGCCAGACGTAGTAACAGAGTACAACCACCTCCTTTCTTTTGGCAGTTGAATGTTACGCTGTTAGTGATGTTTATTAAAAATAGCAGGACCTGTGTAACTGTTTTTTTCTCGTCTGCTTATTTATGTTCTTCACTATGTCATCATGGTAGCACATGCTACTATGTTTAGTCTTTCTTTAATAAATCTTCCTTTTACTGCATCTCTTTTCATCCCTTTGCAATCTGTAAAAATATAGCTGCTTTGAGAACAGTTACTAAAGCCCAGTTATAACTTCAATGAGTTTTTCTTACTTATTCCCATAATAAATTGTTAGAAAATATTTCAATGTTTTAGACCAAATTTTGATCAGTTACTGGCATAAGTCTGAAGTAAAATCAGTACATTTGAAATGAGGAGCTGACTGTTGGAATAATACTATTGATTGTTTTCAAAAGGTTTCTTGCAATTCTCTGTGGTGAGTTAGTTATTCAGCCAAATATTGAAGAGAATTTGCTTGTTCTCTTTTTCCATCTACAGCTTCATTTCCTTTGTAATGACCTTTTTCCAAACCCTCCTTAACATTTCATTATCCAGAAAACTAAGGCATTTTTCTTCTTTTTCTTCTTTTTCTTCTTCGTCGTCTTCTTCTTCTTCATCGTCATCCGTCTTCATCTTCTTAGTCTTCTTCTTCTTGTTCTTCAAGAAGGAAGGAAGGAAGGAAAAAAATCTTTTTGGTATACTCTTCTTTTGTGAGCCTAAGTGCGTGGCAGGTGAGGTTTTCCAGCATAAATGAAGTAGATTTAGTACCTAATTATAGTCTGAAATTTTGGGTGGGGCTGCCTGCAACTTAGTTTTCCATATACCTTGAGAAACTTCATTTTCTCTGGTTGAATTTCCTTTGCTAGCTGCTTTGGCACAGTTCAATTTTATTCATTCTGTAGAAAACCCTATTATAATTTTTTTTTTAAAATAAAAATCCATGAAAACGTCTTTTCCTCTATTGTCTGTTTACATGCCCTTGAACTTATTAAAAACAGACTTCTCACAAAACTAAGTGAGAAAACAGACATGTAAGTCTGTGCTTCTGGTACTCTTCACTAGGTTTATTTTCAGAGAGTTTGACTTAACATTTAAAAACATATGTAATTGTGATCATACTTTGTAAGGGGAGGAAACACCACATGCTCAAGTTTTGCTATAGTAATCATGCTCTGTGAAAAATGAACATACTTATGGAAATTCATTTTCAATAAGCAACTACTTAGTTTTGGATTGTATTTGGAATTTATTTGTATTACAATAACTCAGAGGAGTAAAAATTGAGATATTTGCTGCTAACTACAGATTTATATTACTGTGTAGAAGGACAGAGGAAAAGGAACTAAGAAAATTGCTTCTAGTTATCCCACAAATAGAAAAAAGAAATCCCAGATCTCTGTTTACTTCCAGTAACTTTCTTCCTCCTGTTTATTGAATCATTTTGCACATTTTATTTTCTATGGGTATTTCCACTGTTTTTAAGTAGCTCTACAAAATGTCACTCTTTTAACCAGCAGGTTATTTTTGAATAATTTCTACCATTCATGTTGTTGCTTTTATTTTGTTTCATTAGACACCAATATACCACCCAACACATATATTTTTATTGCCTGTTACAATATTGAGGAGAATTTTTTTTAATATATTTTTTTCCTGCTATTGAATTTGGAGTAATTTTTTTTGATTCCTAAGTATATGTAAACATCAAGATTTAAAAATGCTTCCATAATCCTACAAGATTACAACAACCTAATCTTTATGTATATAGCTCTGTTGGTAAGAAATTGAGTGGAAGTCAGAAGATCTGGTTTCCGATTTATGTTCTGTCACAGATTCCCTCCATGTCCTTTAGGGACAATACATAGCTAAAGGTCAACTTAATCAGAAAAAAATGGAATGAAGTGATTAAGGCATATTGAGATGTCTTAAGACATATTGATTTGTTGTGTTTCAGGCTTCAGTTTGATCCAGAAGTAAATGCAAGCTCTTCCAACTCAGTTCAGGGTTGGAAATAGTGAGACACAAACCCCACATCTCCACCATGTGACTGCAGGCTATGAATACCTGACATGTCTTTGCCAATTCACTTGAGAGATCTTGTTAAGCTCTGCAGGGCACATATTTGACCATCTCTTTCTCTCTCTCCCCCCCCCCATGATTGGAGGAGATTACTGTGTTGATAAGGGCATAAAGTATTTGCAAAGTGCTGGTCGAATAGAATTGGCAAGAGAATAAGCATTTTCTTAATGTAGCATAGGGATATTTTCTGTGACATCCTCAATTTTGCACTTATAATGAAGGAAAAAAAAACAACCAAAAAAAAAAAACCAAACAAACAAAAAAACCCCCAAAAAACCAACAAAAAAACCCTGAGGAAATAGGCTTTTCCATGCAAAGCTGATGTCTGGCTCAGGGAAAGACCATATCCTGTTTCAAACTACTTATTATAGCAAGCAGTCCCATCCAAGCCTTCCAGATTGTCCTGCTTTGAGTCACAGACACAGCAGATCAGCTTTAATCTCCATTTCTCTCTAGAGCTTGGTTGATACTGGAACTGTTGGTGACCCAGAACAGTAGCACAAACTGTCTTCATGCTAAGTAAAAGCTGCAGGCTGCATGAGCACAGTAACCTTACATAAGCACCTGGGATTTCAGAGTGAAAAAACTTACCAATGAATCAAATCAACAGGGAGGGCAAGAAATATCAATGCCTATTACATCAGTAGCTTCCTACAGAGACTAAGCTTTTGTCTAATAAAAACTGAGATTTGCTTAGTTCCCAAGCAAAATCAAGGAGTCAGGTACCTTTCTGCAAAACCAAGGACTGTGTGCTTCACTGAGACTCTGAGGTGACATGTTTGGAATCCAGTGTTAGAAGGAAGGAACAAACAGCTTTTTGTTTCTGTATCCTCCTTATAGACATTCTCATAAATAAATATATAAATGAAAACTCTCCAGAATTGGTATAGACTAAGAAAGCTCTGTGGAGGTTGCTAGGCAGCCGAGGCCAAAGGAATAGAAAGCAGGCAGGTCTTTGAAAAACAGAACCAGTGACTTATGGGTTATCTGAAGTCACGATTTACTTAATTGTCTTTTGTCATAAACAAGAGACAGTAGAATTTATTTTTCTTCAGTAAATGAACAACGTTTTTAAAACATTTGAAAAAAAAGGCCTGTTTTATAACTCATTCCTAACTATGTTTTGAAGCTATAAAATTTTATGCATGATTATTGTTTCTAATCTTTACTTATTTATTGACTGATACAGAAATTCGATGCAGTATATAGAGGCTATAACTTGAAAATTATTTATCAAATTAATTGATTTTCAAACTTTTTTCCAATTGAAATTTTTACCATGGTGTGTGTGTAAGACTCTAGAAGAAGGAAGTTTCCAATGCCGGAAGGAATGCCTTGCCCTCGAGAGGTGTACACAGACATGTTTCTCTGTCACTAATGACATGAAAAGGCCTCATATCTACCACCATGCCCTGTATGGTGGATAACAAAGCAACCTATTACAGAAATACAGAAGTAACCACCCACTTCCTATTACTGCTAAGTATGCAAAAACACAGGCACTTCTAACAGGCAAGGCAAGGTTGTCATCTGCAAGATTAGGTGATCACATTATTGACTAATTGCTGCCTTTGAAATCTGTGTTTATATTTGTGCCTTAAAAGTCTTCTTGAAATTAACTGTGCCCTTAGCAGTTCTGTCATACCTACATACATTGAGGGGGCACTGTAATCCTACAACTCCCCTCGCTTCTCAGGTTGTGTGATGACAGCTCTAGATCATGTTTTAATCTACCAGAGTTATTCTCTCTCAATGTCTTTAGTTTATACCTTGAGGAGATTTAATTGCTGCATCACAGTTTCTCAATATGTGTTTCTTCCACAGGGTGGATGCTGTGGGGGGGTCCAGGCAGCTCTGTGGAACAGTCTCCAATGGGCTAGTAGGATGAGAAGGTCCAGGGGTAGTTTGGGAAACGAGGAGAAACATCACCTCCCAAGACGGTAAACCTACTGAAAAGGTAATTCGTGTTAGGATATTGTTATGCAAGTCAGCTTTTCAGGCTCCATGGATATGCTGGAATGCATGGCAGAAAACTGGTAGGGAAGGGGAGCACAAACCTTTGTTGTTGCCTGACTGTTCATACAGAGTCTCCTGAATATTTTTCCAGAGCTTCTTAAACTGTGCTGAGTTTCAATTCCCATCCTTGTGTGAGAGAGTATTTGGATGCCGTATCTTATAGGGGTTTTCTCGTTTTTCTGTGGACTTGTTAGAGAATACAAATCACAAGTTTACAGTAACTTTCCAAGAAATTCCTTACAGGAATGAAACCCCTGAAAATGCCAACTTATAAACCATAAAACAATTTAGCAGAGTAAAATATTGTTTCATAGGGAGAGTTAATAGTTGGATTTTTAAAAGTACCTCATCTTGTTTTATTGGGTTCTTTCAATCTCACCTTCCAGGCTTAGCTACTGTGTTTGTGGGGACTCTCTTCCTACCATGAAGCCTTAACTATGAATGTTTTTGTTCCTAGCTTTTCAGAAGTCCAAGAGAATGTGCAAACTAAAGATCTGTCATCCCTCAGTGTAACCTTAATGCTTCTTCCTTCATGTTAAAAGGTAGAGTTGAGCCATGAAGCATCAAATCATTAGGTTTCTCTGCTGTCCCAAAATCCCAGCTATATGGTGTATTTCTGAGCCCAGTTAACTTATCATATGTCCATGCTATACACACATTTCTTGGTCCTCAGCTAAAATTAAGTTTGCTGAACAAACAGATTTTGTTCACTCATCCTAGACCAATCATTTCCCATGGTACATTTTGAAATATCTGACAGGCTGACTTGCTTCTTTCCTTTATTAATGTGCCTTAATGTATGCAGAGTGCAAGAAAAATAACAATGGAAAACCACACTGGTAGAAAATAAAATGGGATTTTTGATGCAAAAGCTTTTGTAAGGATCTATTCCCACATCTCATGAGACACCGAAAAAACATAAAACATCATTTAATGGGGAAACATTTTTTCTTTGCTCACTATAGATGTTTTGGCTGGTTGAGTACTAGGTTAGACTTTCAAATGTGTCTGGGAAATACCTTCCTTTTTGTTGCTGGTGAGCTCCCTCCAGCTCCCTGACATTCATTCATTAAAACCATTCAGAGAATCCACTGCTGCAATTCACAAATTTCTTCTGTGCTTCACCAGGCTCCCCTGGGCTTAGCAGCTGCCAGGGGACAGACCAATCTGCACTCGTGTGACATTACTCAGAGTTATGTCTTTGTGTAACCTGTAGCTGCCGTGGAGAGTCTGAAGCCCTCCCCTCTGAAAAGAACAGAAAATACTTTATTACTTGGGAGAAGTTATAAATGGATTTGTGACAGAAGAAAGGTTTGATACAGGAAAGAGAGACCTTGCCTTCTGCATTTATACATGTGGTGATAGTTTTCAGCTTATGGTCTGCTTTTCAACAATCTTCCACTCAAACTTGTTGCTAATCAATTCAACCTAGCTTCTCCAGACCTAATTTGGTTTTCTATTATCTAGTAGTAATGAGTTTATGTGGCTTTTTTTAGTGAGGACCCAGGAGTCTTTACAAAAAATTGCACCAATTTGTCTCAGGTATTTTACTGTAAACAAAAGACAGGAATAGCTTGCTTATGGTTGGAACTGGTCTGAGATCCAGAGGATCCGGCATCAGTCCCTCACTGTGTTTCAGGTGTCTTCTTGGCTGCGTTTTTCTACCTGCAGTGTGGGCAGACTCTTATGGAACTTCTTTAATGTCCCTTTGTTGATGCTTTAGTGATAATCCTTTCTCAAAGGGGGAAAAGATCTTTGCCCAGTAGTTAATGGGTGTCATTGAAAGAACTTTATACTAGGTTTGAAGGGGGAAAGGGATAAAACCAGGCTCACTAAAGAAAGCCTGGGGGCAGCATGCCAATGTTTGTGGGATGTTGTGCTAGCAGATTCTTCAGTCTGCTCAACAGTGTGCTGAGTACACCAGAGCTCATTTGAAATGCCTTTATACTAATATGCACAGCATGAACAGTGTGGTGGGGTTGACCCTGGCCAGATGCCAGGCACCCACCAAAGGTGCTCTGTGAATCCCCTCCAACTGGATAGGAGAGAGAAAATATAAAGAATATTTCATGGGTTCAGATACGGACTGGGAGAGATCACTCCCCAAGGGCCATCATGGGCAAAACAGACTCAAACTGGGGATATTAATTGAACTACTACTAACAAAATCAGAGCAGGATAATAAGAGGTAAAAAAAATCTTAAAAACACCCTCCACCCATCCCTCCCTCATTCCCAGCTCTACCTCCTCCCATGCAGTGCAGGGAAACAGGGAATGGGGGTTATGATCAGTTTATCCTGGGTTGTTTCTGCCACTGCTCAGGGAGAGGAGACAATTTTCTGTGAACTTCTGCACTATGAGTCCATCCCACAGGTAACAGTTCTCCACAAACTTCTGCAGTCTGAGTCACAAGAGCAAGTGCAGGATTCTCCACCAGGGACAGGTCAATATGGTTGTACGTACAAATCAGAGGAAGAAAATCTGGAAAGCAGCCCTGCAGAATGAGATCTGGGGAACTGGGTCATGGCAAGTTGAATATGCAGTGTCCTGGTAACCAAAAGGGCCAGCTGTGTCCTGGGGTGCATCAGGCCCGGCATGGCTGGTTGGTTGAGGGAGATTATTGTCCCACTCTACACTGCAGCCCCACCTTGAGCACTGAGTGCAGTTTTGGGGGCCTCAGAAGAAGTACATCCACCTGTTAGACTGTGTCCCCAGGCAACCAACATGGTGAAAGCTCTTGAGGGCAAGACTTATGAGGAGCATCTAAGGTCACTTGGTTTGCTCAGCTTGGAAAAGAGAAAGCTGGGGTGATCCCATCACAGTCTACAACTTCCTCAAGGAGGGCAGCGAAGGGGAAGGTGCTGATCTGCTCTCACCAGTGACCAGCAACAGGACACAAGGAAATGGAATAAAGCTGCACCAGGGGAACTTCAGATTGGAGGTTTCTCACTCGGTTGGTCACTGGCACAGGCTTCCCCAGGGAAATGGTTATGGCCCTAAGCCTGAGAGAGTTCAAGGAGCGTCTGGATGATGCTGTTAGTCATATGATTCAGTTTTAGGTAGTCTTGTGAGAAACAGGGAGTTGGACTTAATCCTTCCAATTTGAGATATTCTATGGCTCTAAGAATCCAACCTCAATGACATAGAGAATCGTTTGGATTTCAGGCTATGCACTGGGAAAAGAAGTTACCCCTTCTTTTAAAAAGAAAAAGGAACCCCTCAAGAGAGACATGGAAAGAAACTGAAATTAGAGGGGATGGCATTGTGATATCTTCATCTGCAACATATTAAGTGAAGTTTGAACTTCTCCACTCTTAACACTTCCTGAGAAATAGGAAGCCTAATGGATTGATGTTTCAGTCTCTGATTCCCGGCCTAAATTGTGTTTCATGTGAACTATTCTTGAAATGCCATTTTGACTGAAGGTAGGGGGAGATAAGAGTGCTGTTTTAATATAACTTGAAATCTTGATGATAAAAGGTAATTTCTATTTTCAGTAAGAGGTTTTCATCTTCATTGGACTCTAGCGATATTGATCTGATATCAGTACTAAGTATATATCCTTGAATTCTGACCAGATTCTGCTTCTGGTGTGAATGACAAATGTTTCACATTGTCGTTTCTTTGGCTGGTCAGTTTACAAGTGGCTGCATTTTGCTGGTCTGTTTGATCAATATTTTCTTTTGGTACATTTTAAGATTAATGGTTCTGAATTTTCAATCACTGTGCCCCTTTAAGGGTATTTATAGTAAAGTCATAGTAGTCAATTCAGGGTTTGGTTTTGTTTCCTGTTTTATAACAGCTGAGAAACCAGTTTTGTTCCATGATTTATGGAAAAGTCCAAACCTTTCAAATTAAGTGAAGTGTATACAGCTTCAGAATTAATTATGTTCTTAAACATAATGAAAATCTCCATTCAGAAATTAGGCATGTCCCAGAGTTTGAAACAGAACAGAAGAAATGGGATATTCAAATCAAAACAGAAGTTCTTTTCACCCAACAACAATTCCCATAGCCATGTTTAGAACAAAACTTGTCCTTTGAATGTCTGTGTGGGCAAAACTAGCTCTACACAGCTGGAGTTTAATAAGACTACAGTCACAAAGCGTGAGCATGAAAAACTGGCAGTGCCCCTTGCTAGCAGAGAAGACAGCACCAAGAGATCTCGAGGGTTTTGTCTTAGAAGAAAGAACCCTTAGACAGAAGCAAAGTCAATAACCCTTAAGAGTCAAACAGAGACAGGACAACTCAGCAGCAATTCCTTCAGTATTTCACAAAAAGATTAAAGACTGTGACGTGACAAGGATAGGCCATTGGATCTCTGAAATGATCTGAGAAATCAAATATGAAAGAGATGAGTTACCAGACAGCCTTCACCTGCATTACGGAATGCCATTAAAATTACTCTCTCAACAGCTGATAACACTGTATAAAATACAATTCTTATGTTTCATATTCTTTTTGTTTAAACTTACTGTGTGAAATTCTTCTTTCATTAAAAAATGATTGAAAAGCTGGTCCCCTTAGTGTGTCAGAATGCCAGTGATTCAGTCTCTCAATTTACTTCTTTCTATTCCTCGTCTCTGTAGGGTTAGTCTTTGTTTTCCATTTTTTTCTATTATTTTTTCCCTTTTGTTATTTAATTTCTTTCCAATTATGCTCCTCTTAGTTTGATAAATTATGATTTCCCGTTTCATTTCTCAAGTTCTGTTGTGATAGATGGCAGAAAACTGGTCATCTGATACTGAAGGAGAACAGTTTGTGGTATTTACTCTTTGTAAGACTGGATGTTCAGGCACCTTCCTCTGAATATTCTGGTTCCTGTACTGTTCCAGAATTATGTCCTGAAATTTTATCACTTCCTTTAGTGGAAATTTTACTTTTACTACAGTAGAATAAAACTGGATGTGGAAGAGTTGATCTGAATACAAAATAGAAAAAAACTTTTTCCTTTATTCCCTTGACATATTGGGGATTTGGAAAACATTAGTTGTTGATTTGACAATAAAATTGACAGATAACAAAAAATCAGCTCCAAAATATTTGAAACCTTTTCTTGCAAAAGAGACCATATTAAAGCAGGATGAAGGGGAGGGAAAGAATTTACTCTCAAATGCATCAAGTAGATCACTTTTTATTGAGTTGACATTTGTATCTGCTGTAGAAAGTGAGATCTCTGTGAGAAATTGTTAACGTACCAGAAACCAGATGCATAGCATCTTTTGTTTATATCCAGTGTCTGATGTAATATTTATCATGAAGTTACTGAAATCTGAAAGATTGAAGAACTGAAGATTGAACAGTCTGGATTAGGCAATATGATTTTTAACAAAGCGAAGTGAATACACCTTGCATACACAAGGTGTCTGACTGCAGCTAGAACTTCCCAGGGCATTTAAATCCATACCAAAGTAGCTGGAGATGGAAGTTATTCTTGTGGAACCTCATAAAGGGAGAGGAAGGGATAGAATTCATGTCGATATGCCCTTTGAGCAAAAACACATTGAAAGAAATGTGCATGAGGGATGTGAATGAAATGTACTTGTAAGCATTGAATAGAATGGTATTTTATGGTGGGTTTGGGGGTTTATTTTTATCTCACAAATCTCTGTTTGCTTGCATTACTTAAAGTCTAATCTCAAATGTTGCTAGGTGTAACTCTTTTTTCTATGTAAGCCTGCCTCGTGTTGGGGAGCAAGATGCATCCCAGTGAGACAGCAGGTCAGAATATGTATGTGGAAAAGGAGCTGCACCTCGAGACACGAGTGCTGAGGGCGCTTCCTACTGCTCTGTTAAGCATCGTTATGGGAACTGTGATGCCAAGTATCAGCCTTTGGGAAGGAATTCCCTCTGGCAGAACAGTTCTCTGTTCCTCCTGCTTAGAAGCAGATGGCAAAGAGGAAGCTCACATCACCAGGCAGACCTGGGTATTCTGTGCCTCTGTAGGCTGAAGATTGCTTTAATCCAGTAAGTCATTGTTCGTTTCAGTCATACAGATATTTGAAATGACTTAGAAAAAATGGAAATTATTTTGAGGGTAATCCCTGCACTTTTTATAGAAAGCAAATGAGCAGTACAAACAAAGCTGATTTTATACAACATGGAACATAGTAGCTCAGAGAACTAAACTGTGAATATATTTCTAATATATTACAGCATTGCTTTATATTGGCCAAGTCGACTATTATATATTGTCATAATGTTATTTCTAATAGTTTTCTAACATTGTTATGTTATGGTAGCACCTTTGATAGTTTATGAAAAGAGCTATACGAGCACAAAAAAAAAGAGAGGTCTGTATCATTCAGATGCTGCAATGAGGGAAGCAATATACTTTATCCTCTTGATTTATAGCTATTGACTTTTATTTCTTTTAAAACTTTTTTACTGGGATGAATGCAAGAGTATTTGACTTCAGAGTCATTCACTCCTTTAGATAGGTAAAGTGACACTCTACACAATGAGCCTCTGATGAATACAGAAAAATACAGTACATCAGAACAAAAATGACAACACACTGCTTAATTTATTAAATAACCAAGCAGCACAGACATGCTCAACTTCTCTGATTATTGCATTCAAAAATGTGATTCTGTGGCAAAAGTTCACGTTTAGAAGCAGTAGAAGTGGAAAAAGAGTAGATAATTTGTTTATCTTTACAAGTTCTGTTTGACTCCAGTTTTACAAAAGACACAGAGATGCAGCATTAAGAAAGTTGGGGGGTAGAACCTCTTCCCTACTGTCTTTGATCTGGAATTCTGGAATTTTCCCCACCTATATCTCCACTTAGTCTATTTGAGTTTATTAGCTCTTTATAGCTCTTTGAGGATCTGAGATACTACAATTGAAAATTACCTTAACCTGTCTAAACAGAGAAAAGCTGCCTTAGTCATGGGCATTACAGAGAGGGGCAAAGATGGTCCTGTCTCCAGTCCCGTACACTGCCTTAAAAATAAAGTAGCACTGTTTACAGCAAGGGATTAATAGCTAAACTAGAAAATACTGTTCACTTGCATAAGTATCCCTATTTAGTTTTGCTAGGAATACTAAAGTTTTGGCACCACACAGTCCACTATGTTTTGAGTTGTAAGCAAGAGATCTTCCTATTTCTCCTGTCCTGATGTCTTCTAAGTATATATTAAGTATATATTAAGCATTGCAACTAGCTGCTGAGTTCCACAATAATGATTAATGTTGGCAAATATCCACTAGCGACAAATCTGGGAGCTACCATAATCCATTCCTTTACTGCAGCTAAAAGTTAAATTTAAAATTCCTAGTATGAAGAAGAAGGGCTCTATAAGTAGAAATTGTAATTTGAATTGTCACAGAATTGCTAATCCTTTAAAAATGTAGTTTCAGGAAAAAAAAAAAAAAAGTTTTATGGTCCAAGAAGTGAAAGATGAGTCTTGCAAACTGAATTGGATTGATCTGTGTTAGCAATAACAAATTCAAACTGCATATAAACATTGTGCATCCTGGATGGCTGCAGAGTGAAATCAATGATTATTCACTTGCTTACATCAAAATTCTTATTAACCTGATTAGCAGAAAGAGTAGAAAGTATATGCTGGGTTTAGGTATTTGTGCAAAGCAATGACACCATTGCTGTGCCTCTGCTGTGCCAGAGTCAGGTGATCAGAGAGTGTAGCTAATGAATCTCTTGGACAGTAGATCAAGATCAAATGATGGTTTGCATCCTTTCTTAACTCCATGTTTGTGAAGTTTGGCTTCCTTGCTATTTTCTTGTGTAACATTCCCAGGTTTTTTCCTTCTAATGGCTCTGTTCAGTCAAAATGCCACCAGAAATGTGTTTCTAATGACCTTTCCACTGTCCCAATATAACAGGCTGATGAGATTCAAATAACAGCTGAAGGCTAATAAGAAAATCTGAATAAACCAGATGTACAGCCTTTCACAATAGGTGTATTTTTTATCTTTTTATTTTCTATTTTTGCGTGATTAAAAAACACTATATGAATAAGGTTTTAGATGGTGAAAAGAGAAATCAGATTTTCATGGGATTTAATCTGATGTGTGAGAAATGTAAACCTAATCTTCTATTTACAAGTGGTTTGCTTGAACTATTGGCATGCATTTTCTGTTCCACTTTGCTAAATGTGTTCTTCAGCTTCCTTCATTTATGGATATGGAATATTAGACATTACTTGTCTTACTTGCCAAAGTTTCATATTTTCCTGAGTGAAGTGTGAACGGAGAATTTTCTATGGCAGAGTCTAATGCGGAATTTGGTGAGAATTTTGGAGTTAAAACTGTAGGCTATGATGTCTATAAAATGAAATAACAAGGAGACTTTGTTCCATCAAACTTAGAACTGACTTCCTGAAAAAAAAAGTATTCTGGGTTCTCACAGGATATCACATTACTCATCCCTCTATTTTCAAATAATTAATATAATCAAGGAACACGTGAAAACTAACTTAGGGATCACTCAGATGAGACATTTTTACTAATATAATGAAGGATATAGCCTCCATTTTTAGTCTCAGAAGCAGATTTCAGTGTGTTTTCCACGCATTTGTTACTTTTGATCTCTGAAGTCACCACAGAATAAACAAGAGAATAGGCAAAACTGAATATTTTCAGAAAAAATTGACTTAAATAAAGCCTGATCTGAAACCTCTTAATTCTGATGGAAAGACACTCTCTGACCTTGAAGAGGAATGTTGGAGCTTTGCCTGTATATGTTGCCTGTCAATTCAGGCATATAGAGATATATATATATACANCATTAATATAATCAAGGAACATGTGAAAACTAACTTAGGAATCACTCAGATGAGACATTTTTATTAATGTAATGAAGGATATAACCTCCATTTTTAGTTTCAGAAGCAGATTTCAGTGTGTTTTCCACGCATTTGTTACTTTTGGTCTCTGAAGTCACCACAGAACAAACAAGAGAATAGGAAAAAGTGAATATTTTCAGAAAACAATTGACTTCAGTAAATATAGCCTGATCTGAAACCTCTTAATTCTGATGGAAAGACACTCTCTGACCTTGAAGAGGAATGTTGGAGCTTTGCCTGTATATGTTGCCTGTCCATTCAGGCATATAGAGATATATATATCTATATATATATGTACACTTAAATTTTTGTTTATTTTTTTATTATTAAATTTGGACTGAAAATTCTTGAGTGTTGATTAAATTGTATGTATGGACTTTGATGATTTCCACACTACTACAGATAAAGCATAAACTTCAGAAGTGTTGTAAACAAGTGAAATGAAATATAGGAAGGACTAATTTAGAATGCAGAAGAGCTGGGGTTTTGCTAGAGTAGTTAAGTTTTATTTGGAAAAAAAAATTATTAAATTATGTCAGTTCAGAGGGAGGTTTCAGAGCCGCTGACATATGGTGCTTAGAACCACACCTGCCACACTGTCATTTCAAAGACATCACAGTTGTTATCTCCAGTGCCCTGCAGATGAAAAGGACAAATTCAGTCTAATTATTATACATTATGTTCTGCACTTGAAAAGGCTCCGTATTCCCTAGTCATGCCTATGAATTTAGTGCATATAAGGAATTTTATTGATCTGGATATGTAGACAACTATGTTGAACCTTACACTTCTCTATATATCTCTTTATTAATTATTTTGAGCATTAAAATGCAACTAAATTTATGAGGTCTGTAAAACTTATTAATGGTAAGTTAATTTGGAACTTCTTAGCTTTATTATTTTATTCAAATTTTAATCATTTTTTTATTATTTTTGCTGCATTACTCCTATGACAACTGCAATAAAATTGTGCATGCACAATCCATTAACAGCTCTACTTTTTACTTTCTTCATTTTCTGAGACAAGCCTCACTGAACCAGAAATTTGCCATACTTCACCTTCTTTGTTTCCCCTCTTCAAAAGGAATGTAGTACATATGTAAGGATTTCCATGGTAGAAAATCCTTTATATTTCTAATAAAATGTGGGAGGGATAGAATAGTTATACTGTATGCATCAATATAAATATATTATTCTCAAGTGTGTGATCATGTTTTAGTCATTCCTTCCCTTAAATTCACCATCCATTCAGACCTTGCCTCATTCTTTGCAGAGGATGACTTGAAAAAGGAACTGCAGACAGAGACATTTTGGGATATTTTTTGAATGCTTGTCTTTGCAACTGAAAGAAAGACCTTTTTTTTTTTGAAACTAAAAAAAACTTTTTTTTTTTTTTTTTTTTTGGTTTTTTTTTTTTTTTTTTAGTTAAAGCACGGTTCTTGTGTTTTAGATAGAATACAATTTTTCCTGCTATTATTGGGAATTTAAAACTTGTTTGGTGCATATTTAGAACTCCCAGTATAAACAGCTGGAGATCTGTACACGGAGGGGAAGCAGACTATTGAGTTGAGCTCAGCAGTGCATCTGAGAAAGGAGGGTTCTTCCCTAGACCTGATTTTTTTTTGCTCTGGTAGTACAAAAAGAAGGGATGTCAAGGACTAAATACTCCAGATGCCCTGACTTGTGCTGCTATTTGCATATTTTACACTCTGTCAGTTTCTCTCCAAAAGAAAGAGGTAAGCATTTATAATCTGACATTTGGTTTAACTTGGTATTGTTTATATAAGCTAAAAGGAAAATTGATTAGCTTTCCAATTTCTTCCTTCTGCAACTCTGAAGAGATGTTTTTGGTCTCCTTTGATGTACTCTTACTCTGCATTTAATCAATGCTTCTGTATTCATTTTGTCTTGTAGTTCCATCCTTGCAATCTGCAAGAGCCTCATCATGTTCAGGTATTTTAAAGACCTCATGGAAAACACTAAAAACAATTCTTCTTAGAAAGAATTCTGTCATCATCTCATTGATTTTTTCTGCATTAAAATAATGATTTTTTTTATTTCTAATGTTGCTGACTCACTCTGTCCTTCTCTGCTCCAGATATGTACAGTGGTTTCCGTACACCCTCGGTCATTCTGTCTTCCAGACTGGTGCTCTAGTCAGTAATTAGTCCTTGTCCTTGTGTCCTCTAGCTCTATTTCCACTCCGTCCTGATACAGTAGTACATTTAGCTTAAGTTTATTCTGTCCCTGTTGTTTGCCCCTATGCCTGTTTATGGGGTTGCATGATGAAACAGAAAGATCTATTTTAAAAGTATTCTGCCTTTACAGGAAGGCTTGTTATTAACCTGAGAGTTATAACCCACTTTCCCAGAAATCTCTGCAGTCAGTGGAATTGTACCAGCACAACCAAATGTGTGTTCAGGGGATGGAAACATGGCTGGGGACACAGGAGGAAGGATCTTCCTGAGAAAGACACAGTTGCCAAGAGAAATGGCTGTGGAGCAACGCTCTATTCCCTTGCCATCTCTCCTCAGATCTTTTACTTTAATGATTACATTTAGCTAACTTTCTGAAAATTAAAGATACTCTCAGCTCATCTGTTTTGGAGTGATCTCCACTAGTCAGTATTAACAAGTCCCCTTTGGACAGGGGAGTGAAAAAAACTGTGCTTATTGACTTCATTTTGGAGGAGACGAACTGTTTCCAGCAATTAAAGGTAATTTGAGTTTTCTGGGAAGTGTAAAAATTGGAGTAAGTAATAATAGTGTCTCTTATTTCACAGCCCTGCGGGGACTGAGCTGTTGCTCACTGATAGCTCTCTTTTTTAACCTTTGTGTGACCTCCAACGGATTTATGACTCACAGTCAGAGAAAACAGTACTAATCTAGTGCCCTACTTGGTCACAGATGTCACCTTTCTGTGAATAAAATGTGTCATCTGCTCTTCTCTTCTGCCTCTGCTCCCTTGGAACACCATCAGGAGAAGTGCAACATGGAGCATTGGTATTACAAGGAGATTTATGGCAGGCAAGTGAAGCCATTCATGCACAGAACTTGTTAAGCAGTTAAAGATAACTAGGCACAGGTAGACAGAAGCCAAGGACGTGAGATCCGATTGGACAGAACCTCAGGGTAAGGAATGACAATTGATGACATAAAGATAGTGCCTTCTTACCTAGTTTTGCTCTTAGCTATCTTTACAGTCTGTTTTACTGACAGAGATACGTGGTCCATAAAATTGTGCCAAACCTGTCTTGCTATAGGAGGAGCTGGCTCCTGTTCCACTGTAAGGACTGTGACTTGTCAGGAATTTTATATTTTGGGAGGGATGATGTAAGGTGCTGAAAACTGTTGGGCTTGGTTTCCAGTCTAGACTTTGTGATCATATTACTTACAAAGAATGGGTATTCTTCCCCATCAGTGGACAAAGCAGTTTCTCTCTCGCTCTCCCCCTTTTGTTTTTTTTTTTGTTTTTTTTTTGGTTGATTGGTTTGCTTTGCTTTGTTTTTACTTAAATTACCCACGGAGGAATATAGGCTTAAAAGCACGCTTAGTTTTTTTCTCAGCATCTTTTTGGAACTGATCCCAATCTGGCTCCATCTCAAATGTTCTTGCTGTTATTGCTTATCAAAGTAAATTCTTAGTAAATTTTAAGCTCTTTCGGGTGCTGCGAGACATCCCTCAAAATCAGAGTGTGGGCTTGGTATGGTGAAATAAAATGAGGTATATTCACTGAATTTTTTTTTTAAGTTTATAGCAGGGTAAAATTCAATACTTATGTGATATGAGTATAATTTGAAATTAGTTCAATCATGCAGCATTTGTCTTCTCCATTTGAAAGACTACAAGGGATTTTTCTTCTGTTTTATTTCCTGGTTTCTTTTCTGTCACTGTGTTCATTCATATACTATGTTCACATAACATAGGAATTTGACAGTTTTGGCTACTACAATCCATATGATGTGAAAAGTGATCTGATAGAACTTGGAGGGAACAGGAGAAAACCCCAAGAAAATCAGACAGAAAGATTAAACCTTAGACCAAAGTCAGCTCCTGCAGGGCATAGTACCACTCCAACACATCCCTCATTTTTGACAGCACTTCATGTGCCTTTCCATTAAATAACTGTTTTTCTATGAGCCCCAGAGTATTCACAGAAGTTTCGTTGTACCACTTCAAGTAATAAGAATAACTGATACTATGAGGGTCTAAGTACTTTTATGTTCAGTCTCAAGTTGTAAGGCTTTAGGGTGTCCAGTTCTTTCCAAAATTCAGATCCCTAGCTTAGTGTTGCAATCTGTAACTTTTTATGTCTGAAGGCTCAGATATTTGGCGTATTATAAATGTAAGAGAAAAACTAGCTGCATTTTGAAACCAAGATTGTGGAAAATTATTTTGAAATAATCTTCCTGAATGCATTTCATTCTCTCTGGTTATAGAGCCTATTTCGCTCTGAGCTCAGAAAGTACATGGACATTTACATAATTGAGAAGTTAATCAGTAGTGCTGCTTTACTCATGATCCTCACATGCAAAAAACTGGCTATTGGGGAGCTAGAACCTCTAAGATGAATGATGAAATAATAAGAGGTAGTATTAAAAATGCTGTGATTTACCTTTTTTTTTTTTCTTTTGGATGAAACAAGAAAAATGAATATAGAAACTTTGATTTTATATCGGTGTCTTAGCGGTAGCTTGCTTTAATGCATGTCTTCAAAAAGTGTGGTGTTTTGAAGAGAAACTATGACCAGACTTGTATGGACAGTAAGCAACAAGTGCTCAATGGTGAATATCTAGAGTTTAAAAGAATGGGAAAGATGGCAAATAGAAGAAAGAAAGATAAGCATCTATATAGTTTGTTAAAGAGCTCTGTGGTAATTAGGCTTTAGAGATTTGGAATTTTAAAATTTTAGCTGCTTTCTTAAGTGATATATGCAGTGTGGGAGATGCAGTTACATTGCTGCAAGCAAAGCTGCAGCAAAAATATATGCTGTAGATAAGTACTTAAAATGACAGTGGTGCGTGCATAGAAGAAACCTGACAAGTTGTGAAAGTTGGAACTATATCGCTATATCACTTCTTCCATGATATTCTGGGAACTACGTTAAAAGGAAACAGGAATAATCCTAATGAAACATGATCTCTTCTCTAAGCCGAACTACTAGAAACTGAATCTGACTGGCTGCTGCACTGGTGGCATTTTTTAATCCAATGTAATGGGTTCCAGCACTTGTCTGGGCAGCTGTTGAAGCCTCCCATTGATGGCAACCTATATCACCTTTTGGTCTGCCTGTTTTGCATTTCAATCATCATCTCCACCTCATTTTACCTCTTGTGATCAGGTGGGTATCTAGCAAATGTCTACTATGAAAATAATCCAAATAATGCATGTAATTTCCTGTAATGATTCTGTGGCAGCTCCAGTTCACGGTAGGCTGTTGTCTCACTTGATAACTAAATCACACTTCAGAGGTAGTACTTGTTATTTATTTTCCATGTTTTCCAGGCTCGGTGTGCTCGTTGCTCCTCACTGAGTTTTGATCCTTTACTGCACTTACTTTTAAATCTGTGATGGTCAAAACCCTCTTTCATGGATAGAACATATATTTTTTCTTACTGTCTTACTCATAAAAGAAAGTTGAAGTCTCAGTCCATAGTCTTCAAGGGAACTGAGACACCCAACCTTTTCTTTTACTACTCTTTTGTATATACACTCTTGGGTATGTCACTTAGGCTGCCCATGCCTAACTTTAATGGTGTTTAAAATGAATACTATAATACTTAATTCACTGGATTATTGTGATCTAATTAATGAATCCTTTGAAAAATCCTTTGAAGTTCCCATTTATAAGGTGCTTTATAAATATGCAATAGTCATAGCAATAAATTTATTTTATTTCCTGGGTTTCAGCCCAGTATCTTATGGATTTGGAAATGCTACTTTGTTTTACTCTTCCCACACATGGAGCTTCCTTTTGTGCGTCATAGCTAAGTTATTTCACATCTCAGATCTACCTCTAAGTAATGATTGTTTCTTGTGCGTAGATGTATCAAAGAGAATTTTACAGATTTTTTATTCATACTCCATATGAACCACTGGAGTCCTTCATTCTAAAATAATCCTCTTGAAAAATGTAGACTATTTTCCTTTCAACCTCGTCTGCAGTTTAGAAGCATGCAGTGAAAATGTGCTGTTTACAGGTGAGGGATACTTCCTGCACTGAGAGTCTTAAAGAGGCCTGAACACGTGGAGTGTTATTAATACTGCTTGGTACCATAAAATATTACCACACAGCACTGCAGGTGGGGTCTCAGCAGAGCAGAGCAGAGGGGCAGAATCCTCTCCCTTGCCCTGCTGCCCACGCTGCTTTGGATGCAGCCCAGGATATGTTTGGCTTTCTGGGCTGCAAGCCCACATTGCTGGGTCTTCATCTTTTCATCCAGCAGCAGCCCCAGCCCTTCTCGGCAGGGCTGCTCTCAGTCCTTTCATCCCCCAGCATGTGCTGACACCAGGGGTTGCCCTGACCCAAGTGCAGGAGCTTCCACTTGGCCTTGCTAAACTTCATGAGATTCACATGGAAGCACTTCTGCAGAAAATTGTCCATTTCAATTTCCTTTCTATATTAAAATCTACTCCAGTTTTGTATGTGACAAGAATCTTATCTCACGATGTAAGTACATCTCATACATAAGTAACAATGTGGCTGTATTAGGTACTTTTAAGATCGGGGCCCAAGAATGGCATCCTCATCCTGTGTTAGAGCAAAATACTGCATTTTATTTGTATCTTATTTAGACTGTTAGCTTGCCTTAATTTCAAATTATTCCACTAGCAAGTTCATGGGAATGAAAAAGTAGGACAATTTAACAGCTGAAGTGGCTTTTCAGAAAATTGCCAAGTTATTGGCATCACTGACAATTTGCCTGGCACTGTTATTTCTAATGTAAGATGACTAACTTCATTAAGGCTGAAATACTAGCTGTAGGAGGGACAGACAACTGAGGCTATAGTTCTTACACAACTATTGCTTAATCACTTCTATTTATCAGTCAAGAAAGAATTAAATAATATTTAATTATCTATACAAATATAGTTGACACCAATTTATGTGAGTTTATGAAACTAAAAGAACAGAATAGGCAGAACCTTCATAATATGCCTGAGAACAACATTAGCATTACTTGAGTTTAGGGAATAAAATGGGAAAAATAGTAATAGACTGTCAGAGGATAACACTTGTAATACTACAGTAAGAATTATTCTGCATGTCTTTCACATGCCTTTACAAATATTGGAAACACAGCATCTGCAAACTTTAATTATATCCTCACTGTTCCACCGAGAGTTAACGTTTTTAACCCTGATGAAATGAAAAGTCATGTAGCAGTGGGTTTTTTATAGAATTTCAAACTATCTCCTAATCTTGGAAAAAGCCCCAGAATAACCAGAACATAGTCTTTTTTTCTGTATTTATATTTAATTTGCAGTAATACCTCAGGCGTTTTAAACATTTACTTATGTAACCATATAAAACACTGAGATAAGTTTATAACATGATCAAAATAAGTATGAATTCATGAAGTCTAAAATTTAGGAAGCATTTTATAACAGATGAGAATAAATTCTAAAATTCAGCTTTTTATCCTTTAGCTATATATATAGTCTCAACTAACAAATTACTACTTGCAGGTGTAATTCAGTTTTATAGTAGGAATATAATTGGTTTTGGCATGCGGTTCATATGATAGTTCCACACATTGTTGTTGCATTTGTTGTTGGAGGAATAAATGTGATATTAAAGTTTTGAATATTTTTCTCAGTTTCCTGTAAATTAGAAAGCAATCAATCAAAGAATAAACAAGAGATTGATTTTATTGTATCAAGGCTCTGATTTCTGAAAGTGCTTATATGGTAATATCTCTAACAGGTGCTGATGGCTGGGCCTAGGAAAAAGCATCTGTTTTCAAAATTCTGACCCTGGTTAATTCTGTGAAAGCCCATAGAGATTGAAAGATATTGGAGATACTGTAGCTTGAACCTTGATCTTTGAACCTTGATATTTCTTCTAATAGCTCTACATTAAATACAAAGGATTTTTTAAAATGGAAAAATACTGATGAAGAGATGATAGATATTAAAAAAATAGACAACATGAGGAAACACTGTGCAATTGGTAGTTTAATTTCTAAGCCTTTCTGCTCTGGTTTTATTATTCTCTGTATTTAAATATTAATAGAGTCAGTGCTGCTTAAGCAAAGTCATTTGTATCATCTCACTAGCCTACATGGAATCAAGGCAGAATGAACTTCAGCTCTCTAAGTGAGCAGGAGATAACAATGCAGCATGACACAGAAATGATTGAATTTGCCAGCAGTGTTTGTGCAACGCTTGCTAATTTACAAGGGCATTTTCAAATGACTCAGTGGCTGGGATTCCTTGGGGCCAGTTCTCTTGGGCACTGAAACTGAATCAACGTTTAAATGGTTTTACTTTTGGAGTAGCTTAGAAAAATCGTAAGTAAATAGATTTTTTTCATAATTAATACAGCAACTGCAAATCATGCAAGCATCATTTGCTTTTCGAAAGGAGAGAAAACTGTTCTCATTTGGCTGGGCATTTTGCACTGTGTTTGTTAAAATTGTGAAAAAATGTAAAATGCAGGTTGCTGAAATAAGATGAGTCCAAATACTCACTGATCTGGATGAATCAGCTCCCCGTTTAGTAAATAATGAATCTGCTGTGGAGGAAAGAAATTGAGCTGTAAGTCAGAGATCTCAGTTCTCCCTGTTTTGCCACTGATGTGCCTGTGCCAAGGCATCCCACCTTTCCCTGCTTGAGGTCCGCTTTGGCTAGAAACAGGAGAGGCAATGACCCCTTTCAAAAGAACATCCAAGTAAATAATTTTGAAGTCTTAATGTGTTATTTTCATCACTTAAGTGTTCCCTCCAACCTCCAGGAACTCCTATTGTTATTTTCCTTTCTAACATCCCCAATACATTTTAAAATATGACTATTCTGCTGAAGTGCCCACATTTCAATAGAAAAGCATGAGGAGGATTGCCTTGCTTCTGTAAATGTACTTTTTCTGTGTACTTGCAGGCTGCTAGACATTTGCCATGTTGGTGCAATAAATACCTGTGCTCACTTGAAGGCTGTAAAATCTAATAAAGCCAGAATTTGAGGGCTTGATGTCTCTTTTCGTAAACCGAGGGAAGGTGACATTTTGGCAAAGGCATAGGGTGCGAGCAAGAGACAAATCTCCTGTTCTCGCCTTCTTGATTTCGTGTATGTTATTGGAAGTCTAGACAAAGTCAAATCAAAAGACTTTTTTAATTAGACAATGACTTTGCTGAGTTGTTGGCTTCAGTGAAACTGCTCAGACTTCATCTTTGCTAGTTCCCACCCATGGGTCTATATTAACTCTTTTTTTTTTTTTTTAAACCTTTCTCACTCTAGATAAGATAATATTATAAATAGCATATTTATGGACATTGATGATTTAAATGTTTTTTCTCTTACAAAATCTCTGGAAGGAAAGTTATAAAATTCAATTCCAAATGCCTCTAGGATTGCCCAAAATAGCAATTCTTTGTAATCAAAATGAGGAAAATGTATTTTTCTCTTTGGCTTTTTTCTAATGAACTCATGGGAATTTAAACATTGCAAAAGGGGTTTATGGAACAAGCAAAGTTGCCGATTGCCTAAAGAAGCACGCTAGAGAATTCAGCAAAACAGAGATGTTTCCTCTGTCTAATGTATGGCAAAACGTTAGAAAGTTAAGCCATTGTTCTTGCTAAAGAAGTATTTCAGGGTTTAGGGTACAAAGACTGTTGCTTGACTCTTAATGTTGGTCTAATTGGATATTTTGCATGCCCTTCCAATTCCTTGAATTTTCTTTGACTGCCTTAATTGTGAAGTAAAAAAAAATTCTCACAGGGTCCTTTGGCTGAATCTGCAGCAGGCCCCTCAGCTTCTGCCAGTTTAAATACTTTAAAACTTTACAGGTTTACCCAATGAAGCTCCTTCCCCAAATCTGTGTCCTTGGCACCATCCAGTAATGAAAATTCTAGTTGTACTAAACTTTTGAAACAGAAGACAACTTCTATCTCTGAACTAATGCTTCTTTTTGCTAGGCTGTTATCTAGAGAAAAGCTGCAAGTTTTTTATTTTTTTGAAGCTTTTTTGCACATGCTTGTTAAGATATAGTTTTTGGGTTTGGGTGGTTGGTTTAGGGCTTTTTGGTTGCTTTTTTTTTTTTTGCGTTTAGACACAGCCAGTCAGTTCATCTCCTTGTACCAATAACTCAAAAATAAAACTGAAGAACTGAAATGGCTGCTGGGAATTGAGTAGCACTGATGATTAACGGCCTGTTGCCTCTGAAAACTGCAAGTCAGATATGAAATTTGTTTGATGACAAAATTGGAATTTCATATTTTAGTTCATATACATATTCCAACTTACATTACTATATGTGCATGCTTTCTTCCTGACGTACACACGAACTTTCCATCGCAATTTTTGTTGATTGCTAAAATGGTTTCAGTTAAAAGGGTTATGTTGTAATTTCTTTTGTTTTCCAAACAGCCTTTGGAGCTTATGAAATGACACAGGATTTAATAGAAAACTCAGATACAGTGCCTAGATATACCCACAATGGTTAAGATTCAAATCAGAGTATGTCGGTCAAGTTTGGGGAGCTAGTAGTGAACATATTGAAATAATCTCAGAAGGAAGGTGGTTTAAAACCAGGAACAACTACGATGTTTGAGAATATAATTATGGGTAAAGCTCCTGAAGTCTGGCTTGGCTGCAAAGTCATAGGCTTTTAATATCATAGTCAAAAACATAGGCTTTTAATTTTTCTTTTTTCTTCTACTCTCTTCACACTGAAGTGCATTTCATTAGATCTTTACTTTGGAACCTACTTTTATTTATTTCAGGTTTATAAAACCATATTATCTGTTTCTGGTTTTGGCTTTAGAGGCACAGTGTGAGAACCATTATACTTGGACTTATGGAAATACTTCCATATGAATTATAACTGGAGAGCTCTATGCAGGCAAATGGCTGCAAATGTCCTCTTTGGCAGAAGATACTTCTCTCTGTTGGAGGTTATTGCTATGTATCTTTCACAGCAGTGAGGAGTTTGAAAATAGTCAAACAATTAGTGGATATGTGGCAGCAGTGTGTGATCATAATTAGTGGCTAATTTCTTCAATTTTGAAGATGCCACTCTGTAAAATAATGGGGAAACTGTGCTGGCTCCAGGGCAATCTATACTGCAGCAGTGTACAACTGGTCACTAACCAGGAGTGACACCAGGCAGAGCCATGCCTTAGAGTTTTTATCCACATCATTAAACAACTGGCATTTTGCCCACAAGTTAGAGCAGAAGACTGATGCTGGAGAGGTTGGGTCATAGATGTGCTCTTGATTTTTTAATGGGATTAAGCAAATCATCCTGCCTCTGTCCTCACTTTTAAGGTCAGTTTTGAGGTAAGATTCTTTCAGCATTACCACCATGATTTGGACTTCCAGATGTTACTGCAATATATGCAATACCTATGATGAAAAATATCATAGTTAACCTTTGCATAAGAAACATTGAGTGTAAAGTATACATTAGCCTTGATTGAAGAGATAAGTCTTCAATCAGTAAGACCTATCTATTATTGTTCAAATAGATCTAAGAATATATTTCATCTGTCTCCAACCTGTGTTATCAATCTAGACTGTTAAATCTTTCCTCAATGGATACAGTTGCTGTTTATCTTATAACTGGAAAAACTGTGGAGAATAGTTTTCTCCGATCTTCTTTTCTTTTTAGATGAGCCATTACCATTAGCAGATTTATAGAGATTAGTCATGTATTTGTTTTTATTTTCAGAATGGGGATAGACCTTAATGAAAAAGAAAACACTACTGGTTTTAGAGTTAAGGGAGAGCACAGGGCAGTTTGTGTAAATCTCGTTGCCGCTCATTACTTTTCAACAATAGAAACAAGGGGGTGTTTATGGAATACTAGAGATATACCAGATCTACATGTCTGGCCTTGACTATGGAACCATGAAGAAGACCATTCACTTGGATCATTCAGCCCAGATTTTACACTGGCCTCAAACGTGCTGAGTCAAGACTGTAGGAGCTGAGCGAGCTTGGCGAGAGCAGTCATGTGAAGCAGAGCTTCTTGCTAAGACTCAGGTACTTCCAAACCACAGTGTTACATACCCAGAGCAATGTAAGATACACAGCCAAGTCTCTGCTAGGCTCCTTGGAAAATCATAGCTTTAATGTAATTAAGCAGCATAGTGAGCTCCATTCGCCTTGATGGTGCGAGTCTCACGCACCTTGCTGACAGTTTCACTGTGTTGCTGCATTATGTCTCTGCTTTGATTAGGCCCAGATACACTTAATTAGCAGGTTGTTTGATCAATTAGATAATGAACCCTAAAGTCACCTTCTTGCTTAGATGTGCTTTGAACAACAATTTTAATCTCAGTGACAGATCCTCGAGAAAGAAAAGAGGAGAAACCAATGTAATTAAGATGTGAGCACACACAAATGTCTATATGACTCTGGAGCATGAAACTAAAAATACTTTGAACTCTAAAACATAGAAGACATTGAGTTCAATGAATGTAAACTGCAAGGTTTTCAACTGAGTTATCATTTGATTATGTCTATGATGAATAAGAGAAAGATATTTGAAAGTGTCTTTGCTCCCACTTCACTGATTTCTCTAACACCAGAGTTAGGCTAATACTGAGTCAAAATTAATGCAGTTTAGTGCTTATGGAGCACTGTCATAAAATGCTCCTGAGTTTTTAATAAATAGTAGTAGGTAGAAAAGCAAAAATGAGAAAAAACCCCAACCCAACTGAAACCAAAAAATCCGTGACCATTTACTAGAAAACACTGGCAAAATTCTGACACAGTGGGATGGAAAGAGATGGAAGTTCCCCACCAGACTATCAGAAATTGCTTCAACTTTGTTGAATTTGTGGAATTTAGAATAAGGATGGATCAAGGTTTGTCTTGGCTTATGAGATTATGAGAAGGCCACATTATGCCATGCAATGAAAATAAATGCTGGGGGGAAAAAAAGTGAGGTTTTTTCAGGGCTTGGCTTCTCTATCTTTAGGTTTTGCTTTGCTTCTGTATTTGTGCTTTGCAATTTCAGCTTTGTCATCTGGAAGATGTTTTACTATATTGAATCTTGGGGTATAAGTAGGGAATTAATATTTAACGCAAAATAAGTTGCAGTGGCAATTAACATGTCAATTCTTTAATAGCTATAGTGACTATATCAAGGATTCAAGCATGGATCAAATTCCAGTGCCGGCACCAAAATTTTGGCCAAATACATAAACAAGAAACAAAGGACAATTTTTTTTTTTCCAGCTGTTCAAAGTTATTTAAGAAGTAAAAACAATCTAGAAGGGGTGGTAATGAGAAACAAGAATTTGTATGTGTGCATACAAATGGGTGCACATGTTGGAATATATGTGTCTATTGCATTCTTGTGTCAAGTATTTCTTTTTGTTGTGTTTTCTTGCCATGAATGTTAACTTTGAGGCACGCTTAGTAGGGAAAGGTATTTTCTGTTTTCTATTCATCTAATTTTACCATTGGCAGTATGTAAGCTGTTCAAAACCAGGAAAATGAAGTACTTCTGTCTGCATTACTGGTGAATAGTGAGGAGTCCTGTTATTTCGTAGGTATTTTGTTTGTACTGTGGTAGACAATACGGTGTATGGTCTGGTAGAGTTCCACTGGAAATACTTGACAGAATTTTTCTTTCAGACTCCTAGACAATCTGTAGAATTGTTTATTATTTTGCTCTTTTATTGGAAAACACCTCCACTGACTCAAAAAAATTACACACTGCTTGAATTAAGAGAGAGTTCTTGACGTTTGAGGTTCTTATTTTTTCAAATATTGGACTTAAAGGAAATTATGAATGTAACTACCTGGTACCAACAGCACTAAAACATCCCACTCCAAATGCAGATATCAATCCAATAAGAACATGATTAATTATGTTCTCTTGACTCCCCTGCCATCAATGGATGATTGAGGCTTTAAGACGTTTTTTCTTGAACATTGTTCACACTTTGTGGGATGTGTTCTCCATTTTCTTTTTTGTGCTTTAATCACATTTCAGTCCCAAATTCTTGCAGAAAAGCAAAATGGCAAACCTGCCCATGTCTAACAAAGTCCGTTTTGTGTTTGTTCTTTCCATTTTCTCCTCATATCAATCCGCTACTCCCTTTTTCATGTCAGTAGGAGGTGTCTCACTTAGGACGATTAGTCCTTTGAAAATTCTGATCAACATATATCTTATAATGTATGATATTGTTAATACTTCTGGTCTCCAGCTACCTAACAGGAACACAAGAATGATCTTTCCAAGTCAGACCAAAGGTCCGTGTACTTCAGTATATTTTTCCTGTAGTAGCACACAGTAGATATTTAGGAAAGATTATAGGAAAAGAACATAAGATTATTATTATGGTTATTACTATTAATTATGTATTTCTTTACTCTCTAGTATTTTCAACTTAGAATTTTGTTGGGATGTTATTTTTGTGATACTCTTCATAGTTTGTCATTCTGCTAGCTTGTCTCCTCAGTTTTTGATGCAAGGTCACCCATCCTTTTATAGTGATGAATGCCCCAACATAAGGGTGGTGATACTGGCTCAGGTATTCTTTCTTCTATAAGGAATTATATGAACACACCCAAGACCTAGAGCTTGTCAACTGTTTATGCTTCCTCCCTAGCTCAGTATTTGTCAGTCTCCGACTCTTTTCAGTTCAGATCAATTTCTGATTCTGAAGTAGATTTATATTTAATAAATCATATTGGTTTACTCTTCCAAATACTTGTCTAGCATCTATTTGTATAACTATATGCTTTCTGAAAAATTATTCATTTTTTTGTCCTGGTGCATACACTTTTTACTTTCTAATGCTTGTATAGAGAGATGCAGCAAAACCTGGACACAGCGCTCCAGCTGAGGCCTCACCAGGGCAGATTAGAGGGGCAGGATCACCTCCCCCAACGTGCTGGCAGTGCTCTTCCTAATGCACCCCAGGATCCCATTGGCCTTCTTGTCCACTCCTGGTCATGGTCAGCTTGTAGTCCACCAGGACCCCCCACAGGACCTCCACAGAGCTGCTTTCCAAGAGCTCAGCCTCCAGCCTGTCCTGGTCCCCAGGTGCAGGACCTTGCACTTGCCTTGGCTGAATTTCAGAAGGTCCCTCTCTGCCCATCTCTCCATTCTGTTGAGGCCTTCCGAAGGGCTGCACAGCCCTCTGGGGTATGGACCACTCCTCCCAGCTTTGTGTCAGCAGGGAACTTGCTGAGGAGGCCTCTGCCCCTTCATCCAAGTCAGTGATGGAGAAGTTAAACAAGATGGCCCAGTATTGAACCCTGGGGGATGCCACCAGTGATAGGGCTCCAACCAGAGCCTGTGCTGCTGATCACAGCCCTCTGAGATCTGCTATTCAGTCAGTTCTCAAACCATCTCTCCATCCACTCATCCAGCTCACACTTCCTGACCTTGCCTATGAGATTATCACAGGAGACAGTGTCAAAAGCCTTGTGGAAGTGATGCATTTAAAGAGGGAATGGCAAAGCTTTTGTTTTCTATTTTTTCCCTAATAATTCCTGATGTTAATATGCTTTTTTGACTGCTATAAAATTGTTTTTGTATAGTTATCCACTGTTACATCACAATCCTCCTCTGCACAGCTGTTTCCTTGCATTACGGAATGCATTTATCCGAATTGTCCTTGCCATCCTGCTGACCATCCCATTCTTCCTACATGTGCCTATCCCTTTCTGCAGTAAAACTGTATGGATGAAGAAAGTCATTACCTCGAAAATAAATAATAAGAGTAAAAAAAAGGAATTGCAGAATAAACTTCACAAATTCCACGTGTACTAGGAAGTCTAAGATATTGTTTCAAGCAAACTAAAGTGAGAAAAATAATTAAAACATTAAGATTCCTGAGCTGCTCTGGAAAACTGCATTCCTTCTTACATAAGCTTAGGTGCAAACATGGGCAGCAAGAATTTTGGAGAATCAGCTTCTCCAGACTTACAGAACTTCAAAGGAACATGCTCCAGGACCGCCAGGTCCCTTACTCTGCAGCAGGCAGAGAGATGGCCTTAGATAATGTCTCTAAATAGGGCTGACACGCTTTCTGGACTTCCCACTCCACTGGAAGCTCTGACAAATTTGTCTTATTGCCAAGGATTTTGTGAAAAAAAATAATGTCTTGTAAAATTCCTGACCAGTCTTATTATTCAGCCCACTAAGCATAAAATCAAATCTAGGAGGTGGCCATTAACTCTCAGGGAAGTCCGGCTTTATTTTATTAAAAACAGAAAAAAAAGGTGAATATTTACACATGGACTGTAGCAATTTCTGCAGCAAATTCAAATACATATCTACGTGTGGCCATTAGTCATTTTAAAGAGCAAAAAGTTATCATGTCTGGCTTCAGGATGGTAAAATAATTTGACACTTAAAAATAATACCTCATTATAAATCGTAAGAATTGTCAATAGCAGCACAATGACTCACCAAAGCAGGTAACTCATTATCATGACCTAAATAGAAAAGAAGTAGGAATGGCTCTGTTAAAAAGAAAAGATTAAGGCATTCTGAGGAAGGACAAACACCACCAGCTAAGTTTGAGGAGGTCTATATAGAAACAGTCTTATTTTTAAATGTTAAGCTAATTTATTACTTTTCATGCAATAATAAAGCCTAACCACAGGAAAAACATGAATTTTGAACTCTGCCTTGTGTATAGAGAATCCTGGGAAACATGCCTGCTCACACAGTGTTACTAATAATAGCATAAATTATTAAAGCTGACAGAATTTTTACAGCTAATGCATGTGCGCTTTGCAGTCTGCACTTTCTTCAGCTTGGACAATGAATAAACACCAATAAGGTTTTGTTTCTGCAGTTCATGTGCCAACATAATGCTGTTATTTGGGATCATAGCTCTGCAGGAAAATGTTAAAATACAAAGTAAAAAAAGGTGAAAAAGAGGCAAATAATCCCTTGTGTTTAAATTAAATTTTCTGTTGACAGTACATTCCTGTAATAGTTCTTTCTTTAATGGAAAATATAAATAACTAAAGAATGCACATTTAAATATGTGTCAAATGGCTTTGATAATCTCATTATTAAGATTGGCGTTTCTCTTCAAGATCTTTCTAATAAACAAAAAATATTTTTTGTTTGTATGTGGGGAAAAAACCTATATTTTAAACAGATCTTAAGCTTTAGAGAGATTTATGAAAACAAGTAATTTTAAAAATGCTTTGTCTTTGAGCTGAAAAGACAGGGAACTAGGAGATATAAAAGATAGTTTAGTCAATAATTTCTGTACCTTACTGCATTTTTAAATGCTTAAATCTTATATGTAGCCACCATCAAGAAAACAACTTTAAAATACATTTTGAGCATGCTTTGTTCAGGTACTTGAGTTTGCTTTCTAACAGTCAACTTTAGAACAATTAATAGCTTAGTATTTGGGAATTGGGCATTGATTTTAATGAAGTCAAGCTGCCTGGGGTAAGTGTAAATTTGTAGAAATGCTAGGTAAGTTGGAAAACATAGAGACAGACTTTGACAGCTGTGGTCTAAATTTTATGATAGTTTACTGCATTTTTGTATATCATATTTTGCTGAATATTTCTAATTCTTTTTAAAGGATTTTATATTGCTGGTGCATATAAAGTTGCATTCGCACATGTTTTATCATTATGCGTATACATGCTTAGTTTTAAGTGTAGTGCAGAAGGATATGCCATAGATTTATTTCTGAACTGTGGTCACGGGAGTTTTAATTGCTTCTTTATGTGAAAAGCTTTCCGTCAACAACTTTGGAACGCGCCTTGTCCTCTAAATATTCCTTTTGCAAAAATTGTCCATGCTCAGAGTTTCTCTGACTGCCTTTTTCCTCATTACTCTCTGCCCACTTTTAGAGTATGAATAGCTATCAGTACGTGATTTTTCTTTCATATCCTGCCAAGGGAGGTCTCTACTGTGCACAGCAATGTGTTGGTGATTTAAAAGAATCCTTCTCTGCAGGAAGCAATAACACTAGAAATGATTTAAACAAAACCTACAATGTCACCTTAGACTAATGAAATTCCTTCATCAAGTAACACAGAGTTGACACTTCTGTGAGATCCTTTAAAACTCAGATTAAGAAGAGAAAATTAAACTTGAAATGACAGGAAACAAAACCAGCTCTGTTTCCCCTGGAAATAGTTGAGAACAGTATGTTGATTATTCTCAGACAAGCTGATTTCACAGGCAGTGACCCTAACTCAGCATAAAGAACAGTTAACAACATGGCTTTAGATGGCTGGCAATGTTATCTGTTGGTCGTCATTTGAAAAATGAAATAGCCGTCTGTCTTGGAGCTGGCCCATCTGTAGCTTCACTCATATGTCCCCTCATATGCAGGGAGACAGTTGAGGAACTGCCTTACTGGCTCAACCTAGAGATTATTTTCATCCATTTTTCCCATCCTTGAGAGTGGGCAGTAGAAGTGCTCTAGTGGAAAATACAGAATTCCTTGACAGATGGCAGTTATAAAATAACCTGTGCATAAGGGAGTTTTCTTTTAAATTCATCTCAATAAATATATCAGTGCCTGCTCTGAATTGCAGGGCTTTGTAGCTCTTTTATTCAGTCTGGTAAAGTTGTGGGTTTAAGCCTCTTGAGATATTCACAATACCAACAAACACCCTTGACCCCCCGCATTTAAATCTAGATAAGCCTCTACCCCTGCTGGTACCTCTTGGTGAACAGCAGAGACCAGCTGCTTTTTGGGGGAGGGCATCAGTGTTTATAGAGGTTCCTTGGTTTTAGTGGAGCACAGATGAGAGAGCACAGCACTGGGGAACTGTTTCTGTGAGCTGCAGCCTTCCTGAATAAGGACTTTTACATGTCCTATAGGGACACTCTGGTATCACTTAACAACACTACATTTGGCTGCACAAGACTGCAAAAAATAGACATTCATAACATTTAGGCTGAATCCTGAGGTTGGAATCTTCAGCATCTTTTAGGATCAATTAGAAATGGGAACTTAACTCAGATAGTCCCTGCACACACCACCATTTCTCTCTCAGCTGTTCAGCTGCGTGTGAGAGTTTAGATGTAATTTTGCCTTGGGCACAGAGCCAGTCCCTGCAACACTGAAAGAAGTGATAGTTCAGGGCTGCTCTTTTACTTCTTTTCATCACTGCTGAGTGTTGTTTTACTTTCCTCATTTCAGAAAGAAACCCATCATCCAGTGTGTGGGCTGTCAACAGCTCCCTCGCACTCTCATTTTCTGCTGCGCTACAGCCCGATGGGGACTGCTGGCCATCCACAATGTTTCCGCACCCCGGCTGCTCTGCCCCCAGCTTTCCAGCCTCCTTTGCCTGCAGTGCATGCCCATAAATTCCCCCTGCAGACACGGCACTGCACGCAGTGTGATCACCACGGCAGCAGCCGCAGTTATCTAGAGAGATGTCTGCTTCCTGCAGGGAGAGATTTTACCATATTGGATCAGGTCACACAACCATGGCATCCAGCATCTTGCTTTAAGCAATGACCAGTACCTGATGTTTCAAATGAAGCTGAAAGCACCTAACAATGTTACTGGAGAATTGCGTGTGGCAGAAGGGAAGAGTTTATTTTACTGGCTCTGGGTGCCTATGGAATGAAAACCCAGCTACTTCTATAATAGACCATAAAGCTCCTTCTGTGTCTGGAGCTGGACTTAGGAACACTTTAGTAATAACGACAAAAATTATCTGGGAAAAAAGATATAGTGAGAGCTAGAGATGACATCTGCAGCATAGACTTGGTGAAAAAGGTATTTTCTGTCTATCTGAATTTACAGGCAAGTTGGAATTTTCCTGGCCAAACTAACGAGACCATTGACTGACATGCTGCTAAAGCTAGCACACTGTGCTGTTAACACTGGTTCATTATATTTTATTGCTGATTGCAGGGCTGCAGCTATGGAACACTGTGTTCAGATAAAGCTCCTCTGAAGCACCAATGCGAAATAGTGGAACCCTGATAACTGTACAAATTAAGATACATTTAATGGGTTATAAAAGCACAGTCCATCCACAGCTGTTTTTAGAAACTGATAGTGATTTCCCTGTTCTAGTGATCAGGTAATTTTTAAAACCTGTGATCTTTGCTGTTTTTTATTGGCTGTGATAATTTTGATTGAATTGTTTATGCTGACAGTGATAATCTAACTAAAATGTTCTGTTTAATGTAATTTGATTTTCAAGGTTTCAGGAGGACTAAAACATTGGGTGACAAATTTTTAGATGAAATCTTTGATGATGGAGAGTTTTAGGAGGTCATCTTAGTGCGTGCTGAATCCCAGCTGCAGTAAGCTGTACATCTCTGTTATGCTGCTGGATGTGTTTCCGAATGAAACACCTAATCCAGCACCTATAGTATTTTATAAGGATATAAGGGTACCAATTGCACCATAAGAACTGTTTTTTTAAAAGAAACAGGTCTTCAACAAAGAAAGATTTCCCAAGTAAATCTATCTTAGAAAAAGTTGGGGTGAGTTTTTGATGGACTACACAGATCTGTTCCTGTGTTGGTAGAATTGTTTCCCTATCCTGTTAAATCCAAAGGATAAGCTAGAACTGAAAATTTAATGTAATTAAAACACTGAGCTATCAACTTTTCTTTTTAAAAAGTGAGGTTTTTAGTCACATAAGAACATATATTTGCCAATTCAACAAGACACATTTGAAGGAGATTTTGAGTAATTCTGGGGACTGGAATGTAATTCTCTCATGTTTGTGTCTGGCCCAATACAGACACCACTAATTAAGGGAATGCTCTTTTGGTTCACTGTGCAGAGATTAGCTTAATTTCAGTGAAGGCAAAATCTTGGGTCGTGATTTAAAAATAGGTATTGCAGACATTCCACAGAGGAAGGCTCTTTGAAATGTCTCCTTGGGTACATGCAGTTCCCTGCATTTGTGCTTAGTAGTAGAGCATAATTAGATTTCAAATTAATGGATCACGTGACTATCCTCAAACAAGGCTAGGCCAGGGTGAGTCAATAGGCAAGTGAGTTAATTTCCTCTTTTGAGACCTTAATTCCAGTCCCTACGTCTTTTTTTTAAGTATGTGTCTCTATGAAATATATATGTTTTTGTATGTTTATGTAATCACCTCTTGACTAACAACAGAATAGACAGTCAGCTGGGCTAACATCCTTGGCAGGATGAAAAAGCACTTGTAAATGTCATGATTTGTCTGGAACCCCACACTGCAAACAAGTATCTGAGGAACTGGTGGTAGCAGCTTTAAGGCATGATTATTCTATGAAATAGAAAATGGTAACGAAGACACTCATCTTCCCATTTCATTACCTCTCCCCAGAAGCAATTCAGTTTCATTTGCATGGCACAATATTCAGGTTGTTGAATCCTAGTCTCTCAGGACTGTCTCAAAGGACTGGTAATGGTTTCAGATCCTCTGCATAAACATCCACTGCATACTATAATTCTGCACTTTCTCAGATCCATCATTTTTTCTTATTTCTATCTGGAGTGCACGCACTAGTAAGAACATAATAAGGGGTGGATGACACTAAATTAGGGATAGAGGACATGACAACATGGCTCTATTTCTAACTTAGAAATAGGTGATCTATATATTACTCAATTGAACCCAAGAGAAGAAGGCTTTTAAAACTCCAGGAAAATTACAACGAGAAATGCAAAAACAAGCTGCAAAGAGTAGCTCTGGCTCAGATCCTCAAAATTAGGTAGATACCTTACTCCTGCTTTAGGAATTAAAGATTTAATTATCATGAAGCATGCTGGCTTCAGTCCTTTAAATCTCCATGTATTTGTGCTTATCTATAAATGACTCACAAGAAAATACATATGAGTGAGAGAGGATTCGATGTAGCATTTAACAGGCATGAAAAGAATAGAGATCTTCTAAAAATTGAACAGGACTGCATTTCTTTTCTTCTAAAAACATATGGAGTGTAATGAACCTCTTGTGGAAAGAAAGTGTTTTTCTAATTATTTTACTGGGGCCAGCATTTCCTCCCCAGAACCTAATTAAAATTACTTCTTTTAGATAGTGGTTGGGGGTTATCTTGTAGGATGGATAAAACTCTCTTGTAAAGTCTGTAGAAATTAAATTCTTTAGATTTTTATCCCCAGGCTCTGCAGAAAGTATTTCTAGGCTTTTGAATAGTTTATTATCATCAAAACCACTGTGTACATTTCAGGGGATTGCATAACAGGCTATTGTTCAGTAAGTTCTGTTGGCAGTGGTTTTGGATGGGGGGAGGAGATGAAGTAAAAAATTTAAAAAAAAAATAAATAAAAGCAGCCTATTAAGAAGATATGTTTTCTAATTAATTTTTTTCTTCTCACAAGTCCTATGTTTTTTGCATTATTTACCTATTTACCAGGTAAGTTATATCAGATGGTCAGAGGACTAATTGACCATAAATCAATTATTCTATTTCATTTATAATTACAAAACAGTGTTTTGCATGTTTAGTTTGCTGGTGTGCAACCTTTTCCGTTGGTTTTTCACACCACATGAGTCAGTGGCACTAATGAGCCAGATATGGTGGTAGTAATTAGCTGAAATGAGCTTCTTGAATTTTTCCCCCCCTGTGATTTCTTTTCATTTTTTTTTTTTAATCTGACCCTTTATTGAGAAAGACTATATAACTCTATGATCTTGAGTCAGGAAGCTACTCTGCTGAGTTTCAAGATCAAATCAGCTTTAGCTCAGACTGAGTAATGACCCCAACAGCATCTTTTAGCAGCAGGGTGTAAATTTATAATCTTCAGTATTGCAGCACAAAAGTTCTGCTACATGTATTACAGGAATTACCCCATTAGCTGTGGCACAGGACGTAGTTTTCTTCAACTAAGAGTTGCAACTAACGGCAAAGGTCACATACACCACTCAGCTTTACTGTGAGTGAGCAAGGGACAGGGTAAAAAATCCCTAAACTGCTTACAAAAGCCAGGCTTTATTCTGGTTTTCTATAACAGGTTTAAGATTAACTTGTGAAGACTGATTTTTTAGATACATCAGGTACCTGATACTACATGTAGGCAAGGAAGTATAGGGGGAAAAAATCCCTGAAAGACTGACTTGTTTGGACAAATGCTACTTTCATTCCCAGCAAACCTAGAGTTTGACCCTAGGAAGTGAGTATGAATAATTTTTTTTACCTATACAAACATTTGGAGTGATACTGTAAAGTATATAAAAATTGCACTTTTGAATGCATTTTGGACAATAAACTACAGATTTTAAACTACAAAACAATTTTTGAAGTGCATTCTCTTGGCAAAGCCTTTTTGCATTTTCCAGATTTTGCAGCCAGCTGCTTTAAGTAATGCAAAAAAATTAGTAGCTCATGTTTGTGAGTAAGAAAGGAATCAGCATCAAAGATTATGAGTACTTTTTTCTAATTCAGTCCTGATAGTTTTATACATTTTTTTTTCTAGTTCAACTGAAGTGCTGTGAGGCCTCACTAAGATCAAACTTTCAAAATAATGGAAGGCTGTTATCTTCTCCAATTGTTAACTCATATTTAAGATAGATCCGTAACTTTAAATAGAAAGGTGATATTTTTGCATATTGCATAAGAGAATGTGATACTGTTACGGGGTACGACATTTGCCTGAAGGGACAAGTGGAAAACAGCAATGTCATAGAAACATTCCAGCTTCAGTTCTGAAGTCCTCTTAAGCACTTCATTGGTCAATGACACAAGAATTATCCTTGAGTGAGGTGACGGGGCAAATAGGACAGATAAAATGGTTAGTTTAGTTTCAGCAGTTCAAAATAACTGATTAATTAGTACCTGTTGATGAAAGTATATCTAAGGTGGATTTAATACTATGGTGAAAACAACATTGTTTAGACTAAAAAAGAAAGCTTGAACTTGGGATTTTTAATTTTGAATTTGTTTGTTAATTTTGGCATGGCTTTGGCAAGTCATAATTCATCAGGAGAGGAGTAAAAATGAAATTTAAATTTAAGTACTTATAATCTAAACCTTTTAATGTCTTCGTTCCAGAGGAAAGACTCTCATGCATATCAAACACTAAATTCCTCCTAACCATCATCCACATCTACTAGGAACCTCCCCTTGTTTATTCCTTGTGACAGAAATCCAATTGTCATTGTAAAGGACAGAGACACAAATTGTTGTAGAGGATCTTTATGACCCTGCTGCTGATTAAGTTGAAACATTTTTGAGAAATACTGCATTAAATATAATTTCCATAAGAATGTAATTAACTGATTACCAGAAAAATATTAAAAGACTAATCTTCATTCTTGCTCATTAACAGTGAACAAAGAGAGATGGTATCCTTTGGTGTTGTTGCTTTCCTTAAGTGTATGTACACTGGCCTGCAGTTACCTGAACCAGCACTTGGATAAAAATGTTGGATCAGGAGTTTGAGAAGCTATCTAAATGGATGCAGTGAGACAGAGCCTGTGCCTGTGAAGCTACACTGATTTATACAAGCTGTGGATCTGGCCTGTGAATTTTATTTTTGACAGTAACCACTATTACAGCACAGTCAGGACTTTCTACAGGCATTCTTCATGACATAGAGCACTGGCTCAGCATCCATAACTAATTTGGTGTTGAATGAAGTGATCGCTATGCACTGAATTGATATTGAAACTTCCCATTGAGAGAATATTCCAAAAATAACAAAATTCAGCATGTGTTCAGAAAAAAAGGACCTTTTTCTCGGGGGAATAAAAAGTCAGGTCATTTTAGCTGAAGTATGGATCTTTGAATTTTATTCATGTTTTTGATGATTTTGCCACCATATAATGGGTAGAGTGGCATGGCCAAGGATCATTGGGTTGAAAATGGAATTGGTCATTATTCCTTGCAGTCTGCAAGGAAGGTGAAGCAAATCCCAGTTCAAAATCCTTGAATCAACAGTCTGAAAATCAGAATTTCACGAAGACATCAGTAGCTCTGTACCAACTTCCAGGTATACTGTCTGCTGTTTCTGCATTGTCTGTCTGTATTGTTCAGTAATGACTAATAAAATGATTCCTCTCATTTCCTAGTATGTTCTTTGCCTTTTAGTAAAAATTGGGAGATAAAGAATAACATCAAAGAGCAATTGAGCATGGTCTAGTAAGTGCATTTCTCACTCTTAAGTATGGCTTGTTAAATTTCATTTTGAAAAATGAAGCTGTATTTAGTATAAATGTGAGGGATCCTGGTGAGAATAAAAGCACCCCAAACCATTAAAAGAAAAAAAAATCTTTTCTTTTTGCTGCTGTATAATTTTGAACTTACTTAGCAATTTGTACCACACTTAAGGAAAAAAAGAAATTGCTGGCAACTTGGACACCAGACTGCAGGTAAATGAAATTTTAAAAGAAGGATTTAGTATTCTTTAAGAAGGAAAAATGAATTTTGTCAGTTCTTAGAAGACCCTTAATTGAATTCAAAGGTGACTTACTATGCTACTTTTATAGATTAAGGGGAAACTATTAAGCTGTTTTGCTGACTTCAGTATACCTAAGTCTTGCTGGGCTGCTTTGTGGAGCTGCAGAAAACTTTCCCTCCTTAAACAGCTCTAAAGTATTATGAAAAGATTTTAATACAGCTTTGCTCTCTTCTTGTGGTTACCTATAGAGTGGACTTTAAATCCCAGTATTTGCCACTGAATGTTAAGTTGTTACTGTTCTAAGAAATGTTGCTCAGGGCAGGCTGGATAGCAGATACTGAATGTTAATAGATGCCACCAAATGATGGTTACTCTCTGAGGCAGAGGTAAGATAATTCATGGCTGTTTCTCAAGTAATCTCTCTTGCCCTGTCTCACTCAGGATAAATGCCAGGGAAAAGAGAGGCTGTCTGGCACATGCTTCTGCAAATACTGATAGAAAATTATCAGTACGCTTCGTTTACTGTTATCTAAAGGATGTAAGGTACCAGTCTCTTCCCATTGGATACCTAGCTTTCTGTCTCTCCTAAAAATGATCCATTGCCTCTGCTGAACAAAATGGAAAGTTGCGAGAAGCTATTTTGTAAAATTCATAAAAGCAGATTGTTCTCCCAAGCTAATTCTGCAGCAGTGCTCTAGTGCTATTCTGACAGAAATAACTGGTCTCTAACATGATAGAGAAATGAATGAGAAATCCACTCCATTTGTATTTGAATCCTTTTCCCAATATGTATTTTCCAAAACACTAGGGAAGCTTACCCTAATTGTTTTATGTCAAATTTGAGCATAGATATATAGCCCACATTTCTAAAATTTGCCTTTGATTTCAGTTGAAGATAGCAGTCTTCAGTATTTCTTGATACAACATGTTAAACTATAAAAAACCTACTATGATTCTCTCCAGAAATACTTAGATTTCAGTGGAGAATAAAGTAACTGTGATATGTTGTTTGTTGGTGCAGGATTTAAAACTCACAGGGAAACACCTAAATGAAAGTCAATATATAACTCTAAGCTATTGTTGTCTATTAGTCAATGTAAAAGGTGTTAAATTCCATGTGCAGCAGACATAACCCATTATAAAGGAGGAGATAAGGACCTCTCTTCCTTTAATGTGGATTATGTCTGCTGTTTTTATTTCATAACTACCATTGCAACTCTATACTTTATGGCACTAAGGAATAAAAAAAAAAGAGAAAAAGAAAAGAAATTACTTATTCAGAGAAAGGAAAGTTTATTTCTTGAGAACTAAACCTAGATCTACGCTTTAGGTATGATTACTGTTCCTTCAGCATTCTGCAATCAGAATTGTTTATTACATAGTTAAAATAAAACTGTTAGTTTTATCTTTACCATTCTGAGCCTATTTTATAAAAGCTCCATTTTCATAGCAGTGGGCTGTCTGAACCTCTTGAGATTCATAAACCCATGAAATTATAGAACGGTTTGGATTGGATGTGACCTTAAAGATCACCCAGTCCAACCCCCTCTGCCATGGGCAGGGACATTTTATACTAGACCAGGTTGCTCAAAGCCTTATCCAGCCTGGCCTTGAACAACTCCTGGGATGGGGCATCCACAACTTCTCTGGGAAACCTGTTCCAGGGCCCCACCACCCTCACAGTAAAGAATTTCTCCCTAATATCTAATCTACATCTGCCTTCTTTCATTTTAAAGCCATTTTCTCAAGTTCTATTACTGCATGCCCTTGTAAAAAGCCCCTCTCCAGCTTTCTTGTATGCCCCTTTAGGTATTGGAAGGCTGCTCTAAGGTCTTCCAAGAGACCTTATTTTTCAAGAATGGGTAAGTCTAGTTTAGAGGATACCAAGGATCACAAACTTCAACTGTAATAAAAACCATCTGGTTTCATTGACTTGAATGAAAAAAATCCAGTTTATCCCATCTGGGAAATTGGACTAAATTCAGAAAATTTTCTAGAATTACAGAGACAAATATTGCCTTCAGTCTACTGGAAAGGAAAAAAAAAATTATAAAGAGCAGCCACAGGAAAGTGTTATGTATATCACTTTCTTTTCCCTATATAATTTTTTTTCCATCATCCCCTCCCAGCTAGTCATAGCTTAGATTTAGATCTGTGGTTGAAGTGTTAGAGGAAATTCTTAAATCTGTGCGTGTTCCTTATCTCTGATACACAACAGCTGTCCTGTCTTCCATGAAATCCTTCTGAGATTTAGATCCCAGCTCAGAAATCAGGTCTAGAAAAGGAAATCTCTATGCTGCTATGCGAAGAATGTGAGACAGAACTCCCTGTAGTCTTTGCTGGTTCTAGTTGCTGTGATTACATCTTGTCACTTTCTGAGCTTTCTTAAGTACTGAGCATATGAACAGCAATATGAATAAAGAAATTAAGGTGCTTTTCTGAAGATGCTTGAATGCAAGTTTTAGAACCATTCTTGCAGATCAAAGGCAGATATTGACAGACAATTACTTGGTAATAGCTGCCATTAGCCATTCTTGCACAAGTGGATACATCTGGAAGTAGGCAAATAACTGTATTTGCCTATAGGCAAAAAGCAAAATCCACTCTACAATTAATTGTGCAATCTTCCAGCCTAAAAAGTCCACTATGTGATGCAGGTCTGCAAGGCATCGCAGTGTTGGGGATATACATGCTGTGTATCACTGATATTTAAATGCAACATTGGCACTTACATTTATCATTGTTTTTAGTAGCTCACAAGCCCACGGAATTGGTGTGAAATACTCTAGTAAGAGAGTGCCTGATGATGCCACATGTCTTCAGATACTTCACAGGATGGCTGCATTATCCATGTCCACTATAAATGCTTACACGGGTGCCTGCTTATGGCTCCTTGAAAAGATTTCATGTTCTTGTCCTCATGCGTCTTTCTGGAGTAGATAATATAGACAAGAATCCAGGAAATAAATTTGAGGAAATAATTTTTAAAGAACTGGACACATTAGCACTTTTGTCCTTCAACTCTATTTTTGATGTGCTCAGACTAGAGCAACAGTTAGAATTCAAAAATTCAGAAAGTATTTTCTAGATAGGAAACAAATAAGTCACTTTTTAAAAATAGTGTTGAGGTATATTTAGGTGTATTAGATATAGCTACGCATGTAGAAATGCATGTATTTGAATGAAAGCATCACCAGCTGTGTTGTGCTTTATTACTATCTTTAACTATTGACCAGATCATATTTTTCCTGTAGTAACTCTGTGTCTTTCAGTGTACAGAATGAAAAAAATAACCTGAATTCAGTACTCAGGCCTTTATCAGTAAAGTTCTCCTTTTCTGGAAGCTATTGGTTACCATAAGGTATGACAGCTGCATTAAATCAGCTGTATTAATATATTGACATTTTAAAATATTATATTACTGGTTTTTTATAGCACACTTTTATATATAGGAACTTTTTTTTAGCTGTCTCAGTTACTATTTTTTCCTTTTATGTTCTGTGACACTTTTAATTAAATGAAAATTACATTTCCATCTCCCTGAAAACTATCCTAAAAGAATGTCACCAAAGCCCTAGTGCTTACATCAGCAGTAATCTGCAATTGGCACTATGTAGCAAATTCTTATTCAGCATGGAGTCCTGACACCACTGGAACCAAATACAAAACTCCCTTTGGTTTCTGTAGGAGTAAATTTTTACCTATGATTTTCTCTCATGGAACTAGTTAAAAATGCAAGTGTGTGGTGAGCTCATGAACACAGAATACTGCATCAGCATTTAAGAGTCTGAACAGCTGAACAAGCAGGCAGCACTGCTGATACTGGGCATTAGAGCCTGTTGGTAACTTGAAGCAGATATACAGCACTATGGGGAAAATTATCATCTGCTAAAGTATTATAAGATAGCTTTTCTGGATCTGATATGTATTTCATATTGGTATAATAATACTTTGAATTTGGCCAGTGATTTTGACAAGCAGGCTATAAGCAGCCTACGTAGAGAAGATATTCCATTAAATAAATGTGTATTCATCAATTTTAAAACCATGTCTATGTGAAATGTAATCTATTATTTTTCTCTATAAGACTTATTGTAGTATAAAGTTCCAGAGAGATAACATCTATTCTATCTTTATAATTTATGATTCTTGGATTTATAGGTGTTCTGGACAGAAAGAGAATAACTCACGTAATTTGCCACATTTTCTCACAAATTTTTTTAAAGCCTTGGATTTTCACCAAGCTGCATTCAAAGCTCTCTTTGCTAATGATGACTTTCTAGGCAGATCTATATTATCAATTCCTGAATCAGATGAAATATTATGAAAAGATATGCACTATATCTTGGATACCTCAAGAAAACACATTGGGATGGATGATATGGGATTTTGCTAGTGTCATATTTCAGCACATAGACAAAAAGAATGCTCCAATATTAAGTTGCTCCTGAATTAATTTAACACGTGAATAAAATTAAAACTGCTTAAAGTAAAAATACGTAATTATTTTATTTTGCCATGTTAAAGTAGTTGACACAGTTATAAAACTGGACTTAGTTCTGTCTCTTTAATTTTGCTTCCAGTACCTGACTAAGCTAGCTAAAGGGGAAGGATGTTTATGCCCTGTTAAGGTAAAATCCAAATGTCATCTTATATGTGCAAGTGTGACCCTATGATTATGTTTTATACAAAGATATTTGGGGGATAATGAACTTATTATTGGAATCTAGATATTGAAACATTAGTAATTAGTCACGTTAGAGTGAAACTGCTTTTGGAACATGTTACCTTTCACCAGTACTGTGGTTCATGAAACAACATCTGTCCTTTACCAGGTCAGAAACACATGTTTGTTAGAGAAAAATTGACACTTGAGAGAATATAGCTAATGGAAATGAGATTTGTAGAGTTTATATCAGTCTGACCTCATGTCTGGGAAGGTCATGAGCAGATTCTCTTGAGTGCCATCACACAGCATGTACAGGACAACCAGGGGGTCAGGCTCAGCCAGGATGGGTTTAGGAAGGCAGGTCTTGCTTGACCAACCTGATCTCCTTTGACAAGGTGACCCTCCTAGTGGATGAAGGAAAGGCTGTGGATGTTGTCCCCCTGGACTTTTTTAAAGCCTTTGACACGGCCTTCCAAAGCATTTTCCTGGAGAAACTAGCTTCCCATGGTGTGGACAGGTGAACAGTTCATTGGGTAAAAACCTGGCTGGATGGCTGGGCACAGAGAGTGGTGGTGAATGGAGTTAAATCCAGCTGGTCTTCCCTTTTCCTTCTTCAGCTACAGGGGCTAGTTTCCTGAAGGTGAACTGTTGTTCTTTTTCAAGGGCTTAACGTCTCCTTAGTTGGATGGCCCCAAATTATAATGAATGCCACATTTTGCTAGTTATACAATCCTGTGGAAGGAATTTTCTTTCAGTTTTTTATCATTGTAGTAGTTTTATCATTATCATTGTTGGAAGGATTGGATTGGGTCTCAAGTGATCCACACTGACATCTGCAGTCTGTTCTCTGGGTAGAAGAGATGTCCAATGAGTTTCAAGTAGGAATAGCATTATAAATTGAAGTTTCAAACTCCCAAAGTATTATTTCTGATTGCCATCCATAGTGTCAACAGCTTGCAGCAGATACTTGATAATACATGTGTTGCATCTGGCCACTGTGGAGTGTGAAGCTCATGTTTGCAAAGTGTCTTCTATACACATGCTAAATTTTGGCAACTGATTTCATCCATTATTGCCTCAGTTTCTTCAGCTGTAAATGAGAATAACATTACCTGTCTCTTTTCCAGAGGCCTTGTGAGGGTGTGTTTATGTTTGACATCTAATTAGGGCAATCCAATGAGTGATGGATTGATGCCAAAAACTCCCATTGTGTGCAAAGGGCCCTGGGGTCACTACATTCATGCAATTCCCAATAACAGAACTATCAGGTCAAAGTTTGTTGTTTAGATCCAGGAAAATACTTGTAAGTAGTTTTTATAGTCCCCCTGAGTCATCACATAGTTTCACTCTTAATTTTATTTCACTAGCTGCCTCCTAAATTGAATTGAAACATTCTCCCACTTGTAATATTTAAAGGTGTACAAATGCTGTACGCAGGAGCACCTGTGACCTGTTCATTGCCCAGCAGTGATAGATCTGGTAATAATGTGCTTGCTATTCTGGCTGTACTGCACTTTGGTAACACCTAGGGTTTAATTGAAATACACCCTGACCTTGGTTTTGTTCATGAAGCATAGAATGGACATAATTACTATGAATCTACTGAGGGATATTACGGCAAAATGTCGTATGGCTAATTTTGGCTCCTCGCTCTCTTTGGGGGAAAAAAAAAAAAATCACAGATTTCAGTAAAAAACAATGTGCTGCAGTTTCATAGAAGTCCTAAAACAAGTAATTTTCCAAAAAATTAACTTCTTATATTTCTCTGTACCTATTTTTTCTCTCAGAACACTATCACAGTAGGATAATTGCATTGCCCCTAACAGTTTCATATTCCTTCATAATTAAATAAACAGCTTGTAAATTGCAGACCACAAAGTGCCTGTGTTCCACTCTTACCTTAAGGGGTTTCCATAGTTACAAGGACAAGAAGTTTAACCATCATTTGCCAGACTCCAGGCTATTTGCAGCCTTAACTTTTTAACTCATGTCTCTTTCTCTTTGTTGCTTTGTTTATTAACAGAATGAGGGAGTAATTTGGACTCAGTTAGCCACTACAAATGCAATGATGCAAAATGGACTCTGGTGCTTTAGTGTGTTGTTAGCTGGGTATGTTTTTCCCAGAAGGTATTTTGAAATAATACATACTAACAATATAGCCTACAGTTAGCAAGGTTATGAAATACCTACCAAGCACTTCTCCAACTCAGCATCAAGTAATTCAGCACTTACAAAAGGAAAACAGGAAAACACCATTCTTGACACATCACCATGGCATAGAAGTATTTAGGCAGATATCTATTTTAAATCATACCCCAAAAAACATTGATGCAGGTTTTCCATGGCTGCTTTAATATAATTTCCTTTCATCCCTCAGTCTCCTCTGTTTTACATAATACAGAATGCATTTGGAAAAGCTGCACTTGTTTTGGTACAAACTTGATCTTTTCATGCCACTGAAATGGACAATTCTCACATTTTCAAATATCAAAATAATCTTAAAATCTTTTAAAATTACTTCCGATTTTACCAGAGCGTCTCTGTTGCCAAACTGTAGAGAAGTATAGACAACTGCTACTGCATTATATGTTCATCAAACTAAAACATTTTTGTCTTCTGGTTTGTTATCTACTGAGGTCAAGAGCTCAAGCAAGGCTCAGAGGATGATGTGTATGGGTGACAAGAATATTCAGCATTAGCACATTCAGTAGGCAAGCACAAATATTGTACTTTAGGAAATTATGTTCTGGGTTTAAAAGCTAGATTCCAGTTTTCTAAGATTAGGATGAAACTTTCTTAAGTGCAGGTATATACTCTAATTGTTTGTTTGTTTGTTTGTTTGTTTCTCTTCGTTATACTGGCTATGTTCGTAAATGCATTCTTAGGCTGTTCTGACCTGACATTTCCAACATCTGTTTTTATAGTTTGTGAGTAGTGAGAAAACTCTGGAAGGCATCAGAGCTAATATCTTGGATTCCATGAGCCTTGCACATTTTTGCCTTTCCATTTTTGAAAAGATACCAACTTCAATCTTACATATAATTAAAGTGCAGAATTTTGCCTACCGGTTTGAAATGTTCTAGTACATTTTTGAAAAGGATGTTAATTTACAGTTTAATATTTCCACGAGTAAAAATTAATAATATTCTACCGGACCAAAACTAGTTTGTTTGAAATAAAGTATAACTGTACTGTGTTTAAATAGATGTTGTTAAATCACTGCTAAAACAAAAAAAATACTATAGTATTTTAAAAAATGACCCCAGTATGACAGGACTAAAAACTGCAATGTTTTGGACAAGTGTTTTAGAACAGCATATAATTTTTTGTTGAGGGTTGTTTTTATGCTAATTTTTTTGTGTTTCTCAGATGCCTTCCTAACATGGATCAGTGATTTTAGTTTGACAATAAATAAAAAAAGAATTAAGAAAGCATAGTTATAGAAATAGTGCAATTTAAAATTTGCTCACTGAGGTAATTTCTGCCATGAGAGAGAGAACTCTTGAAGGTGATTGTATGACTTTCCCTTATATCACGGTTGGCACATGAGATGCAGTGACAGACTTCTGTAATTAAGAGAATTTTATTATCAGGCTATTGTAAAATTTCTATTGTTCCACATTTTCCTCTACATAAATATCTGTCCAGAAGGAGATATGAGATGAAACAAACAACAAAATGTCAGAGAAAATGTATTTTATCAACTGAATTAGTGAAGCAAAATGGAACTTCAGTAACCCAGGGGGATCAGTGATGAGGTAAAAAAACCTTTTTACCTTTATGTAATTGGTTTGAATCAAGCCCAAGTCAATACAGAACAAAAGTTCTTAATGTCTACACGGGGTCTCGAGAAAATGAATTCAAATTAACTTTGAAAAGGGACTAGCTAAACTACATTACATCCTTTTATGGACACTCTTAATTGAAGTTACAGTGGCCTTGATTCAATTTAGCTTGAATTAAATTCTAAATAAGAATGTCCACACTAAGATTTAATGCAATAGAATTAACCCACTTAAAAGTTAATTCCAATTAAAATTCTAGAATGTTTCTGGGTGCACTAGAACAAAGCTGTATTGTGGTGGTTTTTATGAAAGAATTTTAGTTCCTCGTGAATAGTTCATAGATTGCTCCTATTTGTACCACTGTGAACAGTCTGAACAGAGAAGGTAGAATTGTTTTGTCTTTGTCACCCTTGGAGTGACATCCAGGGAGAGGACAACAAAGAAGTTATAAAATTCCTCTTAAGAAAACTAAGTTTGTCCTAACGAAATATTTTTTACATATCATCTGATCTTTTCTATGATTTTCCTGTGAAATTAGTTTTACTGAGGATACAAACTGCCAATGATGCGTAAGAGTAAAATAATATTTAAAAATAAATATCAGACTGATTGAGATTCAAACACTGTAAAACATCTTAAGTTCTAGCTAAAATACAAATATTTTTGCTTGGACCCATGTACACTCATATTCTCATTTTTAAGATGTTTATTTCATGTTCATTTCTGTTACCTGTTGTTAAAGAGAAAATCTTAAACCGTAGGAAGAAATGAGAGAGGAAACATGGAATCATGCTGGAAAATGAGGTGTGTGAAATAAAGCTGTTTTCTGTATAACAAAATGAAAGAAAAGAAGAAAAAGGCAGACTGGGTCAAACTCATCCTTGATTGAACTCCCCTGAAATCAGTGGTGATTCAGGAGGATTGAATGTGTCCAGTCACATTTAGGTCTTTCAGATCAGTGTCTTAGTGATTCAGCTGAGTCTTAAAAGGCTTGCAAGAGAGAACTGGGAAGTATCTGGGTGCAGCAATATCCACTCTGCCTCCTACACTTAAACGCTTCAAGGGGCCACAGGACTATGTCCCAGAGCAAAACAGTGAAACATGCAAAGAGAATAATTTGCATTGTGAGTGGGCTTTGAAACTTTCCAGGTTTTTAGACATTATTGTAATGGCTCCCTTAACAGTTGTTGAGACTTTTAAAGTCCTATAGCAGTGAAAAGGGAAAACTGATTTTTAAGAATGTAGATAAAATTACACAGTTCTACAGTCGCAGTCATGGGGTTTCATTGTAAACCAATCTGTTTTAAAAAACCCAAACACCTCAGACAGGAGTCAATCCATGAAGAAATAAAAAATAAGATTAGGAAGAGGAAGATATAAGATCTACTGTAAACCATTTCGCTGATTTTGCATGATGATGCATTGTAGTGCTCTGTTAAGAACATAGCTTGTGTTCCTTTGACAGTGACAAAAGCATCCCATAGAGAAAGGGAATGGTGTCATTGTGCTCTGTAGGGGCAGGGAACAGCATGCAAACTGTTTGCACTGCTCTTGAACCGAGAGCTCTAGTCCTCGAGGGTTCAGCCAGGTGGAAAGGTATTTCAGGAGAGAAAAGGGGGGAGCTGAGGTAAGCAGGAGGGTATGGTGAGTGAATCCCTGGCAGTGTGGTTCCATCGATCCAACCCTGCACAGCCATATGGGGACACACATGTGAGGCTGCTGGAGCATTTGCAGAGCAGATGTTGGTAGAGGATTTCTGACCCCGGTGGAGCTCCCTGCCCACAGTTCAGTCTCTGTTCTGGGACAAAGGTTAACCCTCATGTGCTTCAGTACTTTGTGGAGCTAAAGCATATTGTGTGCTTGTCTCTACACTGAAATTCCCTTGGCTGCTTCTGCTGGCATTGCTGCCAAAAGGGGATCAGTCTCAGGCCCTTGGAGCATTCAGAGTTCCTGAAAAGAGAGTCAAAAGAGTCACTTCTGCATAAGGTCATCCTGGGATTTGGACCTATTTTTATTGCTGTACTCCAAGCTCTGTTCCATACAGAAACTATTTTCAATTCTCTGGTGCTGATGCTACCGAAAGAGACTTCCCAGCATAATTAGCTGCTTGACGCACCTAGCTCCTCTTCACGTTTGGAAATCTGCTATTTAATTTGCAACTGCGGAGTGGCTTGTTTTCTGAAAAAATGCAGATATCGTTGCAAAGGGTTTTTCTCTCAAAAAACCTCTTTAAAAGGGTGTGAGGTACGGCATACATAACTGTGCTGTATAGAGTGAAGCAAAGATGCGTTTTCTGAATGCATCCACGTATTTGTCAACCTGAAAAAAATTATAAAAAGTGATTTGAACGCTTCTCATCCTGAAATTTTCTGGGACAGGGCTGAGGGAGAGTTTTGGTGGTTTAAGTATTTTTCAGTTGAGACTTAACTGTGATGCATTTGTGATGATTTCATTTTACTGTGATGGTTTAAACACCCGATACTTGATAAATCCTGTCTATATTTTCAATGCAGTACATATAACACCACATCTCAATTTTTTTCATGGCGGCTGTACAGCACAAACCAAAGTGTGCTAGGTCATACTGTATCTTAAACCATATATTGGGATAAAGGCATGGCCTTTGCACTGCACAGCTCTGCTGGTGAGACAGTTATTCATAGACCCACAGACAAGACAGAAAGCAAAGTATGAGTTGCCAACAGCAACTAAACTGCTAGTGATCCAGCTAAGGGTCACTGTAGCTCGGGGAAATATCTTTGCCACCTGCCATATCTCATTAGGCAGATCTTTGGAAACGGTGTGGAAGTTCTCTTTTGTAATCAAAGCCCCCCATCACAGGAAAATCCTTCAGCAATCAGAGTGAGCATAGTCACTTTCCCCTGGTAGTATAGCAAAGGGAGAACAAAGCACATCAGGCCCAAGACCTAATTACCAAAAAAAAAAGAAAAAAGAAATGAATTGGGGGTACTATTACAATGCCCATAGGAAGGTGTCGGTGCATACTCGTTTGGCAAAGTTACATTTCAATAGCGTAACTACAGCATCCTTCAAGCTGTCCCTAAGGAACGCTGCGCTGTGAATAGCTGCAGAGGTAGATTAGCTCTGTCATTCCTTGCTTCATCTTCTGCACTGGATCTTAAGAGGGCAATGCTTTTCGCTCAGAGGAAAATGTGTAGTACATGGAGAGTAACAAAGAGTCAGATAAGCTATAGAGGGGAGAACACGCATACCAAATGCCAATTGAAAAACAAAGATTTTTTATTTCTGTGCAAATAGAAAACAAAACAAACAACTCTCCATATATGTCTGGGAATGTGTCCATGGCCATAAAGAGAATATACATTACTGTGCTAAAATAACAGATGATATATGCTTTGGTAATTAGAGATGTGCCACAGACAGACTTAAGGTCATGTTTGGAAACACATTTGATAATTGTACTGTGTCTGAGGAACCGACTGTGCAGCAAGGAAATTCTTAGCATTTTAAACTAAATTTTTAGTCAATACAGCAGAGGGCACTAGTGTTACTGAATTGACCATAGAGTTGCTATTTTGGTACTGGAAAAATGAAAAAAAAATACTTAGAAGACAAAGAGGTGTCAACAAAGACTATAAAGACGCTGGTTGATGGTCTGTGTTCCATGTGCAGGTTTGTAAAGCTAAACTTTCATGTGTCTCTAGCATAAATAGGTGTTGAATAGCAAATTACTCTAGTACAGATCTCAAGATGGATCTTTATGTAAAGCCCATTAAAATATTTCCATAACGTTCTTCAAGGCTTTAAATTAATTTTCCACCGTAATTTTGTGCTGGCTAATTTTTTTCCAGGGTATTTCCAAGATATTTATGATTTAAAATTACCCTGATATGAAATACCTGCACTAAAGACTTCCTGAGTATTTAAGCTCTGAGCTCTGGAAAACCACCAGTATAATAGAAAGGACCTTTTTACTACATTCTTCCTGCCACTAGGAATCTTACTGCCATATGTCAGCCTCATGCAAAACTCACTAGTTGGAAGTGAGAACTAGCAAGGTATTGCCTAGCATCTTTTCTGCTGGTCATGGTCAGTTTTTTGGATCATCAGCTCCCCTGTACTTTAGCAGCACCAAGTCCAGTTAGTGTGGTCTTGTCCTAAAAACTGCATTTTTCTTCCTGTATTGCCGAAGAAGAGGGGCAAAAAGTTGAGTAATTTTTGGTGGCTGCAGAAGCTAAGATTTGCTCTCACTGCCTCCTGGAAAATGTTGCAGAGGGATGGCAATATAGATATTCTGTACTTATATATTAAACAAGATATGGCTTAGACACAGAAAGATCAAACATACCAATACATGTGAAAACATATCTAGGACTTTGTATTCACATATCACAAAATGGTGATCCTGTCTTCAAACTTATAGACTCAGAGAAACTATCAATTAGTCAGTAACCAAACTTGTATTTGAATAATGCAGATATTTGAATTTTACAGAAACCTGACGGTGTCAGATTTCCCTGGAGGTCTTTGATAGGTCATTGTACTGAGGCATATGTTTGATTGAGACATCCCAAGCACAGGACTAGGGAGAACAGTAAATGTAAAAGCCACAGGCGATTTTGGCCTTCAGCACAAGGAAAAAGCTGTTCTATGTGAATGATTCATTGTTTCAGTCAATAACCTAAAATAGGAAGGGTATAGGGAATTTATTTTAAGAAGATAAAAGCATTTCTTTCAAAAATCTTTTTGCAACTGAGACATGGAAACATTTTGGTTTGGGTCAGACAATATTTTCTGATCAGTCTCATAACTGGATAATTTATTTGTTGTCACGATGTACTGTATTCAAGTAAAATGATATTTTTTTTTCCCCATGGAGTGTATATGTAGTGATGAAAAAGGGAAGATTTGCTGGATAGAGAACTAGGTAAAGGAAATGGTGGGAGATACCATCAGGTTCAAGTAATTGGAACAGGAGGGAAGTGCCTTGGAGTGCTTGCAGCATGGCTTGGGATCATCAGCTTTATGGAGGCTAGAAAAGAGCAGCTGAAGGGACTTGGTGCATGCACTGTCTGATGTTGATGGTGCTTGCTCTCCCTTGACCTTTCTTATCTCTCTGCACTTCTTTGTTCTACAAATGCCATAGTTTTCCTGGTCCTTCAGGATATCCAGGATACAGGACTGAGAGCAGAAAGTCACAAAAAGAAAGGTAGAGAAACCATTTGACATCCTACAAAGCTGGCCTTTACCAGTGAATGGGTCTGAGAAGAAGATTCCTGTACCTCTGCAGGTCCCACGTGCTGCCTGTGCCTCAGCAGCCTTGCACAAGGATAACTGGCAGCTCTGAAGGCAGACGTAGCAGGCTGAGTCCTCATCCCAGTTCCAGGGAAGACAAAAACATTGCAGCAGTGCAGTGGTAAAATAATTGGTTTGATGTGTTTCTGTGTCTGTTTTATTACTTGTTAATGGAATTCATTATTCAGTCCAAGTCCTTAGGGGATAAGTTTTAGAAGAATTTTTAAAATGAGAAAGGAAAAACAAATTGCTGCACAAAAACAAAAAAAAAAAATTTAAAAGGTGACAAAAATGCTAATACAGTCACATTAACTATCACAGATGATGGTTAATTACTATTCAACAGCAAAATTCATGGGTCACAGATATTAACTAAGGACCCTAAAATTCATATTAAGTTCTAATATAATTCTTTTGACCACAACAGCAGATTTTTCTTCGTAACTATGTGAGAAAGATGAGAACTATGGCCTTTTCACCTGCTTTTTGAAGATTGTTTTACTACAGTGGGATTTTTGATGCAAGCAAACTTGAATTTTAGTGATTAGAGTGTTTCTCCATACATTCTGTTCAGCACCTCTGAAGAGATAAGTGACCTTGTGAGCCTGCAGTAAAAAGGAAGGTGTGGAGAGCAGCCACCTCTCCTCTAGTCTAGTACATTATCCTAAATCCACAAAGCTGATGTTCAGCAGTACAGTTTTTGGCAGAGGGAAGGGATGGAGGGGTGGGAGAAGTAACATCTAACACTACAGCCACAGGGTTCTCCAGAGCCATGGGACAGAAGTGTAAGCTGCAGAGAGAGAAGCTGAGTGACTTGCTCAAGGTTGCAAAACACATTAGTTTCATGAATCTTTCATAACGAGAATGATGTTTTATAAATAGCACATACAGAGAGATCAAACATACAGATACAGCCCAGACTTTCTAGTTCCCTTCACAGTTTTTTAACCATTATATTGGCTTTCTCTGCAGTAAATTATTAAAAGTGAGATGAGAACACTTGCTAGCTCTGAACCCTTATAGCAGGTTTTTTAAAAATGCAGAAATGAATTCTCAAAAACACATTGTCTGAATATATAATTAGGAAAAAAAAGTCTTTCATTAAATGAATTGCTGTGAGATGAAAGTTAATATATTTTCCTGGGTTTTTTTTGGTTGCGTTTTTTTTTTTTTTTTCTTAAGAAAGATCTCTTTTTTTATACAAAATGAAACAATTTGGAGCCTGGAGTGGAAAAATGTTGCCTTATGGTATTTTGTTTTACTGAATATATGTGTACTATCCATCTGGGTGCTCTAGGTTATAAATATGCTTTAAGCTTGCTGTAATTTCTAAGACTTCACTTTTGGCTGATTTATAAGAAATTTCATTAATCTCAGCAACAGAGGAATCTTGAACTGAGCAGCAGATTGAAAATGAACCGAAGGCTCGGGACTATAAAAACTGCCATAAATGAATCAGTACTGAAGTTCTTAAAATGGTAATGATCATTTCTAGTGTAGAGGTCTTTTTTCCCTTGCAGTAAGAATTTTTTGAGAGTGTTTTCAAGGTGCTGGTGAAACTGCCAACCCTGAAGCTACAGGGATATTTTTCACCATTTAAACGGCTATTCTTATTTCTGTGTTCAGTACACATTTGCTAATGAGTATTTCTCTGCTGCTGGTGCCAAACAAAAGAATTGAAGAGGAAATTTCATTAAACTGGATGATGCTCTGCATGCTTCTTTTCTTTTTTTTTTTTTTTTTTTTTTTTTTTTTTTTTAATTCTTATAGGCAAAATCTTGCACTGTCATCTGCACGACATTCAGTATTAGAGACTTCTAGTTAAGCTCTGATTCAGGAATCCTGTTTGTATAGAAAAAGATTTTTACCCACACCAGACAGGAGTCTCCACTCGCTTTTCATATTATCTGTTGTCTTGTCTTGCAGTGTGTAGAAATGGTTAACACCTTGAATACTCTGGTATTTCCTATCTCAGTAGATTCCTATGTTACTAGCTTGTCAGTTCTTCCACCTCTCCCCTGAGTTACAATATTTCTTTTAGGTATTCACTGTGGTTGAACTTCTTATCTGCCATGCACCTGTGTGCATTATATATTGGAATGTGCACGAAGAGCTAGTGTCTGGCTATTTCTTATCTCATTGCCAGTTGCAGCTGATATACATATCTGTACAGAAAAATAATATTAGAAATTCTATAGCTATTCTCACTATCAAATTTCAAGAAATTGGTAGAGTTGACTGAAAGGACCTGAGAAGCCTTTGTTTAAAGAACACACTTAATTATTTGAGATTAATTTAATGTTCTCCTTCTCCCCTCTTCCTTTCTTTCAGACGATTCAAATTCCAGAAGGACCAATACCAAATAAATTATGAATGTTGAACAAGATGACCTTACATCCACAGCAGATAATGATAGGTCCTAGGTTTAACAGGGCCCTATTTGACCCCCTGCTTGTGGTGCTGTTGGCTCTTCAGCTTCTTGTGGTGGCTGGTCTAGTGAGGGCTCAAACTTGCCCTTCTGTCTGCTCCTGCAGCAACCAGTTCAGTAAAGTGATTTGTGTACGGAAAAATCTGAGAGACGTGCCAGACGGCATCTCCACCAACACCCGGCTACTCAATCTCCATGAGAACCAGATCCAAATCATTAAAGTTAATAGCTTCAAGCATCTGAGGCACCTAGAAATCCTGCAGCTCAGCAGGAATCACATCAGAACAATTGAAATAGGGGCTTTCAATGGTCTGGCCAATCTCAACACTTTGGAACTCTTTGACAATCGTCTGACCACTATCCCAAATGGGGCTTTTGTATACCTGTCAAAACTGAAGGAACTGTGGTTGAGAAACAACCCTATTGAGAGCATCCCTTCTTATGCTTTTAACAGAATCCCTTCTCTCCGGAGGTTGGATTTGGGGGAATTGAAAAGGCTTTCGTACATCTCAGAAGGTGCCTTTGAAGGTCTGTCCAATTTGAGGTATTTGAACCTTGCCATGTGCAATCTTCGAGAGATTCCTAACCTTACTCCGCTTGTAAAACTGGATGAGTTAGATCTTTCTGGGAATCACCTGACTGCCATCCGGCCAGGTTCTTTCCAAGGGTTAATGCATCTTCAGAAATTGTGGATGATCCAGTCCCAGATTCAAGTGATAGAAAGGAATGCTTTTGATAACCTTCAGTCACTTGTAGAGATCAACCTGGCACACAACAATCTAACACTACTGCCTCATGACCTGTTCACACCACTCCGCCTGGAAAGGATCCACTTGCATCACAATCCTTGGAACTGCAACTGTGATATCCTTTGGCTCAGCTGGTGGATTAAAGACAAGGCACCCTCCAATACTGCATGCTGTGCCCGTTGCCACACGCCTCCCAGTTTAAAAGGAAGGTACATTGGTGAGCTGGACCTGAATTACTTCACGTGTTATGCTCCAGTCATAGTGGAGCCTCCAGCAGACCTCAACGTCACGGAAGGCATGGCTGCAGAGATGAAATGCCGGGCATCAACCTCCCTGACCTCTGTATCTTGGATTACTCCAAATGGATCTGTAATGACGCATGGGGCATACAGAGTTCGGATTGCTGTGCTCAGTGATGGCACATTAAATTTTACAAAGGTAACTGTGCAAGACACGGGTTTGTACACATGCATGGTGAGTAACTCTGTTGGGAATACCACGGCTTCTGCCACGCTGAATGTGACCGCCCTGGATAACCCTGGTTACACGTACTTTTCAACCGTCACGGTAGAGACTGTGGAACCTTCTCAGGATGAGGCACAGACCACAGAGCAGGTTGGGCCCACACCAGTTACCAACTGGGAAACCATTAACATGACAACCTCACTCACTCCACAGAGCACAAGATCAACAGAAAAAACGTTCACCATTCCTGTGACGGACGCAAACAACGGGATCCCGGGAATAGATGAGGTTATGAAGACTACCAAAATCATAATTGGTTGTTTTGTGGCTATCACTCTCATGGCTGCTGTGATGCTGGTAATTTTCTACAAAATGAGGAAACAGCATCACCGGCAGAGCCATCATGCTCCAACACGGACTGTAGAGATCATTAATGTGGATGATGAGCTTACAGGTGACACACCCATAGAGAGTCATTTGCCCATGCCAGCAATAGAGCATGAGCACCTAAATCACTATAACTCTTATAAATCTCCTTTCAACCACACAACAACAGTTAACACAATAAATTCAATACACAGTTCAGTGCATGAACCGTTATTGATCCGAATGAACTCGAAAGACAATGTTCAAGAGACTCAAATCTAAAACATTTATGACATTAAGGGGTGGGGTGGGGGGACAACAAAAGATGGTTTATAAAACAAATGACACAAATGACTGGGCTAAATCTACTGTTTCAAAAGTGTCTTTACAAAGAAAAAGAAATTTATTTATTAAAAATTCTATTGTGATCTAAAGCAGACAAAATTATGTGTATTCCTCAGAACCTGTTTTTGCTGCAGTTATTTACCCTCCTCGTTCCCGTTTTCCTGCCCAACCTACCCTGACTCCCATTTGCCATATTTTTCATAGGAGATCTTGATTCCCTAAAAGAACTGATCTAGGAAATTTTGTAAGAATTCTGTTACACTTTGGGAATTTTTATGGTGAATTCTAGTGGTGAGATTCGGTCTATTTTGTCACTTTCTCTTTTTTCTTTTGTTTTCTCATGCCCTTTTTGAAATTATTCAACAGAGAATGGAATAATAACAGTAACTTTGCAAGTGAGAAAAACAAACAAGTAAACCTTTTTTTTTCTCCATGTAATGATTTGCTCTGTATTTACCGAAAGCACCATTCTGTGAAAAAAATGGAAAAAAAAGTAAAAAAAAAAAAACAACCAAAAAATTAATTTACTTGTGAAAGCCTATAAAACCCATGATCTTTTAAGCAATTCTAGAACCAGAATTTGTAGTTCAAACACTAAACTAAGAATATAAATAAAATATTGGTTTTTTTCTGTACTTGGATATAGCTCATTCTTAGTGTGGCTTTAAACATCAAAAGTTTGTTAAAATTCTTATGATAATCTGCTTTGATGGTCCAAAACACAATCACTTTAAAGAGAATAATTAAGCAATTTTGGATCATTACTGAAGAATAGCACAGTTTTCATTTTAGTTCATGAAAACAACATACTGGCAAAAAAGGGTGTTTGATTTCTAATGCAAGATTGAGATCATTCCTTCTAATGGTGTTTGCAATTATCTCTATTAGATCACAAGATGCTTTTCACAATGCCAGAAAAGTTTTGCAAGGTGCTTCTGTTATCACTGAATTTATTAGACAAAGCTGAAAACTTTGTTCTGTTTTTCATTATTTATAACTGTCAATAAGAAAATTCATCTTTATATCAAAGCTAGTGTTTTCCAGTTCAGTTCTGGGACTTCTAAGCACAAATATGAAAGAAGTTTAGCTGTCTATAATACCTGTAATAAGAGCTGTATCCCTATGTGCAAAATCAAATCAAAATGCTGCTCGTGGAGTAAATCACAGGAAGAAGTCAGGATTTTGGTTTAAAAACAGAAAGAACAAAGTCAGACAAATCAGAGCATATTATAAGTTACTGTAATTTGCATGACAATTAGATTCCCTGTAGAGTACCCAGTTTACATTAATTTAAACTCAGACTCATTTGCCAATGGGAAATGTATACCCTTTGCCTTTCTGTTTATATACATTCTCTGGATTTAGCTTGTTGGTACAGGACTGGTGTATACTGTGCATGCTGAAAGCTAAAAGGAAGGCTTTCCGTAAGAAAACCCGCTTCAGGACACTGTGTTCTTCCAAGGAGAAGTTCTGCCAAATTAAACTTCTTTATGCATTGGCAGCTGAATAGAAGCATTTTAAGATGATTTAAATTAGGAAAAAAAAATCTTATATATCGTTTCTGAATGTCTTTTCACCTATTTTCTTTCTTAACCACCCTTACTGAGAGTTTTTAGCGTCTTTGTGCCAGGTGAATAATATTCCTAGCAAAATCTCTTTGGCGCTTTCTAGTATGCATCAGCATGCAGGATGAAGACCTTACTGAAAAATATACTTCTATTCTGTAAGTTTAAGATGGAATTCTGATAGGTTGAGGGGGTAAACATCTCCTGTTGGATGCACAGTTCTCAAGGTTGCAAGTGAATGTTGTAGTACAAAGGCCTGATTTAAAGCGGAGGCAGTGGAGATAGGTGACAACGAATCACACCTTGCAAGGAGTCTGATAAGTCTAATACGGAATGAAACCCAAAGTTCTATAACAATCTCTAAGAAACATTTGGCAAGACATTATCCTTTGATGTGCTACATGAAAAATAGTATCTACTCAAAGGGAATTTTAATAGAGGGCAAAGATGGACCTGAATGTAAAATATTGCAGCTGTGATTCCTAGGTTTGCCTATTTCTTCAAAGTGGAATAGAGTATTTCATTGGTGATTTCTTTTAAGCATTGTGATAGATTCTGTACAAAACTACTACAGTTACACATTCCTATGTGTTCTTTGCCCATCTGGCTAGTAACATTCTGTCCATGGCCGATGCTTATCTGAAAATTGAAAAAAATCCATTCAGGAAACCTAAATCTGGACTATTTACCATCTGTAATGAATGGGTTTATGTTAAGAAATTATGGCTACTCTAAACTATACTTGTGAAAGCAGTTATGGTCGACATGGTTTTATAAACATGCAGTTTTTTACTAACCCCTAAAGTAGGTTAGGAGAAGGCCTATAAGAAAAAAGGTATAGTTATTGTCAAGTGCAACGCTGGATCACTGACAATCTTTGCTCTTCTTCGCAGTAATACAAAATACTATCAGTGACTGATATTGAGTATTGAGTGTTAATCCAGTTTTACTGGCTAATCAAAAAAGCAGATACTCCTGCTTGCTCATAATAAGCATAAAGGAAAAGCATTTGGGTGTGTTTGGTTGGGTAAGTATATATGTGTTACATGTCAACCATATCAGTCGTGATTTCCCCATCATGTTCCCTATCCTTCTTGGAACCACAGATATTACTTCTGATTAATTCCTACTTCTACAAAGCACTCAGTACTTCTGCAGGTTAATTAAATACCAGAGTTAGAGAAGATCACAGTTTAAATTAGGAACTGAGCTCTGTAATAAAGTGGAAGGAGTGCTGTGCTCTCTTGTTTTGATGCTTAAATCACATGCCAATGCCTCCTGTTACTGCTCCAGAGACAACAATGTTAAGAAAGAAGCCTGTATCTCCTGTATGACAGAGCATAACTGACAGAAAGTTCTAAAGAAGTTTCTCTTGCAGGTGACCACATTGTGTGTGATGTAAAACAATTGTGCAAAAAAAATATGTGTTCTTGATTATGATATATCACTTTCTAGTGGGCTCATGAGAAATGATGAATTATTCTTCAGTTCATTTGATGGAGTTTGAAGATGTTTATCTGCTGTCCTGTACAAATAGAAACTGCGAAGCATTTTCTTTCTGGAATTTTCATCAAGTCTTGCGAATCTTGCCATGTGCAGAAATAACATGTGAAAAGCAAAGCAAGTGAGTTCCATTCAATTCATCATAGAAGATGGACATTTTATTTTCCTTCAAAAAGGGCTAAATGTATGAAAAATAATAGATTAATTGTATTTTTTGCTAAAATATTCTAACACATTAAAAGTTATATTTAATCATTTCAAGATTCCCTGTCCCCACTGATCACAGGCGGATCACAGAATTAGACAAAAAACAAGTAACTTAATATTGTACTTTGTTATAGCAGCTTCATAGTCTTATGAAAATGTTTCATAACAGCTGTTACAAGCTTTTATATGTCAGATATGACCATTAGCGTAGTCTTTTCAATGAGGAGCACAGACGATCTCTTCAACTTTTTCAACCCTCTCTAAAGGTTATATCCTGTTTTTTACCTCAGCTAAGTACATAATCTTTGAAACTCTCACTGGTTTTTTTTCAAGTCCAGGAGGTGAAGGTCTAGGAAGTATTAGGAGCTACCTTGCAATTTCATACCAAAAGAAATAAATGAAGAAATAATTTATCCTTATCTTTTAGATGTAATAAAAGCAGTTAGACTTTAGTGCCTGGGTTTCTGTTTTTCTTAGTAGAACTATTTAATTTTTCTTAGTAGAACTATTTAATTTATCTTTTTCTCATTTGTGCAGGTGTTGCCAAGAAAAATCTCATTTCTAAAATTTAATCCACAGTTAGCACCACCAAAGGTGGTCGTGGATATTTTATTACAGAGGTGATATTATATATTAGTATTATAAATAACTAACACATGGAGCCACCACTACTGACATAGTAAAGGTTCATGAGCAGGAGATGGGCCTGGGGAGATTCTGGGAAACCTGCTAGGTAAATCTGTGATTCCTGTTGGCCCTGCAACCTCACTTATGGTGGTGCCCCGTGAAAACACTGTGGGTGTGTCTAGTTTGGGGCCGGAAGAGCAAAACTGGGCAGAAGAGTGTTGGGTTGGGAACAACTTCATTGACTGCTCCCCACTTAAGAGCATAGATGCAGAAGTAATCAGCATAATCAGCATAATCAGCATAATAGCTAATGGCTCAGGGCCAGACATGCAGTATACCATTAGAAATGAGGGAATTTTTTTTTTTTTTTTTTTTTTTTTTTTTTTTTTTTTTTTTTTTTTTTTTTTTTTTTTTTTTTTTTTTTTTCACATTTAATCATAAGGAGGTTGTAAGGCTTAATGCACATTAAACAATGGAAAACCTGAAGAATAAAAAAAGTCACGGATTTACAGTGTAAGTTTTACACAAATGGCAAAGCCATGCTTTGAAAAAATACGAATGCTGGTTTGATTAACTCTAGGATAGTTTTTTCAGTATTAATTCTATTAAGACAAATGAGATCTGTATTTTAATAGTTGCATGTTAACTATTTCAATAAGAATAAACCAAGATTTTCTTAGGTGAGAAATGTGTAACAAAATATTTAGTTTAATTTGTCTTGGTTTTGCTCCTTGCTCTCATGTTTATGATGTACACGCAGATTGTCTGTTAATCAAAGTTGCTCTCCAAAGGGCTAAATCAGTGAACTCTGACTGACTCTCATAAGAGACAAATATTTCATGTAGTGTAACTCCGGTGAGGTATGAAATTTCAGAATGAGGGGGAGACACTGAAGTGATTACATCATCTAATGATTTTATGATCATCTTTTGTAGGATAAAAAAGACAAATAATCTATTATTTTTGAGAACTTTGAAAAGCAAATCTTATGTTAAGATAGAAATTCTTAGCAGAAAAAAAACCAACAATCCAGAATAAATTAGAATATTATTGACTTGAAAGGAACAGTAAGATGTAATATTTAAAGCAAGAAGTGGGAGTTATATACCCCAGACAATCTTTACATATTTTCTAACAGCACAATTTGCAAAATCAAAAATTAGTTACTTTTTTATGTATCATGCAGCTTCTGCAAGGATTTTAACTGGTTTGTCCATAGTTTTCTGTTTTCTTCTTGCATTTGGCTGTACATGTATGATATAAGCTGGGCTTTCAGCTCTATAACCATTTCCCACACAGAGTATGCAAGGAGATTGTTTTAAGTCATCCAAACTCCACTTATTGGAGGTGCATGTCTGGTACTCTCTGGGGCTTTTTTCAATCTACTTGGAATGGCTTGTGCAGTGAGAGATTCCTTAATTTCTTCTATTCTCTGCTACTATAGCAATATATGATTAATGTCCTAGTTTGGAGAAGTTTTTGCATGGATTATGTTTCCATCAAATTTAAAATATAAACTGCAATTGCATTTTATTTTAGTAAAAAATTTTAAACTCTGTTGAATTGAAAAAGTACTTCTGTTCCTTTCACAGTAGCTCAGTTCAGTGCAACTAAATTACAAAAAAAAAAAAAAGAAAAATGGAAAAAGAGAAACTACCTTGGAATGCTCTGCATGCAGATGGGTCTTTATATGTGTGTTATTTTAAAAGTGATTCTACAGGTGAGAGTAAAGGAATAAAGGAAGAAATTTATAAAAAAGAAAAAAAGAATAAATGAGCCAAGAGAGAATCTAGTAAAACAAAACTGGAGTTAGTAGACCGCAGAATTAATCCAACCCTATAACTAATTTAATTCCGTAAGATGTAATTCAATTTGATTCAATTTGCTCATTTAATTCCTCAAAAGTACAGTTAGTTGTCTAAAAAAGGAGGTGGAAAGCTGAGTTCTGTTTTTGTCAGTACCCACGTGATATGAAGCAGGTTTTCCTTTTCCTTGCTCTCCTGGGCTTGCCATTTCTGTTTGGCTGTTCAATTATCATTTTCTGAAACTGCCTTCCTGAGGCACCCACCCATCCAGCCTGTGTTGGGAGTGAATTCCAATGGCCAGTGAGACAAAGACAGGTCAGTGCTGTGTTCCTGAGCAGAGCCTCTGCAGTACTTGGTGTTTAGGTTCTCTAACTCCTAAACAACTCATTCCTATTTGACAAAGCAAAGATGTTCCATAAATAATGTATATGTTTTGAATATTGTATATAGGATTGAGGTTGTTGATCACATGCTATGCGTTAATTAACTATCTTCCACATTAAAAGAGTCTTTTTTTTTTCTTCTTTTCCCTGTTGGAATATACTATTCTTTGTGATGAAGCAAGGTCAAAATCAAGAATTTGATCAAATTATAAAGACTTGGGGAAAATATCAATGTCTTTGAATATTAAGACTATAAAAGGATTACAAATTGTATAAAACTACTTTAAAAAAAAAAAAAAAAGACAGTAAATAGCAATGCTCTAAGATTCCTAGAAAGCAAATGCCTAAACAAACAGTCATCGTGACCTTAACAGACTGAATAAAACAGAGGAATTGACAACCTCCATGGCTTTTGCTAAAACTTCCTTGACAGATATTGTTCTGTTCTCCTATTTTTATTTTTTAAATAAATTCTCTTTCTTATGTCAGCAGTGTTTCCATCAAGACGGACATGAGTAATTATTGTTGGAAATATTGTTCCCTCCTGTTTTCTATCTGGAGAAACACTGGCTCTGGTTGTTTATTTTTTCAACTCCCTGCTGATTTCTGACACTCCTGTGGGGAAGCAATCAATTCTTTACTGCAAAAAAAGCTTTTGTCCATCTAACACAACAATAAAATAATAAAGAGCTGAACCAGGCAATGAAGAATAAAATAAAATGCAGTGGTAATGGTGAGGGAAGAGTCCTGAGAAAATAAACATTACAGGAGGAGAAAAAATATATTGAAAAGATGAAGGAAGTTGATAAAAAAAGTGTGAAGCTATTCTTTCCTTCTCATTTTGTGTATTGCGTTTCCTGGTATAGCTGGATCATAGTTGAACCCATTGATGAATTAATTTTAAATAAGTCACATTGGAAACTCTTCGAGAGATTATTTTAAAAGTAATAAAAGCAACATTCCTTAAACTTGTACGGGTCAAAAAGTCACAAGGAACTATTTAGGTTGTTATGATGTTCTGCTAAGACACTAAGAGATAACTATAGCAAAAGAGTTAAGTTGGAATTCTGAAGAATAAAGTGTTCATACTTTACAAGTAGAAAATAGTTTCCCAAAAGGAAAAGTAGAAATTTGCATTCTGAGAGAATTCAATTGGCAATTTCTGTATGTAAGTATCATTTTAACATTACCTTCTGATGATTTTAAAATTGGATTTTTAAAAATCAACCTGAAAGAAGCACTAGAATGTATAGAATGGACAAAGATGACAGTAGTGAAATAATTCATTTAGTAGAACTTTCCATTTTTATCCTTTGAAGTTATTTTCAGTAACACAATATTTTTCATTAGGAACTAAGAAGAGGCCTATTTGTACATTTTTTCCCCTTTATCTCCTCAAGTGGGAATAACATTTTAGACTGTCTAATAAAAATGGTATTAGAATTTTGGGGGAAAAAAGGAAAGATGCCTTGTGAAACACCTGGTAATTTTATAGCATGCTTTTTTGTTTTGTTTTGTTTTAATTGCTTTTTCTTGCCTTTACAAAATAATAGAATGAAATTATAAGATAGAAAAATAAGCTCTATGATGAAATTTGGGAAGCTACAAGATACCCTCATTATTTTCAGGCAAGATTTTCTTAATTTCATTCTAATTTGCTGGCACAAAAGGGTAGGAAGCACAAATAAGTCTTCCTTATAATGTTTTTCATGATTTTTAGGTTTTGAATAGTGAAATTTTCCTTCACTAGTCAAATGAATATTCAGTGGATTTTATTACATTTCAGATTAGAAGCCTTTTCCTTTGTCTTTATTTACAATTTCAACAGTTTTCTGTACCTTCAGTTTTCACTCAACATAATTTTTTTTAAATTAAAAAGCTGAGTCTTTTTAATTATATATTTTTTCCATGATGCAGGCTTGTAGGATGCTGTGTTTCATCCCAAACTTCCTGGTAGTATGTGGTCTCATTCAGTACCCTCATACCATTATTTGGTTGTGTCACTCTTTGTCTCTAATTGGGAGTCAGTCTCTACAGTCACCGGGAATTTTTCCTCCACACAAACTCCAAGTGTTGACAGTAAATGGAAGTGCAGAACAGCATGACAGCCCAGCACTTGTTTCAAGGCTTAGCAGCAAAACATGGTAAATTGAAACTTTCCAGGAGTCTGTGGCAATTGTGGTTTGGCTGCAGAATGTCAGCAGAACAGCCTGACTGGAGTGAGGTAGTTAATCTCTTGTGCATATCTTAACACAGGAATATGTTACCTCTGAAGAGAAGAAAAATACCCTGTCTCCTCTAAAGTGTATTTTACAACCTGAGTGGNTAAAATTTGAAAAAAAAAAAAAAAAAAAAAAAAAAAAAAAAAGCTGGTTGGTTTGGTTTGGTTTGGTTTTGATTGCTGTTTTTTTTTTATTTAAAATTTCGGAAACCTATTGGAAGTTTAGATTTCTGCAACCATATTTCATGTATGGTTGGTGGAGGTGCCACAAGACTGTCATTTAGTCAGCATCACTGAAGAATTGGATCAGCCTGTTTCTAAATGGATTTTCCTTGTGCCGATCACAGATAATTATAGGTCTTTTTTTAAATGCCTTTTAAGTACTGATAGCACAGCTATGCAAGCACATTGCTAGGAATGATGCCAAAATTTCACAGTTGTGCAACTTCATCACATCTAATCCACTGGTAGTGGTCTGTTGCTTTAGTTTAATTTTAAAGTTGTGATCTGACATGTGTTGCTATATTGGTTCAGTAGGGGAAATTATTTTGTTCTTTTGAAATGTTAATTAAGTCCTAAGAGAATTGATGGGCTGAGAACCAAGCCTTTCACATTGCTTTGCTGTAACAGTGTTGCAGCTTTGATTTTAGGGGTATACCAGAAGCATGTGAGAAGTGTTCATTTCTTCCAACCAGTCTTCTGTGACAAATGCAGTTCTCTGTCTGGACATTTTCTCTAAGATATAAACTCTATCAGACACATAGCACACACATTGCAAATAGGCCACAGTATACTCATCATGGGGTAATAAGTATTGATACCTCTTGCTTCTGAGTTTGGCCTTGGGTTAAATTTCTGTATCTTCATTTAAGTTTCCATCAAGTGCTCTATCTTAGTGCAGCTGCAAAGTGTTTGATGGCTAAGAGCCTGTCTTTGCAGGGTAAGTTATGCAAAATTAAAAGTATCATCACTATATGTCTGTTGTTGAGATACAAACTGCGCTCTCTCCATCCCCTATGGAAACTTCCAATAATCTTGTTTCTCTGCGATCCTAATTGACACGATTAATTCTTTTTATTCCATTTCATTTCTCAGGGTGTTTCCAAGGAATGGCACAAGTAATGGCAAGAAGAAAGAAGCTGGTGATTTTACTTCCAGAACATACGTGCATCCAGATAATCATAGAATCCCAGAATGGCTTGGGTTGGAAGGGGACTTATAGATCATGTAGACCTATAGATCATCTAGTTCCATAGGCAGGGACAATGTTTGTGAAAATTGCCCATGAAAAAATATACTACAATAAATAGATCCGTCAAAACACAAAAGATTAGAAACAAATATAGATCCATTCTATCCTCTACTGTCGACACAAACACACAACACACACATATATACATTTATGCACATGAATCCACTTTTGATGCTTTTCAGCAGGTCTGCTCTGGAAAGCAATGCAGATGCAGTGGAGATGCAGTGCACTTCTCTTTGGGTGGTTAGGCTGCCCACTGGAATCTGTGGCAGAGGAGGAAAGTGAGACAAAGAGGCTTTCACCAAAGGTAAAAGTTCTGGTGTGGACAGAGTCCCTCTATCCCTGAGGTAAGAGCTGACCCCATGGATACAGTGCAGTGAGTCCGGAGGATCTGCTCTATTGCAGGACACTGTGGTTCCTTATGTATAAACAGTGGAAAAGAGTACTCAGGTGTATGTATCTGAAAGTGAGAAAGAATATCTCTTTCTGTAGTAATTCTAGTTTTGCCACTGGTCTTTGTAATCAATATGTAAAAACTCTTCACTTTTTGTAGCAGTTTCCCCATTTGCAAAATGTGTTGGGAAACACAGACACAAAAAGCAGTGTGAATGTTGGTTCGTTACTGCTGCTGCTCTTTTTGCTGAGGTTGGACTATTTTTCTTTTCTTTTGTGTTTCTCAAGCATTCAGTGCTTCTCTCTGAGGATTTCAAATGGACAAGTCAATGAGTCACTGCCTCCAAGTAAAACTAATACATGATTTTATGGTATTATTTAATGGATATGGCATCGTTTGTGCCTGTTTTGCCTGTGACAGCACTGCCAAAAGCCGTGACAGTACACTCACATGCAGTGAGATGTGACCAGATAATGCAACACCCTTGTTTCTCTTGTAGCTTTCTCAAACATTAGCTTTGAGAGAAAGGGCAAAGCAATCAGCAGTTCCATCCTCTAGGAAGAAAGTGAAGGGATGCAAGAAAGGTACAGGCAAAGATGCATGAAACAATGAGAAGAGACACAGAGCTGGGGGAATGTACTTTATTTGGGAAAAGTTGTAGGAAATATCTTCCCTCTTTCTCACAGAATAAGGCTTCTCTTGAGTAAGTAAGCTTTTGCAGATTGTTCTGGGTATTTTTTGCCCTTTAAGAGCACATTCAGCCTTATCTGTTTCAATCTTATCTTAAATATGGACTATGAAGTGTTCCATCTTCAGGAAGATTGATTCAACTAAAGGGCAGAAAGCCTTTATGGAAAGCAAGCAACACATTAAACTAGAACTTTGTGCTATAAACAGAGTGGATATTCATGCTGACAGCGGTAAGGAGGAATTGCTGTCATTTACTGCTTCACTAAATCTTTCCATGGGAGTCTTTCAGGCAGTTGACAAATCCTTATTCATAATTTCCCTCCTCCACAACTGTTAGAGGGAGTTGTGATAAAGTCTGGGTTGTTCCCTCCCAAAGTGAAGTGAGTGCGGTGAACACCTTGGGTGTGGGGGATTCCTCTGCCAGGGCTTTTCCCCAGGACATATTTGGGTGCATTTGGCGAGGGGAGACTTTTGCAGCCTGTGGATAGAAAGAGAAACAAGCCTGCTGAGCCCCTGCAGGGATGTTGCACTGAGATGTGCCCTTCTCTGATGGAAAATAAAATTTTCTAGGAGCTCAGAGGTGTCGCAGAGTTTGCAGCTAGCAGTGAGCTGAGTGAAGGGCACAGTGAGCAAGGGGAGGGATATTGATTTATAAATAATTCTAGTATCAATTCTGTTTCCTTTTACCTGTTTAGAAAACAAATTATTTTAGTATATATATTTAAAAGCCTCTGGCTTTTGTATTTCAAATAATTTTTAAAGATCCTTGAGCTCTGTGTGGGGAGTGGCCTTTTTATAGTCATCTGGCTGCCTCTGGTTCCCATTAGTGAAACATGGTATATATTTTGTAATAGATAATAAAGCAATCTGGGGCAACGATTGGTTAACTCACAGTGTGTCACAGGTAGAAGGTCATATTTCTTCTTTTCCCTCTCGCTTTGTGAATGCTGTACTTCCTTCTGGGCTGTAGTATATATGATACAGGTGTCCTACAATGTACGATTATTGTCGCATCAACATTAACGTTTTTTCTAAGAACAAGTTAGAAGGATCAATACTTAGAAGGACAAGCTCGTGTCTTTATTCTTGACACTAAATCTTCATGCTCTCACCATTGATACATTACGTCATCAAAAAGATGGTTTTATTGTTTATTTATTATTCTATTTTATTTTTTAAGGCTGAACATAATTCTTTGAATGCCTGGTGTTCAACTCCTTTAATCAGGTTTCAATACATTTCTATAATAAATTTATTTGAGCAGGCTGCTTCCTTGACAGTAAATGGTAACATAGCACATAGCAGCAGAAGGCTGTAGAAGGAGTATTTTTAAAATTCGGTGCTGTTCTTTCCATTTATAAAGAGTGCAGAAGCAAAACAAATATTTTCTGACTCCAGCATTCAAAAGGCAAAGGTGAATTCTTTTGCCAACGTCGGGAACTCAAACATTGCTCCATTCTTCCAGTTTATGAAGGCTGAAGAGCAAAGCTAAAAGGAAACCCTATATTTTCTTTTTTTCCAAAATAGAATGGCTAAGTATAAAAGAGCAGTATAAACACTGAAGAATATGAGTGATTACGAAGAGTATTTGTATTTAAAATATTTTTAAAAGCGTAATTTAATAATAAATTATTATCAACAGTAGAGTCACTGACTAAATCTTGCATAACCAGCACAGGTAAAACATTTTAAGTGTATTTCTTTACCTGATGATTAACCTTGTCTCATTGCTACTACTAGCAAATTGTTCTAATATCAAGAAGATATAATGAGGCAAACTTATGCATAAAAACAATAAAATTATTTATTCTCTCAGACCAGTATATGATAAAAATCTGACATGGATATGAGGGGGAAATTTGACTTATTGTCTTCTAATATTGTTCATTTCCGGGAGCAGGGGAAGGGGAAGTTAAATTCTGTAGCTCCTTATTTCACTAAAAAAAAAAGCAAAACCAAAAACCCTAACCCAGAGAAAAATCTGGGGGCTAGTGATGCTCTCCAAGGTGCCACAAGTTTTTCTTGCTCTATTTTCCCAAGGCAAAGTATTAAAATTTCTGGACAATGTCATCAAAGAAAAATAATGTTGGAACAGATCAAAAGTCATTAACAAAATATTTGCATTCCTGTTTCAACTCTTAATTTAGGAGAAATGGGTTGCATGGTTAAAAAATACTTTTTTTTGCCCGCACAAATGATTGTCTAGAAAAATAAAATGTAAGCAAGTATGGTTTTGTTGTTGTCTATGTCTGTGTGAGTTAAGATAAAAATGTCAATGACAAATGTGGGTAAGAATAGGACTTACTTTCACAGTATTTCTTTTCAAATTAAAATGAAAAATTTCATGTGATTTTACAGAATATCTGAGAGGACTTATTTTCATTATAGTTATGATTTTCTGGGGATTTTGCTGACTTAAGAGCATTCAGATATTTGGGGTTTTTTAATTAAAAAAAAACCTTTTAATGAAAAACTGTCTGTGAAGGAGACTGAGCAGTTGTCAGTGGTTGCTGAACTGTGAGAAACAGGGCCTTCATTACTACTGTGAAATATGAGGAGAAAGCCTTAGCTTGGAGCAAGCCAAAGAAAATAGGTTCTAGAAGGGTTTGAGAGCAAGTGGTGCAGCTGGTCTGATGCAAAGGAGAGAGCTGTCACGGGCTGCAGGCCGTAGGCTGCTGGAACAGGTGATCTCATTAAGCACCAGTCTGATGTAATCACGCTGTTCATGCTGGTTTACTGCTTGGCGCTGGACAGTGTATTTGTACTTTAATAGAATCACAGTTTGAGGTTCATGATATGTAACAATGCCAAAGCTGTTCAGCGAATGTCTGAGGTCCTGCTTCTTTTCCCTTTTTTGGTGGTTGCCCAGTCCTGTGATGCTGCGTCACATTGGTTCTGCCTTCAAATGAAGCTCTGCATATCCTGAGACATAAATGATGCTGGGGGGGAATACTGAGAACGCAGATCCTGTGGCTAAGGGAAAGACACAAAGAGAAGGTCCTGGAAGGGAGTGGGATGCACATCTTAGAAAGCTGGAAAATATGTCTCTCCACAGAGAAAAGGCATGCAGGAAATCAGATATGGTGGTCAAAAGGAAACTAGTAAAGGAGAAGGATGAGATCTGCCCCTTCTTCCTTTGTCTTATAGGTCTTTTGTTCTAAAACACTCGATAGAATTGTGCTACCTGATATGATACTGATACTTCATTTAAAAGCGTCAAAATCAAAATGTTATCACCTGTTAACTGCTACAGCTGGCTCTGGCTTAAACTCTTCAAGAAGACTAAGTCAAGTCTTAACCAAAGAACCTCAAATACTTGGTAGATGAAGTTGCAGATTCCAACTTGGTGACTGGTATGTGTGACATCAGTCAATTTCGTTTGGATTCAGTGCCTCAGGACTGGCTGTGAAAGCTGTATAAATAAGTGTTATGCTATCAAGAACATGCTCCTCTTACTGTAAGTATCATCTGTCTTCCAGCCTTCTCCAACAACTTTCTCGTCTGTAGGATTTATTAACTGCTTTGCATAGTTTTCACAGTATCATAATAAATTAACAAAATGTCCTCAGCTCAAAGTCTCAGATTAAAAAAAAAAACCCAAAAACCCCCCATCCAAAAATACTCAAACCTGTGTGCGGGTATGTGAAAAGCAGAGAGAAAACTCTGTGTGTGTGAGAAGAAAAACACTGAAGTTTAAGGGATTTCTCATGCTGTTATATCTAGATAGCAGACAAGATGTTTGCAAAAACAATAAATTCTGTATACCTTCCCCCATGCCCCCAGGTAATATTTATTTTGTGAAAGGATTTTCCCTTAAAAAGCACAACGTACTCAGGGTTATGTAGCTAGGCCTTTTGAAATCAGAATCTGGCTGCTCAGGCAACCATGACCATATTTTAAATTGCTTGATTATTTGTCTGTGGGGGATGACCGTTTTATTGCCTGAAATAACACAATTATGTTGCATCCCTCAATGCAATGGCTGTCAAAAAGAGTAGATAAAGAAATAGACTGAGCTAGTTTCAAGTATATTTTGGACAGTAATTATTTGAGGATACAGACAGGAATTGTGTGGCAATACCCAAGAGACTGGAAATCTCACTTCTGAATAAACAGTATTTAAAATGTGTTCAAGCTTCTAAGATTATTAACCCTCTTTTGTGCTGTAAGCCATGTAGACGAGAAGTGATTAAATTGCACCCGTTTGCCAATGAATCAATTCTGCTGCAATGTGGAAGAAAGAGCATAACTCACCCGTCAGAGAATGTTTGTAACCAAAAAGAGTTGAATTATGCTGTTCCTGAATTGTGTTGCAAAGAGCCACTTTCACTTCTCATTGAAATCCTGTAAATTAAATCTGTACCTTTATTTGAATACATAAGAGTGTTATACCTTCTCTTTTATAATGGCTGTACAACAATTTCCAATAATAAAACCAGGGTGACTTTTAAGTCCAGGTAGCAAGATGTATGCCTTGTATATTAGAAATGGTTCTCCTTCATCTTTCTGAGTTTTCAATTTACTTTTCCTCCCTGTGCTGCAAGTAGTTTGCAATTGAAATTTAAAGGAAAGTAGTGCCAGACCATGTCTGTGATGAAGGCTGTTCTGAAATTCCACCGGTGCTGTGTTGTCTACAGGAAGGTTACCAGTGTTCAACTTGGCATGGCAATGTCACCTACAAAGAATTTAGAAAAATTAATCTTTAAGGGCGTATAATAAATTTTATCGAGGAGTGTGGACTTTTCAAAGCTAAACATGAAAATTGCCACGCTTCGCAGAAAATAGGTTACAGTTTGTTCTCTAATAGTTTGATTTGCTAATTTTAAAATATCCTGCAAATAAGGAATTAGAGAAGAGAAAGAAAGTGGTTCCACACAGCACACACCTTTGATCTGCAACAAAGATTTTGGTTCCTTAAGTTACTGGTATTTGGGTGTTTGTTGTTTTGTTTCTTTCCCATGCATCCCACTCTCAAATCCCAGTGTAGCTATATATACATACAAGAATATATATATGTATATATTCTTGTATATTTATATATGCCTTTGTGTGTCTTTAGTTTCCTGAAGCTAAAATAGTTTGAAGTGTTTATGATTAGAGCTGCCCAAATTAGAAAGTCAACTGCAGAGCACAGCTTCCATATGTACGTGAGAACAATTACGGATATGATATATTAAATAGAAAAATAGCATAATATTGGGAAGTAACACCGAAATAGGACAGGAAACAGCAGCCAAATTGAAAGAAGCCCTGCTAGGACTGCTGCATTCAGGTGGCTAATATGGACAGATTGTTAACCTAACCTTGAAAAGGAGCTAGGGTAAAAATGTACTTGAGAAAAAATTCTTAAAGGTATGCAATTTGTTGACTCAATTTTCTGCAGTATGAAGTTACAATATGGGAGAGGGTAGACAGAATTCTGCAGAAGGTGATGAGATCCAACAGTATGAAGTTATGTCAGGTGTCCCACTTCTTCCAGGAAGCAAGTAACCAAAACTTGGAGATGCATAAAAGGCACATGGAAGCCAATGATCTCCAGAGGAGTCAGGTACCTTTTACATAACTGATTAGAACTGGAGCAGTGGGTCTAACAACATTACTTTTTGGTTTAACATAAGATTAATAGCTTATTAGGAAGTTTGGCTTCATAATGAAGGTAAATGATGGGTTGATTTTCATTGCCAATGTAAATTTGCCTGTCACAATACTGGACTTCAAAAACTTTTTTCAAAGTGTTTGTTTTCAGTTGTCAGTTTCTGAATAAAATTATTAATATTAGAGTCTTTTAATGAAGAGTACTGCTATGAAGAGCACTTACACAGATTTAATTTCTCATAATATATGTTTATTTGATTTGAGGTTGATGATTGAGTCTCTTTGGGAGGAGGCTGAGTGTGAGTATGTACATGTGTGTGAGGAACTGCATTCATAAATGTCTTCAATGAAACCGAAAACAGTCTTATGAACATTCTTCTCTCTCATATGCAGCATGTGCACTGAATAACATCTTTCATTTAATAAGACTATAAAGCTCTTGGGACAAATCTGTAGTCCTTTATCACTAAGTGAGCTCAAACTTTTAAGTGTAAATGGAAAAAAAAAAAAAAAAGCTTATTTATTTGTTCTTTTTGAAAGCATACATTTGGGAGGAAGCAAGTACCTTCAAATATCATTAGAGAAGCAATGAATTAGATGTAATATTTATATATCTTAATGGCCTGATGAGAGCTGAATCATGCTGAAGGATGTGCTAACCCTTTTATATATCATAAAGGAAAACATTAATCCCCATGCAAAATTCATCCCATGTTTACTCTTTTAAAGCTTATCAGGAATTTTTTAGTGGTATGCTTGTTTTATTTGTTTTTAATTTGTTTTGGTTTAATTTCTTTGTTGTCAATGGAAAGCAGTTTTTCTTACAGTTTTTCAGTGGAGCCAACACCAGAAAAAAGTAAACAAAGGCATATGAAATTGTCTCCCAGGATATTTGCTTTCGATGGCAAATTCTGCTACTACTTAAAGTCACTTTCACTGAGCTACAAATAAGTATTCATCTTTGAACAATCCACTGACCAGTTTTCAAGATTTTGCTATTAAGAGTTGTTAAATCCTATTATTTTCTTCTGCACAATTCTACTAGTGAATGGTTTCAGTTTAAAGGAACATATAATTTGGGCTCTAACCCTTAATGTGAAATGCAAAATATTTTCTCTCACATAAATGCATTTTCAGAAAATGTACTTGAGCATGCAGTATTTTTCAAACTTGATTCCTAGCTATGAAAGGTACTCTCAGTGTTTTACTGGAAGTTTCTTGTTGAGTGTAGTAGGGCTTGACCATTTTCTAGGTTTTCCAGTTCTTTACCTTGCAAATAAAATACTGCTCTCTTTTGACGTAACGATCTTACTCTTCAAGGTTAATTCTGTTTTCTAAGAACTATGTAGTAATTTAAAACCAGTTACTTTTTTCAGTAATTTATGTGCAATTTGCCCCTTAAATAAGTATTTAATCATGAATTTCACCTCTTGAATATATCCATCTAAGTACATTGACATAGCAATGTTCATGCATCACGCATGATGTATAATTTAAATATAGTGATTAGTGCTTTCTCTCCAGAAATCTGCTAAGGGAAGTAACATATAGATGTAGTGTTTCAAAGATAAAATGATGGGATAACATGGGATTTGTGCCCAAAGAGATGTAGGCTTTTTTTCAGCTGATCAATTGAGTGTGTAATATTCAGTGTCTTTTTGATCATGGATTTTGGAAGTACCCTGGGCTGAGGTGTACAATCATTCACATTACTTTGTGGATTTTCTGGAAACAAGAATCAGTGACATATTGTTTGGATCAAGTTTTCTTTGTTTGAAAGAAAATTTTAAATGGAAACTCAAGTTATGATGAAATTACCATGTTGACACAGTGCTTCTAATATCCTCTTGACAGATTTCTGTGGTTTCTGCACTAGACTTAGAAACACCTGTGCTGATGTGAGTCCCAAACACGAGAGCACTTTGTTACATACATGAATAATCCTTTCCATATTTGCGTCACTTTTCACGTTGTCGTTTGATCAAAACCTTTTCCTGGGGATCACTGGAGCTGTGTTTGCTACATGGTGGTTTAAGTGAGACAGGCAATACTAAAAGATGACCAAGTCTGCTCACAATGAAGCAATGGGTATTTATTTCTTGGCACAAGGACTTTCTAAATGTTATGCTGTTGCTCTGTTTGATATTTTGATGGTGATACAGATTTTTGTGTGCAGATTCTCAGAAAATCAGTTTTGAGTATGTCTACTGACCTCACAGGAGCTGCACTTCAGGATCTAATCCAAATATTTCATGTGTGATTCCAGATAAATTACCAGCTACTCTCCCCACTGCACATTTTTGTTTTAAATTTTGCTCTCTTCTTCTGTTTTTATGAAATAATAAAGCAGATCATGCAGCATCATCAAAACTGGATAGGCATTCATGTCTATTCTGAGTACCTGCAATTATACACCTCCAGGGTAAGAGAACTCTGCATCACAATCCCCTTGGCAACTGCAGTCATCTAGACAGTGCATAGTTTACATTATTCTCAGTTCAGCATTTACTACTCAGGGTCATATCTGAAACACAGAGAATTCAAATGATATTCAAAGATGGGAGACACCAGAAAATATATATGTGTGGGGGAGTTGTTCTTGGTTGGTTGGTTGGTTGTTTTCCTAGGTAAACAGAGAATTCTGTTCCTGATTTTAATTCAACACTGAGAACTTCAAGATGGTAGGGTCAATAAAATCATACATGCCGTGGCCTGTTTAAAATGCAATATGTTGAATAGTAAGTTTTTATGCTAAATCATGTGTGATCAGATTTCTGGGGGTTGAAAATATTTGCTGTTGTCAGTTGTGCAGGAAGGTTATTTTAGCTCCTTATAACAATTTCAACAGCTAGGAAGCAAGCATGCCATCCTGAGCACAGGACTTGCAGAGCACTTGCTTACTGTTTGGCATCATTACTATTTACATGATACAAACAAAGCAGAGAACTCAGGTGGAGCGTCATTTTTTATTTATTTTTCTCCCAGTTCCTGATTATTTTGTCATGTTTTGAGTGCTGGTTTGTGGCTTGGAAAAATTCTGTCACTGCTGGTCTTCTCAGTGAACAGAGGAAAGAGGTCTAATGGAGTCAAAGGCAATTTCTTATAAAGAGATGTGATGTTAAAGTGATGGGATGTAGCAAAAGCCAGGTGACCGGGTGAACAATATTATTTTATACCTCTTTGAAAATCTGTGATTTGAAGGCAGCTGTCTAATTTGCACTGTCATATGATTTTCTAATGTTTCTCTATGAAAGAGCAAGAGGGTAACCTTGGGCTACTAGTCTATTAGAAAATGTATCTTTTAAAGGAAATGCCTGAAGTAGATCATGGAAGACTGGGGCAGACACAAGAGTCTCCAGGCTTTCAAATGCTGTCAATTAGAAAGTTCAATGGCAAGTGCTGTAGGAGGGAAGTCAGAAATTAGTTTTGAAGGGAGTGCTTCTGTGGAAAGGAAGAAGAAGATAATGAACATGATACAAGTATACCTTGTCCAACTGAGTAATTGAATTGCTATAAAATATCCCTTTCTGTAGTGACAGAGAGATTAATAAACTCCGACATTGCCATTATAGCTCTTTGCAGCTATACCATGAAGGCAAAAATATGCTGTAACCAGATTTGTTGTGGGAGGTTGATGTACACATCTATGTCTTTTTTCCTTTTCTCAAAGATGCTTCTGAATCCTGCTAGAAGTGAAAAGCTATATACACATACATGATTTCTCTATTTCCACAATAATCTGAGATATGCTTACATGAAAGTATGAAGAAGATTTATACACAAACATATTTATTTATCTGTGTTCTGTTGCTACATCCGAAGTTTTAAAGCATGTTTGACATATCAGTTATTGAATAGCACACTGTTCATAACGGCCTCTTGAAATTCTGAGAAGGTACATCATGTTCAGAGAGGAGATAATGCAATTTTTTAGCAGATGGTTACGTTTGATATCCCTGTGGAATATGTGGAAAAGACACCATGGCTCTGTTCTGACAAAAAGACTGCCTTGGTGGCCAGCAATGGGCACACACACACACACACACACACACACACACACACAACCTCGAGACGTAACTTTGCTAGCAGGTTCTGATGGCAAATTCTGATTTCTGTATTTGCTGGTTAACAAATTACTGAAGGTCATGTCCAAACCCAAAAAGTTGCTTTGGGCTGGCTTACGAATCCCATCTGGTTACCTAGCAACAAGCAGGAAGGATGTGGGGGAGCAGGAGGGCTCTGAGGCAATACAAGGCAGCAATAGTGTCAGTTCAGCAAAGTAGACTTTATATAGGTTGCTGTATTTATATAGGTATGTCTGTTAAATTAATATAGTCACTGAAATGCAATAACTGCGAGTGTGACATGGTCTGACAGTAGCATCTCCTCACATGAACCTGCCAGAGTGGCAGATTCTATGCCCAATATATTCTCAGATCTCTGGAAGAAGAATAAAATATCAGTAGAAGAGGAGGGTGGCAAAGCAGAACAGAACAGAGCATTAGACTGAAGATTAATTGGCTCTTATCAAATATGCAAGGTTCTATTTTTCTCATGCTCTGTAAAGGTACTGTCTTGTACAGAGGAAAAAAATTCCTTTTAGAGTTTCTGTCTGCGCTAAAAATATCAAGTGTATTTCCCAAGGATTTTAGTATGCATTCATGCATTGAAATATTTTTAACTTCTTTGTCTGAAAGGGAAGAAAACCAAAAAAGCCACAAACTACTGATTCAGTTGGTGTTTATGAAATAAATTCTCATGTTTGTCCAATGTCCAATATGTCCAATAACATTATTTTCCAATGTGAGTTTGAGCATATCGATGGGAAAGTGGAGAGAGAAACAGTTACAGTGGAGTTTGAGGAAAAAATGCATGAAATTTTCCTCTTCATAAATCCATTCAGTAAACATAGGATAATAAGGTTTCATTTTAATATCTGCTTTTTGTATGTCCCTTGTAAAGGCCTCAGGAGAGGCGTCCTTTCTTAATATTGTTGTAGAGATCCCTAGCACAGAAGAGTCCTATTCTCAATTAAGTAAAAGTTTGTAAGAATTGAGTGTTAGGAAGAACGTAATTGTTTTTATTTAAAAACGTACACTTGATATTTTCAATGAAAAAATACAACATGCTTGAAGTTCTAATTCTGAAAAATGTATCAATTCACTGACATTGGTCGGAGATTTTCTTAAGATTAAATGCAAAGAAGAAACTGAGCCAGTGTAGTCATTATCCATAGTCAGGAAAAAGCCAATTTCTCCATTGAACTTGGAGTGCTTTAAAGTGGGTGCAGACTGTTTGTTTGGGGGTGGGTTTTTTTGTGGGTTGGTGGTTTTTTTTTTCTACAAACAAGGCAACAAACCTAGATTTCATTCTGAACACCTGTGATGACAAGTGTGGCTTTCTAAAATTTTGCAATCTGATATCTACAAAGTTGTATCATGATGTCTTACTCTCCAGTTCTCAAGAGTAACTGTTTTATCTAAAGCATCTTTAGCATAGAACAGTGTGACCAGCAGGGAGCTGGCATGGCATCGTGTGCCCATGTTATCAGTGGAAGATGAGAGTTCCTGGAAAATCCTTGGGAAAATGGCCGAGGGCAGTGCCTGTCCCAGCTTATGCAGTTGGTGCCTGTCCCAGGTGATGCAGCAGAAAATGGTCTGGCTTGTTACTGTCTGTCACAGGAGTAAGGGAGTGATCAGCATCTCCACATGCTGATGATACCCTCTTTGAGTCCTTGCTTTCTGTAGGACCTGTCTTTTTCCTCTTTTCCCACGTATTAATCTGTATGAGAGAAATTCTTCTTTTTCACTGCAGTAATGGATCCTACTGCTTAAACATTTACAAATTCTTCGATATAAAATGTTTGACGGTTATTATACATTACTTAATGAGATGTCATAAACTGCAGATACAAGTGATCCCCTCTAATCCTCCTCAGAACCATCCTCCTTAGCCCACTGCTGTAAAACATTAAAAGCCTTCTTTGTTATGTGTTAATTGGTATTAATGGGGTTAATCTTTGCAAAGTAGAGATTATCTTGCTATAGTCAGACATTCAAGGGAGAACTTAATTAACCGAAGGCAAAAAATATGGAAATATAGAAAGACTTGCATACTGATGCAGCCTGTTCCATAGTCACACATGCAGATGTTGGACTGCATTGTTCATTTTCAGAAGCAGGTCTCAAAACCAGAGCTGTATGGCCATTATAGAATCAGAGCATGGTTTGGGTTGGAAAGGACCTTAAAGATCATGCAGTTCCAACCCCCCTGCCATGGGCAGGGACACCTTCCACTACACCAGGTTGCTCAAAGCCCCATCCAGCCTGGCTTGGGACACTTCTAATCTAAGTCCAGCATCTAATCCTTCAGTTTAAAGCCACTCCCCCTTGTCCTATCACTATATGTTCCTCTCTGCTGAGTGCCCCCGCACCCCAGCAAGAGGAATATATTGAGTGGAACACTGATGGTTTTATTTATTTCATTTTGCTATCTTCATTATTTCTTAAATCTATGAGGTGAGATTTTCTGTCTTTAAAAAGGCAAAGACAGAAAATAAACTGCATTATTTATATGAATTATTCAGCTAGTCTGCTAGATAAATATAATCGTAATAGAAGACCCAGAAAAGTTTATCCTATCACAAGTGAAAATACAATTTAATTGAACAGAAGTAATTACAGAGTGGGATTTGTTTTCAAATATAGGTATATTTGCTGGAGAGAGACAGCATGGTCACAAAGGGAGAGGCAGTGATTGTAGAATATTGCTTAGTAAAAAACCATTCCACACAGAATAGTGCTTTTTCGGGGTCTTTTCTTGTACAGTCTTCATAGTTTCAGTACTCTTTATCTGTTGGTTAAGATTATCTGTCATCTTCACATCCTTAATATCTGCATTCTGTTTTTTAAGATCTGCATCCTCTGGTGACCGGACTTTTAAAGAGCATTGCTGTAGAAGTTAACTTTCACACCGTAGTCAAGCTGATTGGATCTTTTTCCTTGAAGAGTGCACAAAATTTTCAAGTATATCTTATCATTTTCTAAAACAATTTAATCACAGAAGCAGTTTGGGAAGATAACTGAAGCTCTCTCTATATTTTAGAAGGAATAGCTGTTTGACTATTCTCTGTTGTGTTGGTATTTGTTCATTAAGCTGTTTGGGGTCAGCATAAAGTTTCTCTTTCCCTTGAGCTAGGACTTCATTCCCCAGTGTGGAAGCCTTATACTGGTTTTGTCAGTTGTCAGTGGTTACCCATTGTTATGGGAAGAGCCTTCAGTTTGGTACTGATCCTCTATTTTTTGGGGGTCTTTCATAAATATGGTTAAGCTCCCTTGTTTCTTTACAGCTACAAGATTTTAAATCTCCATTTTAGCTTTGAATTTAACCAGACACGTACTTAAAAAAATTATTTTAATGGCCTGGATTAGCAGGTCCCAATGACTGATGAGTTCAGATTTCAGGTTCAAAAACCCTTTCTGATGATGCATAACAGTACTTTAAATCAAATAGAAAGAAATAACACTTAAAGAAATTTTCCATCCATTATGTGCGATAATGATCCAGACATTCAAATTTGATTACTGCAATAATGCCAGGTTCTACTGATGTAACTAGTACCACCATATGAAACTGCTATATTTTTTTCTTCTTTTCCTTTGAAAATTTTGGCTCTAGAAAGTTAAACATTCCTAAGTTAAATATTCCTCTGGATATGAGAGTTCAACATGAGCTGTTAGTCTATATTTTTTAAGATTTTGACAAAAATTGTAGTATATATATGAATGTTTGTAGCCCTCATGCAGAAGGGTGTTGGAGAACTGACTGAATTACAAAACTGGTCCTGGTTTCTCCAGACATTGTCTTGACCCATATGCAACTCATTGCAGTGTCCTTTTTGTGGAAGCAAAATGCAGAATTTTTTTATGCCAGGTGCTTGAAAATTATTTGAAAACACAACCTACTGATTTAAAAGAAGAAAATACTAGATGGTTATGTTTTATATATGACAGACTTATGTACAAGAGCACACAAAGAAATAAAAATAATTGTTGGGGTTTTTAATACTGAGAAACTAAAAAGTCCAGGGAAAGTAAGTACAGAAAGAATATATAATATGTATGTACATAGCTGGTTCCACAGAGTCAGAAAATGGCAACTTCCTCTATAACAAATATAGGCAACAACTCTCATTTTGAAAATGCAGTGTAAAAAAGTGTTATAATACACAATTCCAATTTATATCAAGAACAAGATAAATTCAGTGTGAATAGAACTTCATCTCTAATTTACAATATACTGGATGCTACATGAGATAATCTGAAATTAGTCCTTTCACTCTTTAGGAGTCTATAAAATATCGGCATTCGTAGAGTTAAATTTGAAACAAATATTTTTCCTATGAACTACAAAGATGCTGAAGATAATTTTCCTTTTTTCCTGAAGTATTAAACAGATTTTCCCCTGAACTCAATGTTATTGCTCTAGTAAATTCACCAAATATTTTTCAGTTTGCATATTTAGAGATTCAACTATCATAGCACTTCTGAATTAATGATGAAAAAAACAGCTGCATTTAGCACCCACATCCCAACCAACAAAAAAAAACCTCTCTGAGAGGTATTTTGTCCTTGAAGAATAATTTGCTTCCTATGCTCATTTTTATCAGATGCTGGATACTTTTTAAGTACATTTGCCACAATAAACAATTGGTTCTTTGAATATATTTACAAAAATTATAGGCAAGTAGTACTTTTTAGACCATTGTAGAAACAGCCACACCATTCAACCTAGAAGCCTCTCTTGGCAGTGCTAATGGTAGATGCCTGGGAGAAATATCTTGTTGGAAACCATAAAAATGGAATGGTAGCATAGAAATGCACTTCCCCAAACTTATATTCTAAGCTACTTGTAATCAGCAGCTTGGGCATTCCAGTACAAGAGGTTACAACTGCATTGTGTTAATTATCCTGGATGGCCCTTACTTTCATGAACCTCTCTAGCCACTTTCTAAACACATTTGGGTTTTGTAACACCCTGTGGCAATGTGTTCCATAATTTAATTACATATAGCTTGAAAAAGTGCATCTGTTTATTTTATACCTGCTGCCTAGTGGTTTCATTTAATGCCTCCTAGTTTTTCTCTCATGTGGAAAAATGAATAAACATGCAGATTCTCTCTCTTCATGCCATCCATAATATCACTTTTTTTTACATATATCCTGTTCATTGACCGTTCTCCAAACTGAGGAATTGTCTAATTAATCTTTCTCTATTGTCAATGAGTGCCAAGCTTCAGATTATCATTGCTCTCTTGTATTTCCTAAGAATGTTTTTAGGAAGTCTTCTAGATCTCCAGTACTTTTAAGATGAGGCGATGAAAAAAGAAAATAATATTCCAGGTGTGGAACTAACATCATTGGAACGATGGTACTTCCTGTTCTCTCTGTATATTTCCTAGTAACTTTGAACATCTGTTTGCCTTTCTGATTGCTGTTGAGCTTCATGCTTTGAGTTGATGATTTCAAAGAATTACCAGTGCTGATATTAAGATTTTTCTCCTGAATAGCAGCAGATCCTTTGGAGTCTACTGCTGTGTACGTTTAGTGAGAGTAGTCCCTTTCCCATGTGGATTACTTTGCATACTACTGCTAGTTTGTCTGTGCATATTCATAATTCAGGCTGACTACTGATTAATGTTGGTTTCTAAAAAGCAGCTGTGTGACCCCAAGGAGATGCATGCATTAAACCCCAGCAACTCATTTTGTGTAGGCTGCTGAACAGACATAGATGAAAATGACTCCGACTCTCTGTTCACCTGGGCTAATTTCAAACCAATGTCATAGGAATGAAATGCTCTGTATCTTGTTAGAAGTCTCTGGAGTTTACCCAGTCAGATTCATTTGTGATTCAAAATTTATTTATCTTGAAACATGTGCTCTGCTCCTTACAGACCTGAAAACAAATAAGAGATTTATACATTTTTTCCCTGTGAGTTCTAAAGATAAACAATTTTTTTAAAAAGTCACCAATCCTGCTATCAAGAAAGAAATCCATTTGTTATTCACAGATACCAAAGTGTCAAATGAAACTGTACTCATTTCTCACCACAACTTCATGTACACATGTAAATTAGCATTAAAATAAAGCTTAATTTGAAGGTCCATTGATGAAACCCTGTTGGCCATTGTCTGAGTGCCCTGGGTGTTATTCAAGCTTCTGAGCACAGCAGAGTAAGCTTTTGAAATGATTTTTTTTTTCTCCAAATGAGACAAAGCAGCACTATCTGACCTGAATTTATGAGTGTTGCTTATCAGTGTGTTGGGATTTCAGGAGTTCTCCTTTTGTTTGTTTTTTCTCTCTCTTAAAGAATTTTCCCCATATGTGTTGCCAAGAGACACCGAAGACTGGGTACTTAGACAAAAGAACTGGCCACAGGGGGAGGGGTCCAGCTGGCTGCGCCCTTTTACCCGGGGTTTTCTTGTGTAAGGCAGAGATGCCACGAGATTTGAACTGGTAAAAAGGGGTTGAGTGGAGTCCCTAGCCCTCCTGCTGTCTCGGTGTTCAGAGGGGAGAGAGGTTGCAGTCGCTGTAGGGAGAATTCGTCGCCGCTGCGGGATTCTGCCTTCTGCTGCCTCCTTTCTACTGTGAGTGAGGGCTCTGCTCGCTGGAGCAGCAGTGGCACTGGGACCCTATGTAACACCCTACCTCACTAAAAGAGGGACCTTTTCACCATCTGCTCCAGTGCCTCAGGGAAAACCCCAGGATCCCAAGCCCTCCTTTCCCTGCCCCACAGGGAGCTGGGCCACAGCTGCCCTGCTGCCCCCACCGTTCCTTTGCTGCTGCTCCAAGTCTTCACTGCACTGCAGCTCCACACGCCCTGCCTGCCGAGACGTCCTGGGGTTCCCGCTGCAGCTCCAGAGTCTGATACATATCGTCTACAACCCGGAATTTGTGTTTGTCCCTGCTGTTCCAGCCTGCTGTTTCCGGGGATCCTGCTGGAGCACCGAGATCAGCTGCCCAGGAGGTTTGTGAAGCAAACTGTTTGTCCACCATTACCACTTGGTCCCCAAGCTCACCCCACAGTGCCCCCTGCAGCCGCGGAGGAGCCATCGCACCCGCCCTGCCCAGCAGGAGCTGATGCCTAAAGAGGCCAAATAGAAACAGACACCAGACAGGAGTAAGGGAATAAAGGTGGATATTTATTAGAAAGGCCTTCAGAGGTACACCTGGGCAGGCCAAAGGCTACACCCAAGATGGATAACACGAGTTCTTCACACTTTTATAGGTTTGGTCCATTTGCATATCAACTCAATTTCACCAATTAAACTTTAGCTAATGTAATTTCCTCTCAGCTTGCCCCCTTCTCAAGATGCTGGTTTACACTAGGATGGTCTGGATGTCCTTGAAGAGCAGGCCCAGAGAGGCTTTTGTTATGTCTAGCTTAGCATGAGAGAACAGCAACTAATAGGCTACAAGACACTTTAGAGTTACACACTAGGAATACAGAATTTGAAAAATACAAAAGTTAAAATGTAAGGCATCAGAGCCGCCAGCGCCCTTGTTGGCTATGACCGCAACTGCACCAAAGGGGAAAGGGCCTGACAGCCGAGAAGGCGTCACTGGGTTCCTGATTCTGTTTGTTGTTACTGCCGTAGTTATTCTTGTTTGTTTGCCTTGTTATACATATATATATTAGTAAACAACTGTTATTCCTATTCCTCATATCTTTGCCTGAAAGCCCCTTAATTTCAAAATTATAATAATTCGGAGGGAAGGGGGTTACATTTTCCATTCCAAGGGAGGCTCCTGCCTTCCTTAGCAGACACCTGTCTTTCAAACAAAGACACAGCGCTAACATTAATTTTCTGAGGCTAAACAAAGCTGCAAGAAGTAGCACACAATCGTGTTCCCAAAGGTGTGTTGGCATGTTCTGCCACTTTCTATTATGTGCATTTAGGCTGCATTGCTTTAATCATAAAAAGTAGAATCAAAAAGCTTTAAAAATATATAAATCCAAAGAATTTATAAATTCAAAGCTATGTCTGTGAATATTATACTGCCACTATTTAACATGTAAGTACCTACTAAAATGCATTATGAATTTGCTCCTTTATCTCCTTTTAAAGCACTCATGACGGAATTCTGAAGCCCTTCTGTGCTAGATAGCATTCTCCAGAGTACTGAGTTCACCCTGTAACAAAAATAACTCTGTTGCCTGCTTCTTGGTGTCAAGTTATCTATCCTTCTGGTGGTAATCATTGTAGAGCCAGACATATCACAGCATCTAAATAATGTCTGTGGCAGGGACTTATTATCTTCTTTCACTTTACAAATATTATTGTGAAGAAGTATAAAACGCCAAGAAATATTGTGGCCTCAGACTACTGCTGTGATTGCCCAAAGCTTCTGAAGTCACGGCTGTGGGATGACTGTCCTCCAGCCCTGGCTGAAAGCTAGGAAAGACCAAGCACATCTCAGTACAGCACAAGACAGATCAACAAACTTTGTCTTACTGGCCGGACATCCTTCAGTCAGCAGCTGAAACCTCAAGCAGCAGTCAGCATTCTCACTGAAGCTGAGGTGAGTTAATGTAAGTTGGAGTGGACAATGAGATCAGAATTGGTAACTTGATACTTACACTACAGAAAAATGGTAAAGATTAGATCAAGTAAGTAGTACAGTCTTGCAGCCTCCTCTGTAAGTGATAGGTTGTCTTTTAATTATGTATGGTTTCTGTAAAGCCCAAAGGCTCCTTTGGTTGAATTCAGAGATCCTACTGTGTAGGGAATGGAGTTGTAATCTTCAGCATCTTTGATTGATAAAAATCCTTTGTTCCTTTCTTTCCTCTCACTTCACTATTTCAATAGATTTGATATGATCTGCACTTATCGTAGATTAATAGGCTTTATTATAACAAATAGACTTGTAAATTGCATAAGGAATTTCATACACAAGGAGGGAGGGAATTATTGTGAAATAGGTACCTAGAAACGCGAAAAGGTAAAATGTGTGTTTAAAATAAAGCCACAATAGTTTATTTTATAATTTCAGGGTTATGTATTTGTAATCAACCATTTCCAAAGTAAATGCATCACACTGAGATAAATGGGAAGTAGGAAGAGATAAATGGGAGTTAGTTCATACCAAACCTTTATATAATGACTGCTTCATAACTGATGGGAAAAAATAGAATAAAATGGGCACAGCCTAATACTTTTGAGAAGTGGCACCAAAACTTTTTTTTCATGTTAATGTTTTAGTAAAATTTGTGATTAATTAGCCAGTCCATTTTTACATGTACAGGCTTCACTGTGGTGATAGAGGCAGTGGCACAGTGTAGCACAGAAGGACCCATGTGGCAGCGGCAACCATTGATGATATCCTATGGAGACCTACATTCTGAACAAACCCTGGTGCCTTTTTCTGCTTCTCGTATTCCAAGTAAGAGTCTGTTAACTTAAGTGGGCTCTAAGGTTTTACCACAACTTCCTTGTCTATCTGTGAGGAAATGAAGCCTTGGAAAAAATGCTGGAATTCCTTTTCTGGCTGGCATCTTTCAGTCAGTTATCACAGGGATACCAGCAGTGATAATTTGCACTATAATTGGAGTCTGAAAACTCATTCTGTATTAACACAGTGGCTTAAAGTGCTTTGGTTTTGTCAGCACTATTTAAAATATCTTTAGCTGCTTGAGTTCACTCATAAACGGTGTCCTCGTACTCAAGCCTCATGTGGCAGGAGACTGTTTAGTATTTTGCACTGTGTTTTTTGTCATTCGTCAGAGATTGTTCTTAATAGGTGTTAAAACTAGGAGGCTGTAACAATCTGCCGTTTCACTACTCAGCTATGTTTTTACTATAGTTGATGCATCAGTCCAATTTTGTAAATCTTTTCTCCCCCAAAAGCATGTCCTCAAATGTATGTACCTCTAAATTTTATAGGTAGTAATACATACATTCTAAAATAGATCTCAAGTGCTCCATAAGTTTTTATGGAAAGATGATGTCTACCTGCAATGCAGTTTTACAGACAGACAAGCTGAGATTTGGGAGGTGAAAAGAAATGTAAGTCAGTGACATAGACTGCGTGAGTTCTTAGTTCGAGCTGAAATAAGGTAAAAGATTATGGCAAGTTCCTTGACTGTCAATACAGATGTGTGTGTTTACATATATATATTCGGCAAAAATATATATTACACCTAAATACTAGAAGTATATACACACATATGTATATATGAATCTATATATAAGACAGTCTTTCCTGAGATAAAAACCGTTCTCTGAAAAGAAACCCTTCCATGTTCCTATATTATATAAGCATTTAATAAATTAGGTACAGTGCAATTAAACACCACAATCTGTTTGTGTAGGTACACATAAACAAAATGCTGGCATAGTGATAATTAACCTTACTTTCACCCCAGATTTAAATTAAGTAAATGCTTTGTAAGGGAAAGCCTTTCTCCTGGCTTGCCTGCTTTGTGGCTCCCTAGGAAGGTCTGTTTTCTTCTGCAGCTGAGGATATGGATCCTACAAAAGGATATGGATCCTGATCTGTTTGAGTCAGTGGCATATTAAATCAATTCAAAGAAGGCCATACAGGTGTTTGTGCAGTACACACAGTATGTGCTTTAACTAACAGTTATTGAAGTCAATCACTATTGATCATCGAAGCTTCACTGGGGCTTGTGCTGTGGAGAAGAAACTTCAGTTTTTCCTATGCAGCTCGCTGAAGTCACAGAATGATAGAATTGTTAATTTTAGAGAAGACCTCTGAGATCATCAAGTCCAACCATTAACCCAGCACCACCATGCTTACCACTAAACCATGTCCCCAAGTGCCATATCTACAGGTCTTTTGAACACCATTCCAGGAATTGTGATTCCACCACTTCCCTGGGCAGCCTGTTCCACTGCCTCGACACCCTTTCAGTGAAGAAATTTTTTTATAATATCCAATCTAACCTTCCCCCGGCCCAACTCGAGGCCATTTCCTCTAGGAAATGGTGTCAAAGGCTTTACTAAAGTCCAAGTAGACAACATCCACAGCCTTTCCCTCATCCACTAAATGGGTCACCCTCTCATAAGAAGGAGATCAGGCTGCTCAAGTAGGACCTGTGTCACAAACCTGCACTGGCTGGGCCTGATTCCCTGGCTGGCCTGCACATGCCATGTGATGGTACTCAGGACGATCTGCTCCATGACCTTCCCTGGCACCAAGATCAGACTGACATGCTCGTAGTTCCCTGGATCCCCCTTCCAACATCTCCTGTAAATGGGTGTCACATTTGCTAACTTCCAGTCAATTGGGATCTCTCTGGTGAGCCAGGACTGCTGGTAAATGATTGAAAGTGGCATGCTGAGCTCTTCCCCCAGCTCCCTCGGTACCCATAGGCTTGTACATGTATAAGTGGTGCAGCAGGTTGCTGACAATTTTATCCTGGATTATGGGAGTTTCATTCTGTTCCCTGTTGTCAACTCAGGGGGCTGGGAACCTGAAGATGATGGGTTTTGCTATTAAAAACTGAGGCAAAGAAGGCNATGCTGAGCTCTTCCCCCAGCTCCCTCGGTACCCATAGGCTTGTACATGTATAAGTGGTGCAGCAGGTTGCTGACAATTTTATCCTGGATTATGGGAGTTTCATTCTGTTCCCTGTTGTCAACTCAGGGGGCTGGGAACCTGAAGATGATGGGTTTTGCTATTAAAAACTGAGGCAAAGAAGGCTTTAAGTATGTCAGCCCTTTCCTCATCCTTTGTCGCTATGTTTTTCCCTTCATCCAATAAAGGATGGAAATTCTCTCTAGACCTCCTTTTGCTGCTGATGTATTCATAAAAAAAAAAAAATTGTTTTCCTTTACAGAAGCAGCCAGATGAAATTCTAGCTGGGCTTTGGCCCACCACAACCTCACAACATCCTTGTACTCTTCCTGAGTTGCCTGTCCCTTCTTCCAGCTGTTATAAACCTTATTTTTTTTCCCTGAGTTCTAGCCAAAGTTCTTTGTTCAGACAACCTGGTCTTCTTGCCCACTGGCTCATCTTTTGGAACGTGTGGACAGCCTGCTCCTGTACCTTTAAAATATCCTTCTTGAAGCATGTCCAGCCTTCCTGGACTCCTTTGCCCTTCAAGATTGCCTCCCAAAGGACTCTCTCAGCCAGTCTCATAAACAGGACAAGGTCTGCTGTCTGGAAAGAGTCTATCATTCCATGAACACTGTGTCCAAGACGGCCTCCGACTGTCACATCACCCAGCAGTCCTTACCCAGCAGTCCTTGCCTGCTCACAAACAGGTCCAGTGGGAAACCTTCCCGAACTGGTTCACTCAACAGCTGTCAGGAAGTTGTCTGCCACACACTCCAGGAACCTCCTAGACTGCTTTCTCTCTGCTGTCTTGTACTTTCAGCAGGCATTTGGTAAGTTGAAGTCTCCCATGAGAACAAGGACTAGTGATTTGTGAGATTTTTCCCAGCTGCCTAGAGAGTATTTCATCTGTCTTTTCATCCAGATTGGCAATCTCTAACAAACTCCCCCTGGGGTACCTGCCTTGCTGGCCTTTCCCGTGATTCTTACCCATTAACCCTCAACCCTATTTATAGACACCCACTGCAGCACTCCAGTGGTGCAAGTCATCCTGCCATGTTTCCTGTCCAAAGTTAACTCCATTTTTAATGTCACTGTGGATTCTGAGTCCTCAGCACCAAGTGTTTTGCTCTGCTAGCTTAGCCAGAGAGCCCTGATGAGACCACACAAAGTAGAGCATTAACAGTTTTAAATAGATTTAAACAGAGTGATAAAACTGTTCTACACATGAACAATATTTGAGACAATGCAAATCACCATGATTGCTCAAGCTTCCTTTAAAGTTAGCAGTTCATTATTGAAAAATGTTGTAGTACTTTGATCCTAAGCACTGTAGCTAACACAAGTGTTGAAACCTTATGGGAAAGAGCAATATCGTAAAATATTTGTTCAAAAATCAAAAAACCAGTCCACTCAAAGTTTTGTCTGAGGCTGGGCACTACATGCTGTGCCAAGTTCGTTGAGAAAATATTGTGTCAGTGATATTAAACACTTTAATTTAGGTACATTATTGTTCTGCTAAAAAAAAAAATCTGTTTAACAGCTTCATATACTACACAAATTTAAACACGTGCTAATACAGTTTCAGACCTATTACTTTTTAATCATAGTCAGATTAGATTGTTCCACAATGTGTGTTCCAGCACGGGGGAATGCAGTTAGAAAATACTAAAATCTGTCAAGAGCAAGCTGCCTTCAAAAACCAAATACTGTTTCAGACTGTAAAAGGCAAAATAGTTTCAGAACCAGCAAACAAGCATTGATACCACAGTACAAATCACTAGTAAGAATGCACCCAGAGCAAGTGTCCATGGCTGCTGAATTCAAAGAAGAGCGGGTAAAGACAAGAGCAAATAAAATAATCGAGGCAAGAGAGAACCTGTTTTATGAACTAGAATAATGTGATGTTTAACCGAGTAAAACTAAGACTGAGAGGGGAGATGATTGTTCACTATGAATGTCTCACAAGATAAATATCAGAGATGAAAAAACTGCTTAAGCTGAAGGACAATTTAAGCACTAGAATAAATGGAGATAAACTGACTAGGAGTGAATTTATCCCATAAAGAGGTTGGAATGAGGCTTTCTCTTGTTATAAAGGTGATTTAAAGATTCAACTTAAATTATTTATGAATGAGAGCCCACAAGGAAGTCACCACTCAAAGAAGGAGCCAAAGTGAAATGACCACTCAGAGACCTTCAATTTTCCATCCTTATACTTTAGAGGATAAGGACAGTATTGACCTTCACAGAATTTTCCAGAATTTTCTTTGTAAATATGCTTTTTTTTTTTTCTATAAATATTTGTACCAGATTGCTTGCAGCCTCATAGAGCGGTAACGGATTTATTGAGGATTCACAGATTCTGAAAGCTATCTATTACCTGGAAAATGAAATGATTGAACTTATATGTGTCATGTATTTTGACAATAAATTACAGAAGACATTAAACTTTTTAGGGACCGAAACATTTCCATATCATTATAAAGAAATTTAATTCAACCCTGATATCCATCTGGAACTCTCAGCAAAGGTAATTAAATATGTAATAATAAAAAGAGGGTGATGAACATCTTCCTAGCATCTCAGCTCTGCATGTAAATGACATCAAAACATTAAATGGAGAATGATGGTAACAAATGTAAAGGAATTTACTCTTAATAACAGCTTCATAAATTTCATGTTGACTTCTCTAAACTTGATCCTGGTGTTGAATTCTCTGAAGTTGATCTTGATTTATACCAATATAATCAAGAGCAAAATATGTTTCAGAGTCAGTTATGTCAGTTCATGCATCTTAGGTCAGTGAAAAAATTATGTAAAGTTTATTGAATTAAATGGCATTAAATAATCAGGATTGTACTAATATAGATTTACTCAGACCTAGGTGGGAGTTCAACTCAACTAATTTTTTTGCTACTGATTTTTAAAAGATCTAGTTTTCATAAGTTTTCATGGTCAAACGCCTTTTTTTTTCTTTTTTAGTTGCTTGGGGTTTTTTTTTGGTGGTTTTTTTTTTTTGGTTTTTTTTTTTTTTTTTTTTTTTTTTTTTTTTTTTTTTTTTTTTTTTTTTTTTTTTTTTTTTTTTTTTTTTTTTTTTTTTTTTTGTTTTTTGTTTTTTGTTTTTTTTTTTTTTCTTTCTGGAAAGTCTGCATTATAAGACCAAACCTCTGAAAAATGAGATATCTAATATCCATGGCTGGAGAGATCCTTTCTCACCCTTATCTCACTTTTTTGCCAAGATAGTTAAAGTACATTCCAGATTTCTTTCTCCTTTCATTTTTACCACTGTATTAAGATCACTTGTGAAAATTTCCTTACTTTGGTTATAGTGGGGCAGAATATACATTGGAATGACCAGTTAGCTGAAAATTAGAAAAATATCAGTTAGCCAAAGGATTAGGTATGATTTGCCCTGAAATGGTAAGGGAATCTTGTATGGATTAAATTATTTCCCATTAGAAAGTTGTGGGGTAATAATAATTTTAAAACATCAAGTAATTACCTTTCATGTTTAGTGAATATTGAAATTAGTTTAGTCTTACAAACTGATATATTTCTTAAAAGTTGAGTAATTTCCAATAATTTCTTTTTGATTGTCAAGAACTTTATGCCTGCCAAATAAAAAATAGACTCTGAACCTGTGTTCTCACATCTGGTGATAAACTACAAAAACAAATCCAGCTTTATAGTTCATTGATTTTATACTAGTTATGCCCTTCTGAAGGAATTTTTTTTTCCACACACATAAAGTGGGGGTAGAATAGAAAAGAATTATTACTTTCATGGAATTATAGACACTGTTCCTTGCAAGTATTAATTTTTGCCTTGAGGGAAAGGTATCTGTATTGAACGTATTGTGGACAAGGCAGAATCAATGTATTCTGTACTTCATGTATAACTGCTAGAGCATACTCATAATTTCCATTTGTATTAATCTTTGCAGTTCCAAGCACTTTTTAAGGCCAAGCACTAAACTCATTGAATTTCTTGATAGGCAAGATGAACAATTTCCACAGCTGAATGAGAGGAAATAAAATTCTTGAAACACATGCAGGAAATTATAGGACTGATGGAGCCACAGTACACTCTAAGGTATCTGTTGTTTCTGAGTAAGCAAGTACCTACTGACTGTGTTCTACTAATCTTTATTTACTTAGCTTATAAATAGTGCCTTGGAATTAAAAAAAAAAAAAATAATAATTTTTCGACTATGGGGAACAAAATTTTTTTCTGATTATTTTCCTAGAGCAACCATCTTTTGATGAGTGCATAGTAGATGGCTTCAAGCATGATTTTCTATTCACTGCTATCTATTCATTTTTTTCCAGAAATATAGCAATAAAGAATATCAAGCCATTAGTGAATTATTTGATCTCTTTAACACATTAATACTAGTCAAGAATTTAAAACTGCTTTGCTTAAAAACTCACAGAAAGTACAAAGAATCTGAGAAAAATATCTAAAGTTTTACTTTCAATTTTGCACTTGTTCTTCTGTATCTAGTAATCATATTTTTTTCATTTTACATAAGTTGTGGGTTATGAATTTATTTTATTATTACCTGATGTTAAACAACATTTTTAATGTAATGAATTTAAATTAGAAATCTTTGTCCTTTACAGAGGAGCACTGACGTGGAAGTCATTATTGAGGGCAGACAGTTTTCTAAAATAAATAATCTTCTTCAGTTTCTGGTTTCAGAAGTTAGAGAAGAGCTAAACAGACATTTCAGAACTCTGAAATCCAAGTGCTTTTAAAAAGGATGGGCATCCAGAGATCATCCTATCAATGATCATTACTTATACACAGTTAAGCTGAAAGTTTAATGACAAGTTGTACTGCCCAGCAGAAGGTAACATAGGTGCTTATTTGTAAGCAAGGCTGTAATGATGCATCTTAAGTCACAACCCTGAAGAGAATACAAGTAGATTGCACCCAATTGGAAAGAAATTAATTAAGAAGAGTCAAGCCTGAATCCTTTTACTTTGCTTTAATAATCTGGCATCTCTACTTTTTTTTTTACAGCTTTTTCCCTTCCAAAAGCTATTTTAAGTACCTATTTTTTTTTTTTAATATACGTAACTACAGTTCCCATGCTTGTAGCAAGAATATGTATAGGAAAGTATAGGAAAAATAGAACTACAGAAAATTTAGAAAATATATTTTATACAATAGTCCTAGTCATTCTGTTCCTATTTTGCTTGTATGTAGTCTCAAATTCTCTTCAACTACTATATAAATTGAAGGTAAAAATCATTTTTCATTTAAAATAAAAAGAAACCAAGGATTTTTTTCCTGTGCTGAACGAGACCCAAGCTCTGTTTGTGTGAGAGTGTGTGTGTGTAATATCAAAAAAATACAATAACGTCCAATATGTAATGTTTCAGACAAAGCTGTAAGACTTCCACATCCATTCTTGTCTTTGTTTTTAGTTTTTGGATGCATCCTAAATCAGAGATTATTCTGAAGTATTATTTTCTTTCCAAATTTTTAAAAGTTGATTCTTTTAGCTCAGGATGACATTGACTTCTAAAAAATTATTCAGCCCATCTTATATTCCTGACAGAATATAAACTTCCCATTTTCAGTGAGTAACACAGCTTAATCCTGTGGTTTCAAAATAAGAAAAAAAAAGTTGGGTTTTTTAAAGGTGTTTTTCAACTTTGATTTCCCATTTTCTGCAGACATAAGAACATGTGACAATTTTCGAAGCTGTACTATAGTTAAGGTAAATGGTAGAAGAAAGAGCTTTCCAGTTTGCTTAGATAAATATTCATACTGCACAAAGTTATTCTGTTTAGTCCTACAGTAAAGTAAAAAGCAAGTATGGTCTTAGACCACTTGAACATTCTTTCATTGTGCTAATTTTGCCAATGCATACTGATTTCAATAGGTGTCAAAGGGATCCTTCAGATTACTGGATTTAGTAGAAATGCATTGCAGAACTGAGCGGCTTGTTTGGTCCTGTATTTAGAAGTATTATTTGCTCTTTATATAATTTCTGAACTTTTTAAATACCTTCTAATTCTCAAATGGCTTTTTTTTTTAATTTATAATTTTGGTGTTAAGAAAATGTATTTATGATATGAACAATTATAGTACAAGATGAAAACATAAACCACATCAAAAACAAACAAACTAATCTCATTTTTTTATATTGTGATCAATTTTGTGACATGAATCTAGGGACTTGGATCAACAGAGAGCAATAGTACTCTGTCTTCCCCAGGAACTGTTACGTGTGATCCCTCTTTCCAGGGAATGGCTGAAAACCTGCCTGGCCATGGGAAGTGGTGAGTGAATTCCTTGTTTTGCTTTGCTTGCCTTTACCTATTAAATTTTTTTGCCTAAATCCATGAGTTTTATCACTTTTACTCTTGCAATTCTCTCCTTCGTTGCACTGGAGGAGGGCAGGAATGGGTGAGCCCCTGTGTAGGGCTCAGCTGCCAGCTGGGGCTAAACCATGGCAGCATGGTGAATCTGCAGTGCTTTTTTCCCATGACTATTAGCATATCGGTCCCAACAGCAGACAAATTCCTGCCATTTCTCAAACAGCTATCAAACTATTTCATAAGAAATATTGATTACAGTAAGAAATTCAGAGCTTCCCACTCTCTCGAGAGTTCCTTGTTCCTCAGATGTAGGCCCACGCATTCATCATCTCTTATTTGCTGAGTCTCGGCTGGACATTGAAATTGTAATTACCCCATTCATCCCTGGAACAGCTTCAGGAAGAGGGACAGTAATGGTGTGCCTCCCCTGCCTTCCACTGCCCTGCTCAAGCCATAACCACCAGTGGGGGTGGTGATTGCTGCATCCAGCTTACTTTGGATTTTGGAGGATGGATGGCAACATGGTAGGCAAGGGCTGCGTAGATCGGTGACCCAGATGTCTTGCCAGTATGCAAATACAAGTGAATCATCTTACTTCATAAATAGTAGACAGCCCAGGGCCTGTTGATCTCTCCTGCACAGCAGTAGGCTGTATGCCAAGATCTCCCTTGAAAAGGGGCACTTTGCAAGGTCACTCCTTGAAACAGAGATTCCTTGCTGTAGCACATGATCAGAAAGCAATCGGTAGCACTCAAAACTTTGAAATCATACCTAGGTGGTATAAAGAATTGATTGTGCATATATGAGCCTTTAGACATAAACTCTTAACCAAGCATGTGGCTAGGACTGGATCCAGCTGTACCTAGGCGCCTCTCTGAGAAGGAGGTTAGAAAGCAAGGGATTCCTTTCTGAACATTGTAACTCAATGGGTTGATCTCCCTGACAGCTTTACCTGACCCTGTCCTCAGTGCCGTAAATACTCAACTGTACCTTGTTAAACCACTGTCACATTTACCACTGAATTTTGTTGACATTGTTTTGTATCAATAAGGATCAGTAAATTTATATTGTTGCTTCTGTTTTATGAGTGAAGTGCAACATTCATAACAGGGACTGGAAGAACTTCAAAAAAATTTGTTATTTGAGAGACTGATAGTCAGGCTAAAAAGTGCATGAGAACACACTCTGAGAAAACATTTTACCAGATGATCAGGTTCCAGTGTCATGTGTATGATGATCTTTTAGCATGGACCACAGAGTCTGGGGAGCTCAGTGTTGGGAGGTTAAAAGGCTGAAGGATTGTGAGTGCTTCTAGACAACAAATGACCACAGGCCTTCAAGACCAAGGTAGAGGTAGAAAGGTATCTGTTTGTATACAGAGCTGTACATAAATCTAGGAACTATGCTCCTATAATTGTCTTTGCCTTAAACAGCTTTATACATGGTTAAGGTTAGAATAAATACTGATACTAAAAAATGAATACTAATGATAAATAATAAAACTACTAAATGCCACAAAATTACATAAAACCTGGCACAAAGTTTGCTGCAAGCACTAGTGACTTATTAGAACTGCAGTTTAGCAGCTGCTGATTATGTCGTTTATGAACTAGAACAGACTAAGAACGGTAAATTAGAGAATTCACAGTAGATTGGTGAGAGATCAGAGTATTTTAACATGTTCCATTAACATGATGCTTTGTTCACCACAGTTTATCAGGTGTTGAAACTATCAGAAATGACCTTTGAAAGAACAAACTTGACTAGCTGTTGATTTTAAGCCATACTATTGAATGTCTTTTTGTTTTGATATAAAGTATATGTTATTTAGTCTGGTTCTTATTATAAGTTTTATCTCCAGGTTTGAATGCCTCAAGTGGGCAACCACTCTTACTTCAGATTTTGGGGCTAGACTGACATTTACATGAAATCCAGATTTGTGTTTATGTTTTGTGTAATGCATCCTCATATTTTTCATGTTGTCAGGTACAAACAAGAAGTATACGTAAGTTTCTGAAAAATACTCTGTGAAAATGGTGGTATTTGTATCATGCAAAGGACTCAGGAGATTTAATACCACCTTTGATGAGAGCAAAGCAATGGGACAAATTTAAAATATCGGTGCTTTGTTCTAATTTGCAATTTAAAAACCATTGCCTGAGGTAAATTAAACTTTTAATGGCCCTATAAATGAAGCTGTGGAAATCTTCAGGACTTAGACATGTTCTTCTTTAGCCTTTTCTAGCTGGGTATAATAAATTCCAAATGTAACTTGCTTTTTGATATCCCCAAGTGTTTTCATTCTACACCCTCTAGCAGTTTTCATTTTCTCCTCCTACCCTTGAGTCCTTGAATTGTTCCAACAGTGTAACAATTCTCTCAGGGGCTGGCACCAATATACCATGACTGCTACAACTGTTGTTTGTTTTCACAAAGCCTGCTACTTATTTCTGATTTTTGATCATAAGTCACTCATCTTTTCCTCTTTGTATGGGCAATTTTGGTGATAAAAATCTAAAGAATGAGGAAAGTGGAAATTAAGTACCTTTGGTAAGGTACTTAGTAAAAACCAAAACATATTACATGAATGAAAGTAGAAAAGGAAAATGTGTTTCACATGCAACCCAGGCCTAGCAGACTTACAATGATAAAACAATTACTTTGGTAATTATTTGAAATCTTTCAGTTGAGCACAGTAGTATATCATGTTATGAAACTACCTAGCCAGAAAAAGAAAAATTGCATTTGGGAAAAATATTTTACAAAAACAATGGAACAGCTGTGAGACAATATATGATTTTTCACTTGAGTCTACAGTCTATAGAGATGACAGACTGATGTTTTAATGTAAGCTGCTGTAAGAATTTTCCCCTTGAAAATCTTTTAGATGAGAAATACTCACAGAGGGCTCTATGCCTCTGTGACATCCAGCTAAATATGAAGTTGTCACAGATTTTACTCTCCTTCCTGTTCTTCATTCTACAGTTTTTTTCCTATCAAAGATGGTATTACATCTCCTGAGTCATCCTTTCCTGTGTTCTGAAAGTCTGGTCACATGCCTGGGGCAGCTTTCACCACCTTATCAGACAAAGTAGAGCACTGGGAAAGTGTCAGAGCCATTTATAAGTGCGCACTGTCTTGGAAAGGGTAAAGAGACACTAGGGCTAAAAGCAGGGGTGACAGGAGTGAAACTGCAGGGTGCTGAGGATGCCAATATAACCAAAAGACACAAAGTTGATGATACCCAAGTACCACAGACAGTAAAATTATTTTCTTTCTCATATAAGTAATGATATTGTACAACATTTTATTGCCTTGACTGTATAGCTCTCTTGAGTACTTCACGGAATTATGCAGACTGCTGTTTACAAATTTTCTTTTTTTTCTCATGTAAAATGAACAAAGATTCTAGTAAATTATAAGTATTCAAGCTACAGAAAGCCTAAAACCAATTTTTTAAATTACATTGAAGACAACACAGTATGCTTACATAAAAACAAATTGTTATTAAATCTGCAGGCACCATTCAAATCTCTGCATTAGTCCTGCACAGGAATGTGGTACTGCAACAGCTTCACATTTTGGGTATGCCACAGTTATTATGTAGCTGGAAAGGAAGATGCAGGGGCTTTTTGATGTTCACTCATGTGCTTGACTTCAGTCTGTTCATATCAGAGCATATATGAAGTGACCTACTTAGCTTCAATCCTGTAGTAAGATTTTCTTTTTCATAGCCATTAAACCTCATTTTTTTTTCTTTTATTGTAAGTTTTGGAACTTTGAAAGTATCTGCCATGCTGGTAATCACTAGGAAGTTTGCATGGTTAATATGTTATACTTTCTTCCTCCTCTTTCACTTGCAGGGTTAGATTTCTATTGGGATCTTCAAAATTCAGTCGCTTTCAGATTTTTCTAGATTCAGATTAAACCAATCCTTAGCCTCCTCTAGTTATGATGTTTCCAGCTGCAGCTCATGCTAGCTTTAAGGTTCCCATACCCATGATAATTTGATACATTGGCATACGTATATCTCCTTTAAATCCAGACTTACAAATAATTTATTAAAATAATTCATAATTAATTGAGTTTCTAATTTGCCTTTTGGTGAAGCACCCCTGGATGCACAGCATTAAAGGTTCTATTGAAGTGTGGCCTGATTAACTGATTAATAGATTTTGCTTTTTACAGGAGCTTCTTACATATGTGAGCATAATTATATTCTATCACGTTCAGGGGAAAATGGAGTAATTGAGGCAGAGAAATGCTTTGGTCTTGTTATTTAATTAATTTCATGTTCTGTGAAAGCGCCAGGTTGACAATTCTGCAGAATCAAGTTCTTTTTATTCATAGCACTATTCAGCCCTGAACTGACCCCTACCTGGTACCCATATCTCCCTTGTATATCCCAGTGTGTTCCAGCCTCAAGCAGAATTAATGTAGAAGGATCAGTTTATTGCAGAATGCTGATTTGTCTTGAATTTAATTATTCAAATTCTTCTTATTTTCTGATTTTTTTCTCTATCTTCCAAAGTCCTTTCCTGTGGTATTTGGATTGGATTTCCCTTTCCACAATATCTCTGGAAACTTCAAGTCTCAACTCTTTTGTTAGAATAATGATGGGTTTGAAGTGCAGGAAGATACTATTCAACCCTTGCAGTGTATTTAACGTAGAAAAGACCATGATGGCTCCACCTTCTTTGTAGGAAAGGAGACTAAAAAAAATCTCTCCTAACGTGCATTTGCTAAGAAGGTAGACATATTTTTAGAAAATATTTGAACGTGCATTCACTTGCATATCCCATGTATGGTTCATTGGAATCTTCCAAAATCTATACAGAAATAATCTGAGGATTTATAGGGATATTTTTTTTATTTCTAGTGAAAACTATTTGTAGGAGTGACAGATGTGTGTCCATATTCCTACAACCTTTTACCCATAAAGAGAATGCTATTTGTAAAGCACCTGCAAGAAAAAAATTAAGATTAGTTTCCTCTACTTCAGATGAACAAGAAAAATTATTTCAAGCTGGCATGAAAATTACAGGTGCTTTACAGAAAGAAGCATATCACTTCCTATACAGTAGCATTTGAAATTAAGAAGAGGCAAATGATAAAACAATGTCGTTCATTACCATAAGCAATGAAGGCTGACTGGATTTGACAGGGAAAGCTTCATTGCCTGTACAAAAACAAGCTGATATATAGCAAGCAAGTAATGCCACAAAGCCTGTGAAAAAAGACTACAATTTCTTCTAATGAAAATTGCTTATGTGTACTTGTTCCTTATTTCCTGATGTGAGCTGCAGTGCCGTGCACATTGCTTTATCTCTGGCATTTGAAAGCATTTAAGAATAGGCATTTCTACATTTTGTGGCATACCTTGGTTGTTTGGGGGTTTTCTGTATTGAACTCCTCCTCTAACACTGCATTTTGTTTTTGACTCGAAACACTTACTGAAATTTTGTTTCTGTGCCTTTGAGACACGTTGCTGATGCATGTGGCTTTTTCAAATTCTTTCTTTCTTTGCTAGGGCTTTTCAACAGAGATGCATATAAGTAAAGCTGGTATTTGTATTAAGGTTTCACAATTTCACTGCTGATGGAGATCAGCATATCATCCCATCCCAGTTTACAATTTTTCTGTTCTTCAGGGATTATTTTTACACAGGTTAGTCTCAGATCCTGAAGGCTGTGTTTGTGTTGACTGCAGTTCAAAGTGGATACAGAGTCAAGTGTCACTACAGTAACATTTCCTTGCTCTGTGCTCCTTGCCTGAGACTTACCTGAAACCCTGTAGGCAGTTAAGAGGTTTTTCATTACAATAAACAGTGCATCTCTTAGGCCGGGGGGCATTCACAGCCCAAAACATTCACCTTCAGAAAATAACCTTTCTTTCTTCTCTACTGATTGAAGTTCTTGTTGACTGCTATAGTGAATAAATCTCTACTACACGGTGCAAAATAACTCTTACCAAGAAAACAAGCCTGAGTCCTCTGTTTCCTTGAGTGAAAGATGTGGACTTAAATGAGCAAGCAGCAAAGTTTTAACCCTAAATTGTGTTTACTTCTAAAACGGTATCTTTCAACCATGACACTTAAGTCCTGGAAATGCCTTTGTAGCAGAAAATTGTGAGAGGGGATCCTTCAGCTGTTACTGTGATTCACTGCTCCCCTGAACCCTTCGTGTATTCGCAATGTCAGGACTCATACTCCTTCACCTCTCCTGTGTATCACAAACAGCAGTAATTCTTATCTCTAGCTCTCTACTATTTCAACATATCATTTTGATCTTGGCTTGAGCAAGTTTCTAAAGTAACTTTCTTATACTCCTGAGGCAGCTTTGTCAGAACACCTCAGTCCCAATCTTCCACAATGCCTCGATCTGGATCCCTCTTGCACAGAAATGCATAGACATTTAAAAAATTCTGTGGTGCTTTTGAAACATGTGGAAGTGTGAAAGAAAATATGAACATTCTAAGGAATTTTAACAAACTTTATTCCTGTCTTTACATTCTTTTTGTTTTTGTTGCTGATGATGAACACTATGTCAAATCAACTCTTTTTCTTTGTAATATCTACTTTCTGTTGTATGGTTCTGGATGGAGAGCTGACACTTTTTTGGAGTCAGCATTGTCAAACTGGCATATCAGCCTCATCATTTTAAGCACTTTTGAAACACAAAGTGAGATGGTAAGTAATGTTACAAAAAGAAAATCCCAAGTACTTTGAATCTAAAATGTTCTCTCACACTCTCTTTTCTCACTCCCAAGAAGATTAAATTAGTTCAGTACAACTCTGGTTATAATGATCTGATTCCTGATGCTAGTGTGATTAAACTGGGTACATTAAAGTAAGCAATGATAAATTAAAAGCACAGTAGAAATCTTAGTGGGTGTGAACAGATGAGTAATCTTAATTGGAAATAAAATATGCCCATTATTCTGTGCTACAAATGGACTTTTATATTATAAATTGAAGAGATAACAACTTGATGTGTGGTGCAGTGCTACATTAGAGAGAAGTTCAGTACAAGGGTCTGTAGTAAAGTCTTTTCGTAGTTCATTAAGGACAAACACAAGTTTCCAAGGTGCCTCAGTAGCATTTCTTTCATGTGCAAAACTAGATGCAAGAGATGACCTTTCTGTTAAACATTCAAATTTTCATAATACTTTTAGAAAGTGCCTTGTAAATACTTTTCTTAAAAGTGGTTTCACAGTAGATCACATTCCTTTTTCTTTCCAGATCAAATAACACAGTCAGTACTGTTTTGAAATCCATACAAAATGACAGAAATCTGAAGGTGAAAAGTGATTACTTAAAGCCCAAAGCATCTAAGAAAATTCGTCTTTCGGTTTAATAGTTCCATGTGACCAGCATGTATCATGGGATTCTCCCTACAGAGTATATGGATGTAACTGGCTTTTATGAGAACTTGTTTTTTATTCCAAAATAATATTCACTATTATCCTGCTTCATTAGTAGAATCTCTTGTGAAATGTCCAATGCTTCTCAGTAGGAAGAGAAAAATGGGCTGTGGGCGTTGGGTTGGCTTTTGATAACACAAAACCTCATTTAATCCTATTGAGACAGAACTTTCTGATCCCTGTCAAATTTCAAGAGCCTGTTACATACTATTCCAGTTATCAACAAACTCAAAGAAATGTTTGAGGTTGTCCATCTGTGGTTGCTGTGTTGAGAGCTACATTCAAAACCCTACATTCAAAAAAGCAATTACAGAATCTCTCCTTTCCTGGGACCTAAATATTTCAGAGCATTTGGATCTCTAGAGGTAAGTCTAAGGTGTAATTTTCACTTCTACCACATATATCTTTATTGACCTTAAATGAAGTGGTAGTCTTAAAGAGTGTAAAACCCAAAAAATTCTGTCATTACAATTATGCACAAGAATGAGAAAATTAGTCTCAGTTCTTGTCTCTGTAACCTAGAGCTCAAAATTTATATAAATGAGAGAATTTTGCTTCTGAAACTTAGATTTGACCCATATAGCCAGAGGATCAGTGAAAGAAGTGATCATATAACTTCTACTCTAATTAAGCTGCAATACAGCAATGAACCAACCTAGATAATTAGCTGAACAAAGAATAACCATGTGAGCTCTGGGTGCTGACAGCTGGTGCTCCGTGTTTGCCAACATGCCCTGTTGTGTTAAATTTAGTTAAGCTGAAATATCCTGCATCTATTGTGTTTGAATTAAAAGATTTTGTTTTGCTGTATAGCAACACTGTTCTTCATGCAGCTCAGCAATCTGAGGACTGAAGGTTACAGGGACAGAGAACTCACTAAGTTGGAGACTATGATCTAATAACTTTTTTTCTACTTTACACCTCTGACCCTCATTTTAAAAATTATTCACATGCGGGTGACTGCCAAATTCTTGCTGTCTGCTTTATACAACGTTTACACTGATCCTAAACTGCACAGGGTCTGAAGCAGCCACCTTATGAGCTCATATATCACATTTATAAGCATCTCTAGAGACAGGTAGTGCAGAGATACAGATAATGCAGAAAGATATTCCATAGACTGCAAAGTTTGAGGGCTTGTAGTCTTGAATTACAAGTGGAAAATAAGGTATATTCTGGCTCTTGCACATGTTTTGCTTATGCCAGCCTAATTTCACTGAAGCATAATTTATTTGTATCTTTACTGAATGCTAACAAAATGAATCTATGAGTTAATCCTGAGAAGGTATGCAAAATTAGTAAGTGTCCTGCTTTAGAGTCACTAACGCTGGAATTAGCTTTTCTAGTTGGTTTAAGGAAGACTGAGTGTGTTAATCCTTACATTCAATATATGTTGTAGGTCTTATGTATCATCTCCATTTTATTCTAGCACCAGAGGTAACATAATGAGAGGACAAGTCTTAGAGTGATCTTTTTGCTTAGTTTTTCAGTTAAGTAAATTAGATCACTGTGTCCAGTGCGTGCCTTTTATAAACCTAAAATGAATACATTTCTGCCACTCTCCAACATTAGACTAATATTAATGAAAACTTCAAAGTATTTTATTCATTTTTTTCCCTGTTAAATTTATAGATTTTTTTTTTAATAAAAGAATTATACTGGCTGCAAGGTACTCGAGTGAATTTGAATAAGTGCATTCCTACACAATCAAATTCATAGCAAACCCAGTATTTAGTAAAGATTCAAAACATTTGCAATACTTCAGAGTAGTCTCTTAATAAAAAATACTAAGGCCTAGTCTGTCTTGGGGATTTTTTGGAATCCAAAGGCAGCACATGAAGAGATTTAAGTGCCTCTGTATAAACTAACGCGAAATCCCAGCTTTAAACAAGATGCTCATAATCCTATGATCCTGTTCAACCACCCCTTTTTCTTGTGCCCCAGAGCTCAGGAATTTGCAAGAAAATGCTGGTCTGCTTCTGGTGTACAGTTAGGAACCATGTATACCTAGATACAAGCTAATCTTTCTCGTTGTAGTTGGGGATGATGTTCTCTTACCTTTCTTATTATAACAGTAATTGTAACAATTGTTAAACAAAAAGATGAAAATTCAGTTAGCCTAATGGAGCTAAAATCTGTCTCCCAGAAGACAATCTTAATCACTAGGCTCCAGAGTTGAGGATGTTTCTTGAACTAGTCCAGAAAGTGTTTGCTGGCTCTGAGTCAAATGGCATGGTTTTTCTTGTCTACATTCTTAAACTGTCTTGTTTTTTCCCAAAATGATGTTTCTGCTATGCAAAGTGACAACTGGGAACAGCTCTTAACACATTCTCTGAGTGGTGTTTGATCTATGTCAGCAAGGTCAAACATTTCTTGGGAATAATCAGGGGAGAGGATTTGCTAACAGATAAGTAGATGTGAGCGTTCTAGATTGAGGTGTGAGCTATGGAACTTGTGAGCCTGGAGCCTCTTTTTACGTGCTCGGAAGTGTGACTTGAAGGACAATGGACCTTTAAAACTGAGCACAGCCAGAAGCTGCTGATATACACAAGGTTAAGAACACACATATGAATGATTTTCACTGCTACGGGCTTAGCAGTTTATAAAATGTCCAGCCAATGCCATTTCCCCATAAGTTTAGAAGTTATAATTTTAATAGTAGAGTCCCTAAATATTTTGTAATATTTACTAGTAGATGTGTGCACGCCTTTGATGCTTTTCTGTTAATGATAAATTGACAAGGATAACATGCTCTGGCAGGGATTTAGCACTGAACATTCAACTTTTTATTGATTCCCAGAGATGTTTTTTAACATATAGTTGATAAATTCTTCATTTTTTATCTATATTTTTAACTTTGCTTTCTCTTTTCATTTACGCTGTCTTCAGTGGACAGCTTCAGTCCAGTAACTTGGCGTGAGGCTGTCAAGCTTCCTCACTGGATTTATCACAGGCAGCCACACAAATGAAGAAAGTTCAGACTGACATTCTCTGAGGTTATACAGTTTAAACAAATTCACACTGACCCTTTTTCAACAATAACTCTCCTTACACACCTTGCATTGCCCTCTTTTTATACTCCCCTCAGACTAATTACCACCATTTAACCTGAAGTGACTTTAACATCAAATCTCTGTTCTGCAGCTATCAGTTGTGCACATTGAAGTAGATGGCTTAAAGAATTTGGGACTGTGGTAAAATTGGAAGATGATAAATAGGGTATACTTCCTAAGTTTTATTGGCTGACACTGCCACCCTGTGAATTCATACCCTTCTTCCTAAATAGATAGAGACATGTCCATTTGGAAATTACACCCTCCGTGTTTCAGTCTCTTGGAACTGAAAATAATGAGCTGAAACTTTAGTGAGTCTTTTATTTCATATACACTGCTTTATTTCATTTTGTGTTCCCTAGCATGACTTAGAAAAAAATTAAATGTAAGAAATACAAACTATTTAGCATCAGTTTTTGCATATGACAACCCAACTAATGATTCAGTAATTATAGACTTCCAAGAAGGCTGACTAATATATCTTGAAATAGATTTGATTTGATCAGCTATTGGAAATTACATCCTTTTCAAGGAGCTAAGTTTAGAAACTTGTTCTCATATCAATATAATGCACTTGCTCCAGTAAACATTTTTCCATCTTGATATTAGCAGTGCCTCAATCCTAAAGAAGTATTCCTTACATGTAAAAACTTTAATTTTTAAAGTAAGCTATGTAACTCCATGAAGGTACTCTGTATAGCTCGCACTAACGGCTCGTAGCTGCCTGTTATGCAACCAAAGCTGTAAGACACCCTTGGCATGTTGCAGGTTTTTCATAAACACTGGAATAGGATCCATTATCATATCTGTCAAACCATAGTGTAAGTGAAAAGTGTAAGCTCTGCCTCCTAACTTACTGTAACAAGAGAGTCCTGGAAAGGCGTCTTTGTGGCTGTCAACGTAGTGTGAATGTATCTCTGGTGCACTTAAATTCTTTTATAACTCTCCAGCTTTTTATGTGATAGTATTGCAGGAAAGACTGAGTCCATCTTGGGTTGGATGTTTTCTGAGGTTCTTGTGGAAATCAGTGTCAGAGGTAATCAGTAGTTTTGCACGCTAAGGGAGAGTAATTATTCTAAAATATAAAAATAGCTATGGGAGCCTTGTGAGGTTTTTGAATATGTTCCAAAGCTTGCAGATCAAATGTCTTCAATTTGTAGGCAGAAGAATATCTAGGGAAGAAGGGATCTGCTGTTCTTTTAGCTTATTTCTTGAGTAGTTATATTTGGGTTTCTTCTCAAGAGTCTTAAGCCTACGAATGTAATTTGTGGTCTGCTACTCATACTGGGTGTTTTGTTTCACACTCACTGATTATAAAGATTCAGTGGCCAAATTCTGTTTCCATGATGTCTGCACAAGTCTTCTTATTCTCCTGGAAGTGGGGGGAAGTAAAAATATCCTCTTATAGACTGGAGTAATATTGATGAGGAGTATTAAGGAAGATATGCTTCAACTGCTGTCACTTATATAATTCTTTTCGCATATTGAAAAAAAAAAGGCTCTGATCTCTAAACTGTTAAATACATATTTTTCTCAATAGTTAAATTCACATGAAAATAGGGGCAAAATAATATTTTTCTAGTAGAATGAATGTTTGAGAAAGGTACTAATTCTAAAACTTTCAATTGTGATCTTGGAAGAATCAGGCAATGTAGTACTGAATGCATAACTGGAAAACTTCTAAAATTTCTTTTTGTTAATGAAGTTAAAATTCCCACAGAAATGTTTCTCTTCTGAGCTCCTGAAATGTAGTAAAAGTTTTGGCAAGTTTTCCCATGTATTAACCTCTTAAAAACCATATGGCAATCTATTAAAACAAGGATTGTGAACGGGGCTGTAAGCGAAGGTTCACACTGAAATTCACAGAGGGCATTGCAGAGCCACCTACCTGGTGTCAGTTAAGATAAAGCAGACAAACTGGTAAAAAAGAGAAATTTCCCTTTTCTGCAGTAAAAATTTCTAAAATTAAAACTTAGTCATTTTGGCTTCATTTAACCTGTAACACACTGTGATAGATGTTAGTAAGATACAGAGTATGGCAATTCAGCTTTCTTTATTTCAAATATAGCCTAGATTAGGTGAAATAAGTTAGCTAAAAAAAAATCCAGACATCTCTGGACTAGCAGGGTCAGTGCTTTTAAACGCTGGGATGTAAGAGAATTACACTACTGAAGAAGCCTGTTTTGCCTGCATCATTGTTTTCTGTGTTACTTTGTCAGAAAATAACAGTATCACTATTGTTATTAGTATCTAACTGCAGAGTAGATGATATTGCCGAAACAATTCCAGATGTATAGATGATAGAGTGTATGAAGAGGTTAATTATTAAAATGTACAGAGATATTTTAATGATTGCAGAGTGCTTTATGAATAAAGGTTTTTTGGCTTTGGTGAGGACCTAAGACACTGCAGGGATTTTACTGAGTCTACCTTCTCAAAAGAAGAGTGTCTTTACAACACATGGGTGAAGGAAACAGCACCTATCTTTCCATGCAACATCTATCCCCACGGTTAGAATACATCTGTGTTGTGAACAAATGGATTTCAGATCTGTCTTTTTGTACTGAGACAAATTTGACTAAAACATCAGTCTTCTCAGAAAACCATGCCAAAAACTGGGCAATTATGGGTTCTTTTCAGTGCTTAGCTGTTTAGAGATGAACCATATTGAGTTGATACGCATCAAATGGTGACATGTTTCCACACATAATTCAGAGTATTTAATGTCTAGAGCCACCTTGAAGGGTATGTTGATTTGCGTGTGCTTCAGAAACACAGGGAAAGGATTAATACATGCTTTGATAATACAATGCATATATAATATAAGCATAAATCATAGAATCGTAGAATAGTCTGAGTTGGAAGGACCCAGAAAGATCATCAAAGGTCAATGCCTGGTGTCCCTTCACAGGACACCCCCAAGAGTCACACTATGTACCTGAGAGTGATGTCCAAACACTTCTTGAGCTCTGTCAGGCTTGGTGCTGTGACCACTTCCCTGGGGAGCCTGTTCCAGTGCCCAGCCACCCTCTGGGGGAAGAACCTTTTTCTAACATCCAACCTAAACCTCCCCTGACACAGCTTCAGGCCATTCCCTTTGATCCTGTCACTGGACACTTCACTAGTGAGGAAGCTGTAGGCTGCTGTGAGGTCTCCCCTCAGCATCTTCTTCTCCAGGCTGAACAAGTAGAGCGGGACAATCCCCTTCCTTGCCTGGCTGGTGATGCTGTGCCTGATCCTCCCCAGGACACAGCTGGCGCTCCTGGCTGCCAGGGCACTGCTGACTCATATCCAGCTCCCCGTAGACCATTGACTTACCATTTCTCGAAATAAATACCCTGATTTTCCTCATCCCTGATGACTGTGTTAAGTATTAAAAAAATGAAGGTCATTTGTTTTCACTTCTCTAATCAAAGTCAAAATGATTACGTTTGTTTCCGTTCCTGTGAATCCCAAGTAAAGATAACATCTTCTTCTAGACTCAGTTGTGGATTCTTAGTGATTTTGACAGGATAGACCTGGGCATCTCCCAAACCTTAATATTTCCTGAAAAGCTGCTCTGTTTGCTATTTTGTGGAAATGGATATTTAATTTACTTTATACCTGATTGTTGCTCCTAATTGTTGTGTTGCAGCAAATATCCGACTGCTCCTCTAGACATTCAATGGCTGAATTTTGCCATTTTTTGCCAATTTTTTTATTTACTAATTTTGCAAAATTGCGTTTAAGTTCTAATGGCGATAGTAGTCTTTTGAGTGCAGTTTTCATACTGAGTGTCTTTTAGAATACCTCCACTCAAATCTGAATCTTTGCATAGTTACACGGATACACATTCTCAAAAAATACCTTATGTGAAAACTTAACTGTTCCGGATATGTACTGAACCATATTGAGGGGCGAATGTAATGAAATCAAAAAGGTCTGATTGTATGTGGATGTTAGATTTGGGGTTTTTTCACATATTTAGGTAGACAGGCATCAAACTGTCTCTAATCTCCAGATGATATTAGAAATAATAAAAATGCATGAAGAATCTTTTAAACTGTGAAAAAGTAGTAAAACCCTCTTGGAACAGTTATTGTGTTCCAACTTATTTGACTGTAATAGGAAATACATAAATATATCCAAGGACAAAACCCTACCTTTGAGGTTTGAAAGCTTGATGATGCTGTACTTTTTTGGACACAAAAGGTGTTAAATAGTTTCGGAGACCTGAATGGACCTGTAATGAATCTCAGTAATGAAGAAGTTACTCAGAATGAATGGAGATAATTAACAGATTGAAGTTCTGCAAGCAACAAGTAATTGGATTATTAGTGGATAATTTGTTTCCAGAGACATTTTTACTATCTGGTCAAATGCTATATTTCGTTCTTATCTTTTTATTCAAAAGAAAATTGTCTTCAAATCTTGGATTATCCCCAGTGCGATCTTGGATATTAAGTTACTAGAGGAGAAAGGTACCATTTAAAAATATCCTTTTTAGCAGTTGTCCACAAGTGTCATTTTAATTTTAAATAGCAATTGTTTCTATTTTGTTATGACAGTTGTACTGTCGAGATCCCATAGGGGTTGATAGAAGGATTCGCTCTTTATTCTTTTGGATAATGCACATACTATTAGTAGTGATGGTCTTAAGTAAGGGACTATGGTAAACTCATCAGAAAGGCCCATAGGCAAACTGTATAGAACTTCACAGGATCAAACAAAACTGATGGGCAGATGATAGATTTGAAATCAATAGGGCTCATTGAACCTGCATTTGCACATGTTGCTGGACTCTGGTATAAAGTAACCCTGGCCATCGTGGACAGTCTGATACAAACCTGGCCTGTATTTCCTTCCTTCATACACAGTAGAATTGGGGGTTCTTTTCAATCCTATAATCTTTCCTATAAAATGTCTTCTGTTCCTCTCTCAAGAGCTGACATTGCTGCTCTTTCCCTTCCCTGTATGTTTGGCCCCCCATTCGGATAGTATTAGTATTTCATAGAAGATTTACCTTCCACCAAGTACAATATGCGTTCTTCTGCATTCCATCATTTGCACATATATTTTTGTTTCTTGCCTTCTTTCCTATCTGGGTGATTTTTAAATAGCCCAACAACGATTAAAAATGATTTTTAAAATACATGTAGTCAGTGGCTCTGGACAACTTAATTTGATGGTTTTTTCTCCAAGATTAATGTTAGTGTCAATTGTATTTTTTTCTCCTTAGGAATTGTTTTGATGGCTCTGTCACTTGGTAATCCATGGTCCTTGAAAGCAAACCAAAGTACATTGCTTTTCTGTGCACTAAGTCAACAATCCAGTCAACTAGAACAGGCAAAATGGAACACACAACCTAATAACATTTACATTGATTGGATGTGAACTTCAGTTACTGCAAGCTAGCTGTCTAGAAGGATTGGGAATTTGGTGGCTATTCATTTGTGTTTTTGTTTAGGAGAGAGAGAAAATAGTGTGAAGATGGTGTGGTTTTGTATTGATGATGGGTACTTAGAATAAGCTTCTCTGATTTCTTCTCCAGGGGTGCTTAAAATTCCCTTGTCTTGGCAAAATAAGTACAATTCCATTTGGAATGGGACAGTAGGAATTTCCTTTTAGTCTGATGAAGACAGACAATTCTCTATTTTTATATTATGAAGTGTGTCATCTCTGACAACATGTCACATAACCTGATTGCCACTTACTGATCGGAAGAGCTTGTTCTCTTTCACCTTTTATCATCTCCAAATAAGAGCATTTGACAGAAAGATATGAAAAGTAAATATTTTTCACCATTATATGGAATTTCTTTTTAGCCACAGAAATCCAATTAAGTTCACACAATCATGTCCTCCAACATTAAAAAAATGGAGTCAGGGATAATACTAGTTAAACATTGGCTGTGTTTAATCAAAATTTGAAAGGATCTTGTTGGACCAAGGCCTGACTTGTTAAAGTTTGGTGCTATGCTTGTCACTAAGAAGAGCAGTGAATTATATTTTGTGTTTTATGATTCATTTACTCTGGGTTATTGCAAATCCATGTTTCTTTTTGCAGGCATCAGGAGATGTACATATCTTCTCTGACAGTGATGGTTAGAAGCATCCCATGACCCCGAAGACTATTTTCTATACTGATCTGTATTATTGCAGTTTCAGGCTCCAATGTACATGTTGTCTATAGCTTAATATCTATTCAGTAAATTTTCTTTCTTTACTGTTTTGGAGGCTTTCTTCTTTGCCCTCCACAAACTCTTTCCTTAATTTGTTAAAGAGCTTTTAAGAGGCAGCATTTTTTATTAAGTGCAGACATTGATTGAAAAATTCTGGTTAAAAAGAAAGTAAAAGTTGGTGACTTAATAATCTAGATCCCACCTTTCCCAGTAGGTCATGATGTCAAGTCATCCCTTTCAAGTATCCCTGTGGCTACAGAGGACAGGGTGTTAGAACTATATTATCACCAAAGACATTTGATATTTTAAATGGTGATATTGCATCAGAAGTATTCTCCATGCCTTAAGCATGAACAAATCCCGCGTAATATTACTTAGCTAAAAGAGGTGATTGAATTCAGCATTGAGCAATGAGGCAATCTGCAGAGTTTCCATCATCATCCTATGGAAAATTACTAGTTATAAATTTAATAGGGGTGGCAAATTTGTATTGGACTTAATTTTTATAGAAGCACATTGATAATTATTACACCAAATATAAATGGATAGATGAAAAGAAAAGGACATACTGTGTCATTATTTGAGGCTTTATGATTAAGTTCATAAGGTAGCTTGGCAAGGTACATAAAAATGGTCATTGTTCCCCCTTACTGTCATAGTGAACAGTTTATCAAATGAATATCCATGCTCTGGATGATATAATGGGTTGATTGAATTCTCTTCTGCTTTGGTTGAAAACTGTCACTCTGATTGCACAAACTTTACAGGATAGCATGCAACTGCTAAGCAAATGTCTTTTTGGTTGGATCAATTCAGAAACGTAAAAATAGGCTGCAAATCGACTGACTTGGCCAGTGAAAATGAATGCATAGGCCATGGTGTGAAAAAGTTAAACTTTAAGCTTCAAAACAAATATGAAAGCAAGGAAAGGTACTTTTGGAGAAAATGAACTGAAGAAAATATGGTTTTAAGAGTCTACTTACATTCCATTAGCACAATTTCTGATGCTTTTTGCACTTTTAGTATTGCTCTGTGTAGGCATCCTAGCAAAAAAAACCCAAAAACAACAGGAACCAAACATGATTAATATAATGGCAATCTTGAAATGACATATGGGTTCAGGGCAACAGAGATAAAGGGGAGTCTGGGCTTAGTGTACTGGGCAAGCCCACTGAGAAGTCCATTATCACATGAGAAGACTGCAAAACATGGCTTAAACTGCATTGAAAAGGAGTGGCACAGTATTACTGCCCAGGGCCTTCTTTTTACCAGCTGTGGTTTCATACTGAAGTGCTTTATGGAGATAGAAGACATTGAAACAAAATGCAAAAAATGAAATATTTATTTCAAAATTTTGACACAGAGATTAAATGAACTGGAAGCATAATTCATTGGTGGAATTCTTGGGGTAACTGTAATCCAAAGCCTGAGAAGTTACTCATCTCTGAGCACACATATGAGAAATCTGACATTAATGAAACTCGATGGTGTGATTCGTATGACTAGAATGATAGCATCAGTGGTGATGTGCTGTGTTAGAGGATGAAAAGAATCAGGAGATATTTTATGCAAAAGGAACTCTTTCTGTGTGAGGCTGAAAGATGATGACCGTCTCCCTAAGGACGTATTTATTATTTTAGAAAGAAAGAAAATGACACACCTCTGTTATCACAGGGCACTTTAATCTGAGAGGCTTGCTAGAATATTTACCAATAGTTAAATATTGCTAGAATTTCTAAAAATTATAGGCTACATATTCATCAGTCAAAAGAGGCTGTCCAAGGTGTAGGAAAAGCTTTTCGTTAGGTATGATTTCATTATGGAAAAGAACTGTGAGCTAAATAATATAGAGAAAAAGTACCAGAGAGGAAAATGCAAAAGGCTTGTGGGATAAGACCATTTTACTATATATAAGAAAAAAGTTGAAAAGACTCGTATTTTTTAAACTATATGTTGGTTAAGAGTAGAAATGGAAGGAAATGGATAACAAACCAAGAAAAAAGGAAAATTACAGCATTTAATGTAATAGAACTGCCTCGCAGAAAAAGGATAAACGGAAGGAAAAATCCCCCCTCGATGACAGATCTTTGAGAAACTGGTTAAGAGTAAAGAATTTTCACAGTTTTACTAGTAGAGTATAATACTACTTTTTAATTTAGAGGGAAAAATAACAAAAAATCGATGTAGCACACATCAAAGAGCAAGGTAATAAGTCTGAAAAATATACCACCAACTGAGTTGCTGTATTTTCAGAGAGAACACAAAGATATTTCTCATTGCCTATGTACTATTTAATATCCATGGCTTGGAAGAGGCACACCAAATCATAGGTGGCAAAGTTTGAAAGGGATATAGAAGTTTGTGAAGTAGTAATAAGAAAGACGTGTCCCTGGAACAAACCCATCTGGAGCCTTTCTTTGTTGGCATAACTAAATGAAATATTTTATTGTTACCAGATGGAAAGGAGTTTGTAAAGGACAGGAATGTAAGCAGTGTTTTCCAGGCAGGGGACCCTAAACTGAGACTCACAGGCCTTCCTCCAAAACTATACTTGGGAGAACTAATGCATATCAGTATGTTTAGATAAAGTACGTACAAGAAATTTGTATTTGTGTATGTTGCTGCCATGACTACTATTGGTATATTTTGTCCAATTTTTGTGCTCTGGCTGGGAATAATAATGAAAATTGGAAAAAGTTCGAATCAAACATACCTGTTGTGTAACTGCTGGTTAGAGAATGTTCTCTTAGGGATTGATGCCCTGGATTGTGCTAATTCCAGTTGAGGATTTGCTATTGACTTCCTTCTTATTTTACTTAGTCTGTTTTCTCAGTCATTACAGTCCTGTGTTGGAGACCAGAGATGACTACAGACAGTCGTGGAAACATAGATTGTGTGGTTAAAATATGACAGTGGCAATAGTTTGGCATTTGAATAGATCATTGGCTTTGATTGATAATTTAACTTTTTTTATTGTGATTTGCTCTCTGTCTTTGAGCATGACACTTGTCTAAGTAATACATGTGTGTTTAACTGTACGCACTTCTCACTGTTTTACCATGTTTACCAGAAAATTTTCCTTTTTTTAGATTTCTAGTGAGAAAAAAGTGAGAACATGATAAATGCTCTATTAGGTGGGACTGAAGGTCTGTCTAGCCCACTATTCTTCCCCCAGCAGTGACAACAGCAGATTTTACTTTGTCAGGAACTGTGGTGGTAGGACGAGACAAGAAATATGCTAAAAGAGAGAAAAGCCCTTCCCATATGCTTTCCCCATGTCCTCCCTCTGTTCCCTCACACTTTGCTCACCTCTCTCAGCTCTCCTCCTACTCTGTCTTCACCACAAAATTTTGCAACCCAAAATTTTTAGCTTGTTGGAAAATTAAATTTTGCTCTTGGTGCTGCTAGCATTTTTGGGCTGTCTTTGTTTTAATATGAATATGTAAGAAACTGACTGATGCTTAAAATACTAAACTGTATATTAAAATCACAAATACTTTGATAAATAGCAATGAATCCCCAAAGTGAGCCTGATAAAGGCTGTTTTGATGTAAATCCCAAAAGCGAGCCTCACACTTAGTTTTGATGGCACATTCTGCTGCAATGACACATATAAAAAGGAGAGAAGCTTTTCCCAAATGAGGCATTGTTAACTAAAGGGTAGCAGTGGGGAGCAAAACAAAAAACAACACAAGTCCACCTAGGATGTCTGCAATAGTGTAACTGAAGAGGGTCTTTCTTCTCCAATATTTAAAATAGAACAAATTTCTCCAGTTTATGTGACATGATCTTTTTGCAAGAAAGCAGAAAAGCAAAACTGCTTAGATAAGATTTGAGTTGAACAAGATAAAATCACATCAAGATGCAATCTACTGCTGAATCAAAATTGGGCAATAATAAGTAGTGCTGGACAATTATAACAGAGAAGTATTTCGGAACATTCATTTTCAGTTAAAGAATGAATTTACTTTGCAAACCTCTCTTTAATTTCATGGTCATTTCTGTAAGCCAAGTTTATCGTTCTACAAGTACGCATATTGGTTTGTGTTTGTATTTGTATTTGAATGATGTGCAGATTCATTTTTCATAAAACTTGCCAGATCACATTACAATTTCTCATGGTCAAGGAAAACACAGCTTGAGACATTATGGCGCTCATTAATTGGTTCAACGCTTCTTAAAAATCTTTCAGGCACTTCCAAAATGTTAATTTCTATGGACTTCTGTGATTTTGTCATGACCTGCTCTATCTGTGGTGAAAACATAGCATCAGTTTTGGTGTGCACATGAGCAGTTGCAGAAAGTTTTGAATTCTAGAAAGAGGTAAGAAGCTTTTTTCTATTCATCTAAAATAAAGCCAAAGTGATGGAAAGAATTGTCTAATAATTCATGGCTTTCTAACATACCAAGAAATTGAACCTTTGGAGAGTGAAGTCTAAACACTGTAAGTTTAGACTGGAAGTGAGGTCTATATTTTCTAACTGTTGCAGTAAAAGAGTGTAAACCTGCATTCTTCACTCAAGGCTTGGTATTTCATGCCTCACGCAGGAATTATTGGGTGAGCCTTGTTGACTTTGTGGTATGCACTGTGGCAGTAGATCTAAGCCTTCTGATCATAGAAGCAATAAAACGGTCACCCAATCCACCAAAACCTCACAAGTCATTTAGACTACTCATATGTGTGAAACCAAGGCTTCAGCGTTCTGCTGTTTTCTTCCTCAGGCTCAGATCTATCATTTGAAGACAGTGCTCTCAGTCTGCTCAAGAGCAGTGAGCACGCTTTCCCAAGCTGGCACAGCTTTTGTTCCTTTTTGTGTTTGAATGATGGTACAAGCCACATGTAACACAGGAGTGGTGAGCCAAAAGAACATGATGTTTTTAACTGGGGGAGTAATGCTGACACGGTAGGGCAAAAAACCTGAAACACATGGAAGTTGCAGTAAATACTTATCAAATATGTAGTAAAAAGGAACATCTCCTTTGTTTGTCAATGCTTGCTTGCTCTTCTAGGCTGCTTCATTTCTGATGTTCAAGAGAATCTCTCTTCAAAGATACTTAAGACAAGAATACACTTTCCAGCATCTAAGGAATGGAAAAAAACAGTGAATAATCAGGATATATTTGTGTTGCTCCTCAAATCAAAGGGAAATTGGAAAGCATTAATAAAAAAGGCACCCTGAATAGCTAAACCTGTATTAATACCAGAGGGATGACAGGATGATTTAAAACATAGTTACAATTAATTTTGAAGTGTTCAAAGAGGTAATCTCTGTAACTGGAGGTGATCCTTCCTGAACTTTTACATTATTTTTATTTGTATTTTTCAGGGTCATAAGAATGTGATTATCTCTCGCGAATTAAAACAACTATATGCAAATAAAATACTTCTTATACTGAAGGCAGACCTAACAGACTTGCCTAGAGAGAGTGCGATTTTCATTTTTAACTACCATGAAGCAAGTGAAAGAGGGATGTTATTGGATCAGTGTAAGATATTGAAAATGACCATTTTTCTGCTGAAGTTCATGTTCACTAGGACTGAATACCTCTTCTTCAGACCTCTAGAAATTGCCATGGATGATACTCACATAGATTAACCATTTAACTGGGTCAATGGGTGGATTTTTGGATATTCGCAGTGGCTACAAATACAAGATGGAGGTCACAAATCCTAATAACAGACCCAAGAAGCACACATATATTGAGCAACATTAAGATGAATTTACCTTCTTTTTGTGGTCTTAGAAAACAGTTGAAAAATTCTAATAACGCCGCTTGTTTCTTTGAAACAAAGAATAAGTTTGGGAAGGGGAGTAAGACAGTATTCCTATTTTTATACTAATTTTGTCAGTCATGATGAAGAGCTTCAGCCTGTTGGATTCCAAGTCACGGATGGTAACTTCACTGCAAGAAAACCACAAAGCAGGGAATGTACCTGTTCTGCCAAACTGATGTTGGAATGACTTGTTAACTAAAGGTCCTAGGAGACAAAAGTTTGCTGAACATTAGTATTCACCTTCCCCACAGTCAAAAAGCAGTCATCCAGCTATGATTCCCAGACTTTCAAGCCTGTCTCCTGCCTCCTGCCCTCCCTTTTTATCATATATCAATGGGTTTCATGTTTCAGATCTGAATGTTAATTAATTATTAAAAATGTAATTATGAGTACATATTTACACTTCAAAGTTTGAATGTGAGCTGTTTACTATTCACAAATATGATCAGTTTAGCAAAAAAACTTAGGTCCATTTCTTCTGCCTCTTCATAGGAATTTTTTCTTGTGAATCTCTGTAAATCTCATACACAAATGTAAAAATAGATTAAGCTATCCTCTAGATCACATCAAATTATTAATTGGGAATAGAGATGATTAAGAGGAAAAATAATGGAAGTCATTTCACCCTACTTGGTTTTCTTGGTGTTTCAAAGGTGGCAACTCTGATTCAGTTTAATTCTTTTTTCACTCATGCTTGAAGTGGTCTTTACACTGTAGATTATCTATGCATCGTATACCATTCCAAAATGTGATTTAATTTCCAGAGTGTTTAATTTCCAATTTTGTAAGGATTTTCATAGCTTTAATGTCTATCTGTATAAAAGATATATAAACCTGGAGCTCGGTTTTTAGGGAGAATGAAACATTTAACTTCTATATATTCCCTTGAAAATCCATCTCTCACAATCTCACCCTCCCCCATCCTTTTAAAATTTGTATTACCAACTATATAAACCTTCAATTTTTAATTTTTTCTTAAAGCCTGAATTTTGGCCTTAATGATATCTTTTGGTATTGACTGCTGCAAGTGGACTAGACATTATGCACAATCTTTTCATATGTTTTTATCTCTTCTTTAAAACACTCAAAACAATTAAAGATTTTTAAAGCTGACTACTTAAATTTTATTTTACAGAATATTTATTCTTCAGAAGCAGAGAAGTAGTTTAATTTTTAAAATAATTATTTATTTTATTTTTTATGTATATATATTCTACCAGGAATTTGTGTTTCAGAAACTGTGCACATGTTAAGAAATAACATCAGACATACACACTGTTCAATTGAATACATCTTCCTTTACAGGACTATTTTATACTTCCTCAGCAAGAATATTATTTTATATTCCTGTTACCAGAATTTTTTTCTGTAAAATCAATGCTCTTGAGTGACTCAGATGTCACAAAATCCTGTCAACGACACAAATAATTAAAATTTCTTGCTTCAGTAATAATTCCTTTAAATATTTTTAGACTATTAGTATCTGAAACATCAAGACATTTGTAAAGTCGCATTGGCAAAGATTTTTGTAGAGAGCATCTCCAGGTTTATCTTAGCCAACACTGATCACTTTTGGAGTATTTTGCAGAGAAAAACATCTTCAGGTCTCATTTTAGCCAACAATAATCCTCTTGGCTCTGAAGCCCAGAGTGTAGCAGTCTGTATTACTGCTGCTTCAGTCCCCAAAAACATCTCACAGGAAGTCAAGCAATCATGAGTTTCTTCAGAGAGGACAAACATTAAATTTTGAAGGCACTGAATTGTCAGGACAGTTCCTCTTTTCCTCATTTATGATATGTGTCTACACAAGATGCACAAAAGTTTCTGCTTCTTTCAGGTGTTTGTTGATGGATATGTGAAATGACAAACTCAAGTATTTGATTTTATAGACATATGAAAAGTTTTGAGTAAGAAAAAGATAATAAAAGAGACAAGGAATATATATCCCCAAAATTAAAATATATTATAGGAGATTAACAGATACAAACTACAATTTTACATCCTTCTTATCTTAATTAGGCAAAACCTCCACTGAGATCAAACCATTGTAACATTAAATCACTTGGTTACACATGGCTCATTCCATTTTACTACTATTGTTTTCCAGGGAAAAAAAGGTCTCTCAGCCTCAAATTTTAGTGATGTGTTTTGATTCTGTATTTGTACAAAAAAAAATGCATTCCTGAATGAATTTAGGAGATTGATTCACTAGATTTCAGAAACTACAGGTTACTTCCTTCTCTCAGGCACCAAAACAGTGTGACCACACGGAGGTAACAGTCTCCCATATATTCTTGTTTGTTAATATTTCTGGGTTTTATACAGTAGGTGAAAACATGTAGCCAGATTCCTGCCTTTCTCCTTCTTGTTCACACAAAACTATTTATTTGGTAAAATGGGTGTTCATAGTAAGGAAGAATTGTGTAGAGGTTTTCAAGGATTTATTTCTTGCTGGTAGCTCAACTGACTTTCTGAAATTAAAATGTGGACTTTTTCTATCTCTGTGTACTCTTCCTTCAGGTCCATGGTAGCTGCATGTGACACAATTTAGAAAACAGATGTATGTTAATGATAAATATCTCATTTGGGACTCAGAATGGACCTTTGAATGTTCTGCAGTAGGTGTTTAGTATAGGATTGTGGTCTTCTTAATATTTGGAAAATTATTCTGTAAAAAAAAAGCTAAAAGTATATATTTTTGTCTTAGAAACACCTTGTTCTGTGTTTATTATCCTGGAAAGCTGCTGAGTAGCACAAGCAATCCTGCTGAGTTTTGTGCTTACCAGAAATGATTGGAAAAGGCCTGGGATGGTCCATTTGGGTTGTAAATGTGAAAAAGAAAGTTGCCTAATTCTAATAAAAGTTCAGCTTTGAAAAAAACAATTTGCAAAGAGCACAGGGATTATGTTATACTTAGGTAGATACTCACTGATGCAGGGAGCAGGCTGAAAGTCTTCCAAATATGCTGCTTCATTGGCTGCAGAGTCATTTCCCCGTTCTCCTTGGTTCAATGGTTATTTAAATATTTTCTAGAAAGTAGAAGAGTTTCAATGGAAGTGACACTTCTCAGTAAGTGTAAAAGCTTATATCTGCTAATGTTCTGACCTAGTTGAGCATTTAGGAGGCAGCAGGATTGCTGCCTTTTTATAGGCTATGTATAGCTTAGGTGTCTAGCTCCAGTAAAGACATGGCCATGAGTAATAACTAGCAGAAAGTGTCTCAGTGCTTGAGAAAGGGAGGCAAAGAACTGTTATTTTTCTTGGTATTTTGTGCTAGGGAACTATTCCTGTGACTTCCTGAGTTGTAGAAATCCTTTTTTTTTGGGGGGGAGGGGGGCTTTTTGGTTTGGTTTGGTTTGGTTTGGGTTTTTTTAGTTAAGTCACTCCATGCCTTGTATGGGGATCCTGGGGGTCGACCTTGGAAGTGTGAATACCCCGGCAGGGTGGCAGGTGAGAAATAGGAAGTGAAAGTTGTTGATATTCTAGTTTGATGTGACAGGAGAGAATGTCAAGTTCATTTCTGAACCTGAAATGTCCTTCTACAAGTGTATAATGCACACATAAGCACATCATAAATTTTACAAGTTGAAGAAAATGTAAACGCTATAAGGAATGGTGACACAGACTCTCATCAGAACCTAATGCAATTAAAGATCTGCCCACAGTGTTGTGCACATGGTTAATGAATCAATTATAAACAGTAGGAGCCTATTCTCTCAAGGCACAGATGTAATTTCTGCTGACTCTAAACGATTTTTCAAATCATAAGTCATTTACATATCTAAAGTAAAACAGAGATAATGTAAAAAATTAAGCAGAGATAATGTAAAATATTAAGTAGGACTCTTAAAGGTAGACCATTCCTTTCCTTTTTCTGTTCCTTTGATTTGTAAAAGTGCTAAGTATCTTCCATCTTACTGTGTATGAATGGTATTTAACAGCAACAGAAATTCATTTGTGTCAGGAAAGATACCTAGTGTTGACTATGTGTGTCATATTATATATGAGCTTTCTTTTCCCATTAATGTTTTGGTTGTCTGCATCAAGGACTTGCAATGGACAAGAGCAAACGGTTGATACTGAAAATGGGTCAGAGTATTGTATTGTAGACAGGAGATAACTAAATAGTCATAGTGAATATTCAACATCAATTGAGTACTTTTTATAAAATCTTGTTTGAGAACATACTTTTGTTATTGATGTAGCAATTTACACTTGTACAAAAAGGAGGACAAATTTAAGGTGTAAGTTATTTCCATAGTAAGCTCTTTCCTGGCACTTCTATATGTCTAGAAGTATCTTCAGACTATAAGTAGGTGGACATTCAGATCATCTGTTATCTGGAACCTAGACGTGTGACATATGTTCTTCTCTAGAAATCCTATTTAAAGATTTTGGGCTCTTTCCGACATCTTCTCTTAAATCATTATTATATTATGGTTGCTGACTGTACAATAATAGTATTTTTAATAAAGATTTTTTGTGCCACAGATCGTTTTGGTCACCTATGAATATAAGACCTTATACACTGGACAACCTTTCTTCAAAATTTATGAGAATTAAAACTACCCTCCACAAATGTGCATGAATAAGACTTAACAAGAAGGCATATGGTTGAACCAGACAGTAATTCAGTATTAAATAAATATACATACACTATGTTTTACGATGTTCCAAGTTCAATGTTCAGAGTTATCTGCTGCACTCTCAGGTTCTCTTCATGTTGAACATGCTGCTTGATCTATCTTACTGCACATAACACATAACTTAGTGGGTCTAGATTTGTACTTAGTGCTCCCATGTCAAAATGAACCATGAAGGAGATGCAAGACATTTTTTTTTAAATATTGCGATCTCTTCAGAAAACCAGATAATAGCTGTCTGCTTCATTATTTATGAAAGTGTGCATTCAGGACAGTTGAAGAAATAACAGGCAAATATTCTCTCATTGTGTTGCTTATGGTTCAGTAGTCCATTAATTGCTGTCTTGCCGTCTGCCTAAGCATATGCTTAAATACCTTTCTGATTATATGTACTTTGCTGAATGAAGGCTTAAATGCATGTCCATTATAGTTGTGATAATATGCCTAATTATGTATTTTGTGTAGATTAGACTATATGTGTTTAAACAGTGCACACTAAATTTTCTTGGGAAATGGTTCTTGCATCAGCACGGATACAACTGGGTCAAGACAGAATTGGTCTGGAGAAAGGACGTGGTGGTAGCTGAAGTATAAGAATAACTTGGATGGATGTAATAATGGACAAAAAGGGGGTTATCTTATTCCTCTTTAAAAAAAAAAAAAGGATCAGGATTTTGGCAGAGCTTGTTCATGAAGCGCTGTAGAGAGCCAAAGTCAACGTTCTTTTTATGGACTTGAAAGACAGGCGGATATTGCAGGTGTTCAGAGTTTTCAAGGAAGATGGTAGAAAGTAATGTTTCATGGATGGGAGGAGGCATGCACAGGCAGGAAGGAGATGATGAACATTTATGCCTTCCAGCAGAATTAGAGAGAAGGTAAGAGTACACAGCAGCCAGGGCAGAATATCCAGCAGCTGTCAAGAGAAAGGAACAGGCAGAATTAGGAAAGGAAAAAGAATGGGAACTAAATGGAGGTCAAGACTACTGCAGTGAGTATGCAGAGGCTTCACCAGAAAGCTTTATGCAGGCAGTTTTATTTGAGTCCAGTTAAAGAAGCTAGTAAATAAAGGATAAAACTGACATAGGTGGAAATTGTAAAGGATGTATTCAACCATTTTAGTGCTAATAGGAATAGGAATAACTACACTAGTGTTTTTATTGTTTCTAAACATAAGAAAAACAAGGAGAGACACAGAGATGGAGACAGACACACAGGCAAAGGTTAAAACATGCTGTCAGTTTAACTATGTTTGTATGCTATTGTTTCCTACTAGCCTGAGAGGAGGGTATAGACCCTAAATGTCCGGTTCAGAGGCTTATATTGGAACAAACATAAAAAACCCCTTTTTTTCTTACAGTGCAAGCAGTCCTCAAATTCTTAATGTTTATTTTTCCAGTTCTGAACTATAATTTCTTTGATGTTTCCTACATGGTTTTTTTGGTCTCATATCCATTGTCACAGACTTCAGATAAAATCTGTTTATCCAACTTATTTAACTGCTAAAAGAGCCAAAGTTTGATAAAACGTGTTAATTACATTCTCTTTCAAAGCCATCTCCATTAGCTACTGTCTATTTAATTGTAGCAAATCTAAACCAATTTAGGAAGAGAGTTTTCTTCAGTCTTTAATACTCAAATAGCCACCACAAGTGCATTATGAATGTAAATACTGTATTGACTTCATGAGATGTTGGATAAAAACTTTAATTTCTTTACAGTGATGTAATTTCTGTTAAAAGTTTATACGCATACTAAATTTTAGAGCATTTTTTAATAAAAGAATTTTGTGATATATGACTAGTTGCTAAGGGAATACTGCCAATAGGAATGTAAAATACTAGGTTTCAAGTCTTTGCATATTATTCCAATAAATTTTTTTGAAATATAATGTTCCTATTAATTTTGAAAGGATATGTCTACAAACAAGTTTATGTTTTTCATGCTGAATTCAAAGAAGAAACCCCCATTTATCTTGAACCCTTACATCTAAGATGCATATATACACCTTCAACAAAATCTGAAAATACCTAAATATTACAGGATTGACTATGAGCAGTGTAAGATTGTTTTTTCTTCCGAAGTTCTCTGTATATTCATAAAGCTAACATTAGGGCCTAAAGTGATTGGATTTTCCCCCTTTTTCTATCATCTTTAAAAAGCCATGCCAAATTCTCTTTTCAGGCTACTATAATTTACTAACTTTCTGATCTATTGGCATAAATGAGAAAGGGCATGTGATTCCTGTGATCTATGGTAGTTTAAACTGTTCAGGAGAAAATGAGGTCTCTGGAATCATTAAATTAAAACTGATTTGAGCTGCTAGAAGAATCATTTTATATGTCTTTACGAGGTAGAGCAGAATTGGGATCTTTCCTAATGAGGAGATGCAAATGTGTGGGTATTTGCAACATTTAGGAACTGTGATTTTCCAACTGATAGAGGACAGTGGAGATAATATGAAGATACTATGATAAAAAATGCTGCTTAGTAGGTTTTCTGAACAAATGAGAACATCTGAAATATCAGTATTACCCAAGAGAGAGGAATGATTTTTATTGGTAGAAAATATAAATAGCAAATCAAAGTCAAACATTTTCATTATTGAGGACTAGAATAGTGGGGATGTATGGCATAAATTATCTCAATTGTCAGAGCCAGCTTGAACAGTCTTACTATCATATACTTACATGTATAATTACAAATGTGAAACTAAAATGCATTTAACACATTGCACAGACTGAGCAAATTTTTATAATGCATCAGAATACAAAATTGTAGCATGCTGATAAGAAACAATACAATCTGGAAACTGGAATATATTTATATGGGGATGAAATAGTTACTTGTTGTATCTCAGTCTCTCTTTTAGCTCCTTGCCTGATGGTATTCTGCTTCATATAGTCTTTGTGAGATTTTTAGGTATTGTAATATCTATATATGTCTATATGTTTATGAATATGGGCATATCAAGATGCATGAAGTATTTTTGGCACATACATAGAAAATTACTGAGATTTTTTTCTACATAAGTTAATCTTTCAGAGTATTTATGTCTGATTGGTCTACTTTGGTGAAGGAGAATTTATTTTTAAGGAGAATGAATGCTGCAATTTCACTACATTGCTTTGAAATCCTTTTCAATATCATTCAGACAAGAAGAATAAAATTCCTGACAAGGTTTATAAAGATGGTTCACATAGAGATAGAGATTTCAGTTTACCTAGATCCTGGTGAAAATTGCAAAAGGGCATATCCAAGTTTTTGCCTTAATCTGGTGTATTGTGTGCTTTAAATCTGACAGCATACGGCACATCATACAGCACAGAGAATTCCATAAGCAGCACCAGGGGGTACAACAAGGGATAAGCCATTAAAATCCAGAGAACTTCCAATGTATAAAATTGTTGGTGTTATACTGTATATTTGCTTCATGTTTTTACTTTGTGCTCCTTATACATGTGGTGTAGCTCAAGGGAATCTACAGCTCCCTCAGAAACACTGAGTAACACTGCAACATTTTTAAGTACAAATTAGGACTTCTGCATAGGTTTTAAAGAGGAAACATAGTCATAAGCTATCTTGCATTTTCTGTCACTGGCCTGATCAATTGCATGTCCCTGTAGGAAAATGTATTAACTAAAGCAGGAGGAGAACATCTTGCATAGTTTCATGGTTAGAGCATCTGAAAACAAAATATGTGAGCCGGGTGCTGTTTGGCCTAAGAAAAGAATGAAACCCATTCTTTGGATCCTTGGATGAGTATGCCACACATAAGTAATAAATTTCCAGCAGACTCGATCAGCAGTATAATGAGCAATGTCCTGACAGCTACTGTGCATTCTGTGAATGTATCTTAGTGTTGCATAGAGCAGCAGACTTGCACACTCCCAGGGTGTCCTGATTTTCACAGCTGTTCAATAGCTCTGAAATGCAAGCCTCTGCTTTTGTGTTTAGCAAAGATTGAGAATTTCAACTTTGAGAAACTATTTATTTCTAAATTATAACTGAGGACTGACATGTATACAATTTTATAGAAATCCACATGCATTGCAAATTTAAATAGATGTTTGATCTTTACTAGGCTTCCAGAATGTAGCTTGTCAACAAGTTCATCCTCCCATACATCTTGTGTGGTAGGTTTGTTAGCTAGTAGATATAATTTTTATCCTCTCTTATAAGTAGAGAAACTGACAGAAGAAAATGAAGTCATTGTTGTCTTTATTTTTGGGGATGCCCTGACAACAGAAAGCATACTAGGTTTATGTAAGAATATTGGATGCACAGCTTATGAAAGAATAAGCCTACCTGAAAATTGTCAAGAGCTACCCACTTTCAATCATTCCTTCTTTCTTAAGTATGTAAAAATGACAGATAAAAAATCCTTCCTACGCAGTATTAAAGGGCAATATGGTACTAAAAAAATAAGACAAAATTTATTCAGTTTTGTCATTTTTGCTTTAACCAGTATAGTTCCTGAAGGACAGAATAATTATACCCATAAGACTCACAGAGAATAGAAGTGCTGGAAATGTGCTGTAGTGGAATCAAATCAATAACTCTGAGACTACTTTGAGCTCATTTTAAATATTACTCTCAGCTCTCCCTAGATTTGAGCTATTGATTTAGAAATTTCTGTCAAGCCTTCTTTTCTGCATAATTATACCCTATACTTGTTTCCGTTGTTTGCTTGTTTGTTTTTTATAATGAAACTAGAAAATATGACTCTTGGATGAATACATAATTGAATATGAAAAGGCTTAAGTTTGATGCTCAGCTTTCCCACTTTTTCCAGGTAATTCTTGTTTTCATAAACATGAATGTAATTTGGAAAGCTATATGAGGTATCATGAATTAACTCTAGCCTTTTCGAAGAAGAACAGGTGAGGTACAGATATCTTTGCATAAATGAAGAACTTAATATAAATAATTGCTGTAGACCATCAACCGAATGTTTTCTTAAATATTTTCTTTCTATTTTGTCTAAAGAATTACACTGAAATGTAAGCAGAAATGGGTGATCAATTGTGCTAACTTGAGGCTCATTCTCTGAGGTGCTGAGTATCCTTCATTTTCATGGAAGGGAGCTGAGACAGCTTAGCATTTCACAGATATTTGCACTGAGTGGTTGGATAAATACCTTTCTTAAGAAACAGATATATTTGCAGAATTTTATCTCTACCAGAGATATTCTCAGCCGTAGAGATACAGCTTAAAATCTGGACAAATTTAGTTAAATCTGCTTAAAGCATTATAATGTACATAGACGTTTACATTCCCCACCCTGTTGCCCTCTGCTCCTGGCTTCCCTTGGAATATGAAACAGCACAATTTTCTTCGATGGTTAAATGTTCCTATTAAGTGCCTAAAGTGCATTGAGTGATAGGAAATTATGTGGTTTGCATTTACTCAGAATAAACTCCAATCTACCAATTGTTAATTCTGAAAAAATTAAGAGAAACATAACTATTACATAAATACTCATATGAACACATTTAGATGGCATATACTTCCTTTATGAATTACTATTAGACTAAAACATGGATGGTGCATGACCTATGAATGCAAAGAGAGTAGTTCTGTGAGGTGGTTGTTTTTTTCCAGGGTTGTGTGAGGAGGTTTGAAACCCAAAACTGTCATTTGCTGTGGCTTTCAGTGTTACAATATTTCACTGTTACAGTCCAAAAGCTTAGTGAAAGCTGCAACAAAAAAAAAAAAAAAAAGAGCTTTTCAGGATGCTTCTCTCTCTCTGTAAATACAACATTAGTTTCTGGGTCTTGAAGTCCTACACAGTCACATCATGGATAATCTGAATGAAGCAGCAAATCATGGAATCATCTAGTTTGGAAAACAACCTTAAGATCATCAAGTCCAACTGTAAACCTACCACTATCAAGTCCAACAAATATAAACTGTGTCCTTAAGCACCATGTCTACGTGTCTTTTAAGTTCCTCCAGGAATGGTGACTCAACCACTTCCCCAGGAAACATATTCCAATGCTTAACAATCCTTTTGGTGAAAAATTCTTTCCTAATATCCAGTTTAAACTTTCCCTGGCTCAGCTTGAGGCTGTTTCCTTTTGTACTATCACTTGTTCTTTGGGAAAGCAGACCAAAGGCAGCAGGACCTGCCTTTCCTAAAGCCGTGCTGGCTGGGCCTGACCCCCTGGATGTCCTGCACATGCCACGTGATGGCATTCAGGATGATCTGCTCTATCATCCTTCTCAGCACCAAAGTCAGACTGACAGACCTATAGTTCCCCAAATCTTCCTTCTGGCCCTTCTTGCAGGTGAACATGAATGATGGTAATAATCTTCCATGTTCTAAAGGCTCTTTTTAAACTTTTGAATCACAAAATGTTCTGCATACTTCACTGACTTACAAACTGTGTACCTGTTCTTTCTGTCCTTGAGAAAGAGCTTTTGGTTTGCACTGCACTAGACCTTCTGTTTTAATTCTTGATGAGTTATAATCTACTGAATTTTCATGCTTCAACAACACATAACAATGTGTATATATATATATATATGTATAAATAAATAAATACATTACCACTATCACTGGTCATTTGGAACCTAATATATGGCAACAGAGACAAGAGTTTTTAAAATGTTTTTAAAAAATGGCAGACATATTTAAAGTCGTGTGGAATATATACACAAATTGTAGATGTTAAAAAGGTGATGCATCACATAATTGTGGAGTTTGCTATGTTAGTATTGCCAACATGCAAGCAGTAGATATATGTTTATATCATAAAAGATGGTAAAGTGTGTTGTTAAATTTAGATAGACAACTGAAATCTAAAAACAAATGCTTTAGCACTATGTAAATTTAATTGGTCTGAATTGGACCAAAGGGTCATAGATGTTTATGCAATCCTGTTACTGCTCAATGCAGAAAATGAGGTCAAGGTTCAAGCAAAACAAGGCGGAAAACAGAATTCCTGATCTTATGGTATGCTAATAAACCCTGGATAGAAGCTCTGAACTGCAAAACAGACTAAATTTAGGCTCACTGCTTTTTTTCTAGAAATGACTGCTGCATGGTCTGTTTAGGTCCTTTTTATTCTTTGGTTGTTCTCCCCTCAGGAAAGGAATTACAGAGAAAAGGAAACAGACCAGGAGGCAGAGTGGAAAGGACTAGAAGAGGACTAGCCCATGTGTGTCAAATTGCTTTTATCGTAGGTCATGACTGAACACCAGCTACCCTCACTCTGGTCCAAACAGGCTGCCCCTTATTTAGGATAACCTCCTCCTTATTTAAGCTGAATTACTCATTTAATTCATTTGCTGTGGAAATGAAGTGAATACTGAATCCACTGAGTACATCTTTGCAGAGAAATAGTATAACTGCTGAGAATATAACACAACTCTCTAAGCGGTAAGTTTTGCTTTACTGTCAAGTTAAACTTAAAGAAACACAGTACTAAAACAATGTTAATCTCAGAGCTTTGAAAGAGTTAAATCCGCACTCAGTTGTTAAAAATATACTGAAATTTAGAATTTTATCTTTCTATATATATAAAAGGAACAAAACAGAGAAAGAATGCCTCAATGTTCATTAAAAACCAAAGTAATTATTGCTTCCTTCAAAATGGAGATAATAATGTTTTTAGTTGGGGGAAAAAAACCATAAATAAACCAGGGAGTACTTTACAAACAGTAAAGCAAATCAGTTCATTCTGATATGAACTCAGTGGCTTACCAGAAATCTTTATTGATGGTGAGGAGTTTGTGCAGGGGACTTGGCTATATTGCAGTGCTGATCTGTTCTCAGCTGTCAGTGAGATTTCAGAGTGCAGCCTTGGAACTTCTGGTGGAGTTGGAAAAAGCTGTGAGTTTCTTAATGCCTAAGTGAGGGATTTGGGGAAAGAAACAAACTTTAAAAGTGTTCTTATAAAATCTGAGTAGCATTGCAATCAGATCCTGCCACTGATGCAATCCTGGAGAACCACAATTAGTCAAAGAACTGGGAAGAGGTTAAAGAAGTTTTATAAGTTGTCATTTGCCTAAAGGCTGAAAATGCAATTATCTTAAAAATATTCTGGTGTAGATATAATAATATATATAGATATAATAGGATTCTTAAAAAATATTAACTATTAAAAATGAGACAATTGAGAAATATAGAATATATGGTGGCAAATACAAAACAACAAAAAATTATTCCAGTTTCATCAGCTATCATCCATTTAGATCCCTTGTTTTCCATTTTTCTAGCATCTTGGTACTAGTTGTTAATCCAACAATTTTGTGAATTTCCAATATAACATAAATATATCCTTTAGTAAGGAAAACCATTATTGGTTTGGTTGGGGGAGGGGTTGTCTGGTTTCGGGTTGTTTTTTTTTTTATTTTTAAGATCGTTTCTTATTCTAAAAGGAAATGTATTTTGTCCACAAGAATTACTCCTTCAAGTCATGGAAATAGCAAAATGTTTTCAATAGCTGGTTGTTACCAGTTATGAAAAAGAAATAACCCACTGTCTGTTCATGTAGTTTCAAGTCAGAAATGAAACTGCATTAAAAACGTGAATTGGTGTCAAATGTTTGAAAATTGACACTGAAACAGCATACAAAACCATTAATGGTATTTCTGGCTTTAGCAATGACACCCTTTGTATTGCAAGGAGGAAGGAAAAGAAATGTTTTCCACCTACCTAAATGTCCAGCTCACACGTAGTACAACAGAGCAAAGCACAGTACATATAATTATGACTCTCATGGCTGCTTAGCTGACATTCTCAAACACTTTTCATCTCTCTAAAAGTTATTTCACAATATCCAAAAAATGTCTTTTAATATAGCTTTAACTAAATCAACCTGGCTGTGCATGAGTTACACTTAATGATATGCTTGAGCATAAAATGCATTAATTGAAGGCTACTTTTTTGAAAACAGGATATGGCAAATTCTTTCTTATTAAATTAATATTTAAGATAGTAACACTAAACAAAGTAAACCAGTCTTTTCCAGTGTTAAATGCATGAATTGAATGATGGACTTCTTTTTATGGATTAAAGAAAAAAAAAAAAAAGTATTTTTTCAGGAACATTTTGTTTTATTCAGAGATTAAATTTTGATAAAGATTGGATAATGTGAGTTATTTGCATAAAGAACTGTTTAATCAGTTAATATAATGTGTGAATCCCTGGAAGTGTTCAGGGCCAGATTGGATGGCGCTCTGAACAACCTGATCTGGTGAAAGATGTCCCTGCTCATGGCAAGAGGGTTGGAACTGAATGAACTTTAGAGGCCCTTACAATTCTATAATTCTTTGGAAGTTCTGTGCTGTGTTAAGGTCCAATGTTTTATAATCCAATACAGGTTGTTTCAGTTTTTCAGAGTTCATGGAATATATTGCATTACTTTCTACCTTAAAACCATGGAAATACTACAAATATGTATATTGTTCGTATGTAATCAGATATAGATAAGTTATAGAAAATTATCACGTTTAGTTTTTCACTTACCTGAATTTCATATTAAGTTCACTTAAGTGATAAACAAAAAAACCCCCCATTTTTAATAAAATGTTTTGATTGACTTGATATATAATCAGTCATAAAAAATGAAATTGAATTCTGTTTGAACGTTTGAGGATACTTGACAAAAAATCATTATATGGTTTCAAGAGGTGTTTCTCTACAACAAATCTTGAAGTAAACCATATCTTGTTTTTCATTACATCATTCCCTCTCTGCATCCAAGTGATGGAGTCTTAATTCTAATGACAGAGAATAGAACCAGAACTGAATCTGGAGTAGAGTAGCAGTTGTCTGTCTTTCTTGGGGCATCTTTACAAATTATCATCTTCTCTTTTGTGTTTGTTAGTCTTTTTATTCTCAAAATTAAGACTGTGAATTAATAGATTGTACCCTTTTATTTGATTTTAAAATTTCAAAAAGTTTAAATTCAAAATTTCAAAATCATTTTCATTCAATTCTTTTACTGTATCTTCCTGATTTCTACTGGTTTCCACTGGTTATCCTCCTTGCACTGCCCAAAGTGTAGTAAAATACTGCTAGTTTTGACTAATTGTGTATTAATTTTCTTAGATTCCTGTCTGTCAGTGTTTGTGTCTCCATGTTCACCTCACGAACTTTATTAAGTGTGATAAAATATTTGCTCAAGGCTAGGTGAATAAAGAATATTGATCTTATAAATTGTTCTTCCCAAAAAGAAGAATAATATTTGTGGAAAACTTCCCAATTTTGACTTTCAAATTTAAAAGAGGGTTTGATTCAAAATAAACAAAAAGACTCTATACTGTAAATATTGCAGCCACCTAATTGCAAAAGTGCTCTGCCTCTTTAGTTCTTGGAACAGACTAAGAATCAACATCAGTGTGAGTCAATGTAGTTGTTGACAAGACCAGCAGGTCCCATTCATGTTTCAGGTTTCCTGAACAGCCACAGTATTGTTACTTGATGGAGTGGGGAAGACTCAATGTCACTGTAATGTAGGGAGCCATGCACGGTTTTATATTTGATTTTGCTCTTTACAATTCCGAACTAGATTTTCTCTGGCTTAACCTAAAGCATAGTCCAGACAGACTCATCCTGAGGGTGTTTATTGATGGCATCTTGAAATACAGTGGTGGTTTTACTGACTGCTCTCTGCTGCATCTCTGCTCTGTCATCTGTGCTGCTGTGCCCTAATGAAATGCCACTGAGGCTGCAGTGCAGCACAGCCACCCCTTTGCTGCCAGAGCACCAGAATTGCATTTCTTTTGACATTCAGGGTCATAGCTGAAAAGTGTGCACTTTTACTTTGTGACTTTTTAATGTTATTGGAGTATTCTCAGAAACCTTACAATCATCTTCAGCACTCAGAATATTCTCAGAGCTGCAGCCGTATTAATGATTTACAAACACAAATGAAGATTGTTTGTAACTATCTGCATCCAAGGTGCTGATAAACCTCCAGGCAGCGAGAGGCCGTGTCTTTGTTATGCATGTACAGCTGCTGTAACAAATACATCTCTGATCCTGAGAGGTATTTTTGCCCATTACAGTACTATATGTAATAAACAGCTAAGGGTTGCATTTGCAGATGCGTAAGCAATGATCATAGGATGCAGTTCTGTTCTGCTCTCTTCTGTTTCTGTTAGTACAGCATCTAGGAAAAACAATGGGTATATGAGTCAATTTATAAAACCCTTTGTTTTCTGCAATGATATACAGAAAATATAATGAAAGATCATTCATTTTTACCTCATCCACATATCCTAATAATTTTAATAATTTTTTTTTTTTTTAAATACATGAAGGGTATAATCTGTGAACTTGAGGATTCCTTAAAGATTTCTACTACTTCTACCTCAATGTAGTTAAGTGTTTTACTTTCTGAGCAATCAAGCAGTATTTCACACAGGTAGAAATGCCGGTGCAAGTTCCAAGCAACAAAAAATCAGACCTTAAATACTCATTTTGAGCCTTCATTTTCTTTGTGCCCCTTAAACATGAGTCACTCTTGGCAGGAACAGCCAGACCTTCACGTGCACACAAATGGTATTCTGTTTTGACTGGCTATGCTTCAGTAAATGATTTATATATTAACAAAGAGTCAATGACAGACTGATTTTGGATCTAGAGCCCTGGACTGAATCCACTGCAGACTCTGGCACTGATGATTCCTGATTGCTAGTGTTCACAATGGCAGCATTGGCAGGGTACGAAACAAAAACTTATTTCTGTCTTCTGAATTGCTGTCTTCAACAGCTCATGATTTCTTCTTCAGTTGATCCCTAAATGTAGCAGATAATAAGACAGAAACTGGGGACCAATCTAAGCCAAATTATCTGAAAAACCTTTCTGTATACCTAAGAGTTAAAAGTGTGAGACTTGCTATTGTTCTTTGAAACAACACAAGACCAATGCAATGGTTACACTCCAATTATATTTTAACTTAGGTTTGTAACTGAGTTAAAATAAGTAGTTCACAGGCCTTATGCTGTCTCTCTACACAAACATGAATTTCACTTTGAGGTAGATGATTCTCTGGAAAATAAGGAGTGTACATGTATGTAACATAAAAAACATTGTAAAGGGGCATTTGTGATTGCATTATGTGTTGCATGATATGCTTCATTTATATTATTGAGAATTAGAACACTTTCATGGCATCTCTGATAGCAGCTGCAATTCATTATTAATGTTTTGCTGGAGTCTGATCTAAATCATGTATAGGCAGTCCAAAAATGTTCTCATTTTCTTTATGAGTTATATAGGCAGAATATTTTACATCTTGATGTTCAAACATTAAGAATGACAAGAAATACCTGATAATTCTGAAGACAATAACAACTTCTGATACCTCAAAAATTAGGTCTATGGAAGTGTTTCAAAACATTAAATACTACATCACATACTTTTTAGTACACACTCATAATAATGAAGCCACATATGTTGTGGTACATATCTAAGCATAAGAATCACAAAAATAGTAGACTCTAGAATAAGGAAATACCAAAAATAATCTTGTTTCATAAAAATTTGTCTTTCTCTGGGATATAGGATTTAATTTTGGTTTGCAAGTCAATTGCTAATTCCACTAACGAACTTTTATATTGAGATTTCCTTCTTTCTTTTATAGAAGAAAGCAGAAGCTGTGTGGGTGGAATACTTATGCAGAGGCCAAGAAACCCATATTCTGCTCTCTCTCTGAAAGAATTTGGACTTCCAGCTTTCAAGAGTCGGCTGTTACAAGTTCTAAGGAAATCTGAAATAGATTATATTCAAGGGGGTACATTCTGCATGTATTGTTTATGTATTATTACAACAAGTAGAACCCTTGGATAAGAGGTATAAATTCCCAAACAATTGGTACAAAAGAACAAGCAATTACATTGAAACTTGGATTTCTCTTTTCAAGAACTCATGAATCTTGTAAAATATAAAATTGTACTGTGTCAATCAACACATGCAGGTGACCAAGGGACAACACAAACACTGAAAGAGCAGAGTAAATTTATTTAATTATCTTGCTTGCTGGAGGGTCCCAAAACTGACTTTGTAGTCATGCAAAATGAAGACACAGGCACTCTCACGCTTAGTTCAATCCTAGGCAGGGCAGCAGATCAGCTCTTTGCACCCTTTCATCAAAGACCTGCACATGAATAATTTACCACTACATGTAGAATAGGTATTTAATCCAAAATTTAATTCAAACCCAAAGAAGCTATACAGCTTAGATACAACTTGTAAATACAGTAAATACTTCTGCCATACACAGTACTAAAGCCTTTGGAAAGGCCTGTGAGAGCTAGCTCTGGAGAAGAAGAGGAAACATGAAATGGTTATGAGAAAACAGGTCCAGAATTATTCTGCATCAGCCTAGAATGTCAGTTAAGAAATTTTAATGCTGAGAATGAATGAATGGCTGTACTGTGCAAAGGAAGATATTAATATCACCTAGATATTAAAGCAGGATTCCTTCTGTGGCGTTAGCAAAATAAAATATTATTTCCTTTAAGGAACTGTTTGGGCATTTCAAGGCCGTTCTCTTAGGAGAATTATTCCTATTTATTTTAAAGGGAGAAATGATGCAGAAAAAACAAATTTCTTGCCAAATATTCCATCAGACAGTGGCAGAGGCTTTAATAATAGTGGTAAAGCCAAGTGGGTTTTTTGTAAGGTGGATATCTTAATATTAGAGGCTAAGATGCAACTAGTTCTACTCTTCACTAAACATAAATGCCATAAAATTTAGTCACCAAGATTTAGATTAAATTATCAAATGGAAATAACCAAGATCTCAGGCAAATATAAACTCATCCTTCTCATTATTATTCATACCTTCTCCTCATGGAGGTGGTAGAATGTTCAGGAAGTGTAGGTGTTTGTAACTATTGTAAATATCTGTGGGTTTTTGTCTCCAGTGTGGACAGCTTTGAAGTTTTATTAAATAATCTGGCTCTGCTGATTGGCATGGGTTATTTTTTAGGGTCACATCAACAATGTGTTACTTAAAACCGGATTCTGTTTTTGAAAATAGAACATTTTACTTACTTTTTTTTTTTTTTAATTTGTTATTCCCTCATTGGGGGAAAAAAGTTTTCTTTGCCACTGTTAGCTTTTTCACTTCATCCTGTTAGTATTTCCAGATCCACATATTGTTTTATCACTAGCTCAGAGCACATGAAACTGAAGCAACCTTTGAATTAGTCTAGCAAATGTAGGTGAAAAGAAAGGAAAAGTGATGACATTGCCTGCAACAGAAGTATTTTGTGGTAAATCATTTTTATAACTTTTTATTCCAGTCAGCTCAATATTATAGCTGAGCCACCACTGAAATGACAAAAGCTCAATCATAAATTTGCAAAAGGACTTGAACGTTTTCAGGGTGAAAACTACTGCAGTGTACCAAGGCAAACAGATGTTTGTCGTGATCTGAGGCTGAAGAAAGTAACAAAACTCTCAGAATAAATAGCAAGAATTTTTGAGGTCTTAAATATTTTTTTTCCTCTCTAACGAGGATAACAAAAAGAACTAATAAAGTTCTTCAATTGTCACCCTTAGGAAAAATTTGAAAATTTCAGCTGTAGAAAGCAGAACTCTTCCAGTGGAATAATCAGTTAATTTACATAAGGCTATTCACTCAGAACACTAAAGTCTGGACTTTGTTGACATTTTACTGCAGCACCCACAAGAAAAATCAAGGAACTACAGGAAGAAATGCCAATGATTTAGTCCATGGGTTTGTTGAAGAAGAGCCTGAGATAAAGCAAAAAAGTCTTCAGACTTTGTGTTCTACTCTAAATACTACCAACTGGATCCCTTAAAATAAAGAAAAGGAGTTGAGCCACTTGTGTTGCTGTTTATTGTGCTGTAGGAACAAAGCACAACCCCTGCATCATGCATCTCCTCTTAATCTTAAGGATTTCATAAACAAGCAGCAAAGGAAACAATAAAAGCTTACAATCTTTGTGTCAAATGGGTTTGACAAGCAGAGGAAAAAGACCATTTAAGTATGTTTTTGAAGCAGACAAAGCAATCTTGGGGTTTTTTTTTACCTTGATTGTTGTATTTTTTTTCTTTGCTTTTTCAACTTAGTAGTGAAATGAAGGTCTGAAAGCAAAGGAAGTTTTTTACAGGCTTAGCAATTTTTATGGAGGATTTTTCTTACGCTTTAAAGGTCACTAGTGAAAGAATTTTGATGGTGTAAGCATCCAAATTGCGCCCCAAAGTTATTTTGTATATTTTTAAAAGGTAAGAGATTTAGCCCCAATGTTATACATGGATAAACTTTATAGCTTTGGTTGGTTATTGTAAGTTTCTCCTTGCTTTTAGTTTTGTTTTTTTTTTTTCCCCCTAAAATGTGCTTCAACTCGATTAAAGGGATTACTGTTTTTCACCTTACATCAGCCTTTATTTCTGTTGAGGGCAAATTTAAACTTGAGTGTTTAGGAATTCTTCAGGGTGGCATGTATCAATGTAAAATAGAATGAGACTCTAAAACTGTCCCATAAGCCCCAACCCCAACAATTTATACACTTAATGGCAACAGACGTCTTTGGTAATTTTTACTGAGCAGTAGATATTCATGACATGAAATCAAGAACAGTTCCTAAAATCACGTGCAGTATTAGTATTTACTTTCCCTCCATTCTCAAAAGTTACCAGTTTACTGCAGGTATCTTGGACAGTTAATTGAAACTCATGCATATATAGAACTCTAAATCCACTCTTTTTTTTCTTTTTTTTTCTTTTTTTTTTTTTTTAATAACAATCTATAATTTTTGTTTTCTTTGTTTAATTTTAACAGCAGGAGGGGAGCTGAAATGGGTATCACTGAGGTGTTTTAATGTTATGGAGAAAGAGGTGGATTCTGTGGTTTATGTTTCAGGCTCCAGATAATACACAGCTAGAGCCATGATGTTAGTCAAGACAAAACACACAGCATCCCTTAAAAAAAAGTCTTCTTTAAAAAGGTCTAGTCCTTAGCTGAGTTGTGAATAATTTAATAATTTCCTTATACAAACTCTTAATCACACACTTTTTTAACAAGAACATTTCAAGTGTTTGCAACCAGAAAACTTATTTGTGCAAAGTGTCTGTGTAGATGTGGAAGATGAAGTTAAACTTGCAAGGGCTTCCATGACTTAAAGCTGTGCAAACCTGAAGAAAATTGCTTAACTTACAAGCCTACATTGCTTAACTTACTTTCTTATCTTATTTGCAGGTAGCTGGTATCAGAACCATTTTTTCTTGCTGTATGTAAAGAACATAAAGAGGATCTACTTTTTGGAAAACAAGAGCCATCTCTCAAATCAAACAGTGAAAAAGTACAGTTATTAACATTTGGTAATGCAGCTTATGTGTCACACAGAGAAGTCTGATGGCTTTTGTGATGGCTGTGTGGTGCACCATGCAACTCTGCTCAGTTTCACATTCCTCTGCTTGGATTGGCTTTGTCTGGCAGTGTATTCCTGTGGTTTGAGTACAAGAGGGAGAGAAATATGATTTATTGTGTGCTTTTTAAGCATAAATGCATCCCCAGAAGGAGTTGATTTTGTAATTTCCAAATACGAAAGAGCTGGGAAAATGCCTCCTGGCAGCTACAGGTATTTGCAGCTTGGGTTGAAATAGGTCCAATCAATCGCCAGTTTTCTGCAGTTTTGCAAAAAACTAACTTTTTACATGAATGTCTCTGAAAAACACCAAAAGGATTCCGTAATTCATCTCTTAATTAGACGAAACTTCCCAAGAAACCTCTTTCTCTTAAATTTGGGAACTTCCAGCTTGAATTGAAGTATGAAGTCTATTTAAAAATCCTTGGGGCCCTCTTCTTAACTTAAGGCTACTCAGTTTTTGGGTTTTTTTAACTGAATGAAAAAATAAATTTACTCCTCAAAGAGAGAGATTACAAGCATCATATTTATAAGCTAAATCTTCAATTATTCTCTTTTTATTGAGGCTAGAATCTAGTATCTTGAAAAGGAATAGCATTTTTCTAAACATAAGGACTCGTTCAATCCTAGCCATTAACCCAGAGGAAAATGTGAGTACAGGAAAAAAGGATTAACTATAAATATTGGAACCTGATCATTCTTAAGCCTTAGTTTTTCTTCAAACTTGAGGGACTAAAAGAACAGCAAAATCAAGATATGGATGCATCCAGGAAAGAACATAATACATCATGGAATTGCTTAGACAAAATGTACAAGACCACATAAGGCTATTACACATTTTCTTATTTTCTTCAAGTATGAAGAAATCTTATGGATTTTAAGGCTCCGTGGACCCGGATCTTACGGGTCCATGGAGCCCTGAACCCCCTTGAGTTCTAGAGAACACAGGTGGGTTTGATTCAGTAAGGCACTGTACTCCAATTCAGTAAAAACATTAAAGCTGAACATTTTAGAATGTTTTCAGGAGAGAATTTAACATCTAGATAATTGACTGTCTTAACGGAATCTCAAAAGATTTTTTTGTTATTCCTTCTTACCAAATACCTCATGAATTAACAAAAATGCGTTCTTTTACCTCAGTTGTCTCTGAAACAAAAGTAATGTTTTATATTCAGATTTTAAATAATTTAATTGTACCCATTTTTAAATAGATGTACAAAGGTTATGCTGGAATACCTGCATTTTTCAAATTCACATTTATGTCCAGTCAAAGTCAATCATGCATTGCTAGGATAAAACTAAAGGCAGTGGGCACCAACTGAGAAATTCCTATTGCGTGGAGACATTTTCAAGAGAGCTACTGCATAATTCTCTGGATAAGTATGTGCTGAAACACTGAGGTCAACAGCAATCACTGCCTCTTACACTGTAGAAACTGAAGTTAAGGAATCACATAAGGTGTTCAGCAGAGGTCAGATTTTTAGACATTTTTTTATTTTTTCATTTGGTCAGGAAATGACCTTTTTGTAAATTTGACCTTCATGTTATTTGAATAAAATAATGCAAATTTTATCCTGTTGGTGTATAGGGATAACAACAAATTTATTTTGTTCATTCCTGTGGACATATATATTCACTTATTTCTTCCTCCACTAGTCAAAGTGTCAGGTGTTTGATCAGGAGGAGATTTCTATTTTTCACAAAAAAGAAATGAATGTTAGAGGATGGCTTTAGATGGTTTTGGTCATGTCAAAAAGATAAAGCAGCCCGTTAATCTAGCATTGTCTGATAGAAGAGAGAAAAGCTTTTAAGGGTTTTTTTTTTATTTATTTATTTCTTAAGTAACATGTATTTATTTGGAGGAATTTTTAAAAACTCGGGGGAAGGAGGCTGTACTTTTAGCTGGAATATTTCTTCGCCTGACTGAACAGAAACAAGTGTCTGCCTTTGATAACTGTGCAGACATTAGACTCTGAATATTAAAGAGGGTTGGCAGCTACAGTATAAACTGGGGCACTTGCCATTTCTGGACAAACTGTGTCATTCTTACTGGAAAGTCAGCTAGTAAATGCTCCAGCATTTTGTCTGCTGTGATTCTCTTCTGGCAAACTAGAAAATGAAGAAAAAATGAACTGAACTGGGAATTCTTTAATCTAGTTATTTTCAGGAGATGAGTTTCCAATTTAGCTTTAAATGTGTTGTTATTTAGTGGAACACCAGAGCTCAGAGGGAAGTGGTTTGCTGTACGTATAAAAAAAAAAAAATGCTGGATAAAAACACAGATAGTAGATTAAAAAAGACTGCTCTGGTCATTAAAAAGTTTCCAAATATTTGGAGAAGCAGAAAGGTAGATCAGTCTGCAGTATCTCCCCAACAATCCATATACACCCAGGCAGTATTCTGGAATGGGATATACTGCAAAACACTGCTTGCATGACTACTGCTAGGACAGGCACCACTGTGTTCCTGGAAAAGCTGCATGTCTGAGATTGCTGAGATTACTGCCCGCTCTTCGTTTAGATGCTGCACATTTTAATCCTTAGAGGAGCTGGGGTTGTTTGAAGGCAGTGTCTCTGTGCTGTGGATTGAAGCTGGCATGGAGATGGCAAACACTTGTAGCTAGGACCACAACTTGAGCCTGTTCTCACTGGTGTCAAATACAAATGATCTGTTGCCTTTGGTACTTTGAGAACTCAGCTGCTGGTCTGGAAATGCTCGTAGCTCTTACCACCCATCCACTTCAGTGAACAAAAGGGACCTGTGCTTGATTTCTCGTGCTGCGGGTGTTTTGCACACCTGCAAAGAAGCAATTTCAGCCAAACCTTTATCATTTTTAAGTGCAACATGTCTGTGACCTGATTGTGTGAAGGAGCACTTCATAGTTTTGCTATTGTGCTTTCTGTCTGTACAGGCTTAGTCTGATGTCTGTGATATGAGGGAACCTTTACTCAGCTCAAGTACCTAGCACAAAGAATTTCTGTGGAGTAAGAAATCACTAGTCTATATGGAATTTCCTGACATGTCCTAGTTAAGTTAGAACTAATATTTCACATATGCGAAATCCACGTGTGCCATTAACAGTTCTTTGAGACATTTGTTTGTTTGATAATGGGAACAATGGATTTAATGACACCTAGCTGATCTTTTAAAATTGCATTGCATATGTTCACCAGAGTTATTTGTAGAAGTACAATTAAAATCTAATTTTTATATTTGTAGTAATTCTGACCATGTTTTCTTTCTCTCCTGCTGAGCCTGATAGACCAAAATTCTACCCTATGAATAAACCTTCTTCAAGACTCCTGAAATTATTCTAAGTTACTCATCTTTACTGTCACCTTCCTACTTTCTTTCAACTTTTCCTGTCTCCTTATTTTGCTATGAGATTGTAATTATCGTATTCAGAGACATTTGCACTTCTATAACTAAGCTCTCAAAGTGCTGATCAAACATTAATAAAGCTTCACAGTGGAGCTGCTCAATATTTTGATCACCTTTTTCATGGAACACACATTTTCATCAAAACCAGGAGTGTGTTTTGATAAATTTTCCATTTAGAAAACATTCTGACAGAGATCTGAAGCAGGCGAAGCCTGCATATTTTCAAGAGTTTCACATATCTTGGAAATAGGTTTTCATTTAAATTATAATTAATAATTGAAAAAAGTGAAGCCAAATGAAGCATCTTAAAAGCATAAAAATAGAAAAATTAGATAAGGTGTGAATTGATCAAATGTTTAGTTTTGAAATATTTGCAAAATTTCAGTTCAGTGTCCTATTTGAGATCAAGGAAAGAAATGCAAAAGGGAATTGAAGTGCCTGAAAAAATCACTGAATGGTGTTGCTTTAGATACCAAATTTTGTCCTGAAAAAAATGCCAAGAGAAAAGAGAATTTATATAATCTAATGTATGCCTAATGTATAAATATTAAAATCTCAGTTCACTTACAGATATCATTGCATTGTTTTTCTGATTATACACAGGAACACATTCTGCAGTAAGCAAAAGCAGAAAATCCCAACAGCAGCATTCACTTTACTGTTTTCTTCTTGCTGTTCTAAACTATAGCTGACATTGTCTCACACCAATTAATGCCTTTAATGATTTTTAGGCTAAGAATGTGGGAATCCCTAATTTTCATTGACAAAATTAAGGTTCAGGTACATTTAACATTAATGAGTTGACTTACCGGCTCTGTAGACATTGTTTTTGTGTTTTTAACAAATTCATATATATAACACAATTAAATGCTATTGCACAGTGAGTTGTACTATTTCAGAAGCAGCAGATATGAGCGGGTGAACAAAGGCTGATTTGACCTGTATGTGCCTTGGCATCACACTACATATAAGACAAATGACATGCAGGTCTTATATAAATGAAAAATTTCAGGCAGCAGTCAAAAGAAGTCACTTACAGCTCGTTTTTGTCAGGGTCTTGGTTTGAAACTGATCTGATCTGTTTATAGACAGATGACATCAATGCTAAATGCCAAGGAAGGAGACAATACACAGTAATTAGTCCCAAAGCTATTTTCTAAGTCCTGGATAGGAAGCTTCATTCAGTAGGGTCCTGGGGGCCTATGAAAAGATGCTCAGCTCTCTGCTGGAGATGCACAAAATTCATGCTTCATAGCAGCACTCAGTATCTTCCAGATGAAGCCCATCAAGATCAGTAAGCACACTGATCCGAGTGCAGTCTGATCCAAGGTTTTAATTTAATTTCTGCTCTCCAGAATCGGGAAGTTCATCAGTAAGATCCGCTGTCATTTGGCACAATAGGATTATAGGGTCAGCAATTAGATGCTGTCATGAAGACAATATGCTTAGCATTGGCATTTCTTATTCCTTTCTCATTTAGAAATTATCTTCAGCATTTAGTTGATTTTTCTCAGCAATTACATGCACAGGCTTTAAATAATTCTTTCTTAGCTTCATCAGTGTTACAATTTCATTCAACTGATAACCCTGTGTGGGGCCAGATTACAATGAGGAACTTAAGGGAATACACTCTTGTAGTAAGTAGTCTGTGCCCATAGCTCTCTTTGTTGGATTTTTTGTTTGTTTGATTTCTGAATATTATATTCAAGTACAACAAGAGGCATAGTAATAGGACTTGCCTGTGCCAACAGTGACTTGGTCAGTTCTCTTAATCCCACAGATCTTTCCCAAATTAGTCAGTGTGAACTTCCTGCTGTGCTTCCCTTGTGGAAGTTTGCCACTCTAGACTCTGTGTTGTGCTAATCGAACCAAAGAAACATTCGATCAAGGCCTGCTCAGTAATGGCAGGCTGTTATTAAAAGCATGCAAATAACTCCTTTCTTGCTGAAACGGTCAGTATTGGGCAAACAATATACAAAATAAAGTTGTTGGGCTCCTGCGGCTGACAAATTTGCCTAGAATTGGGGAAGCATAAAAACTTCTGCTTAAAACTGCATAAAAACAGTTTTCCATGGATGTGAAATACAGAATCAAGTTTAGGAATGAGGTCTAGAAATCAGGACTTGATTTTCTTCTTTCCACTTTTCTCTCAGCCTCTGCTGTATGCTTAAAATATCAAGAATTGTTTTCATATATCTTTGAAAAGTTTTAGCTTTAGAAGGCAATTGTCTGGGGAGGAATGTCAGGTGGGTTTTGTTTCCCAAAGTGGCCATTGCTCAGTTTTTACTCAGCTAGTTCTAAATGTGTCTCTTTTCAGTATCCAATTGCCTTTTGATTTTGTTTTGAGATGTCTTGCATAATGCAGGGAGAAGTACATGCCGAACATAGCTTTCTGTGCTCCACTTCAGAGAAAGTGGAGAGTAATGTGGGAGGGAGTGAGAAGTTCTCAAAAAGCTACCAGAATCTACCTTTACCTTTCAAAATTCTTTATGTCTTGCCTAAGGAAAAAAAAAAATCTGTGTCATGCTGAGAACTGAATTTTTTTTTTTCCTCAAGCACATGTCTATTCTTTCTAAGTGCTGACCTAGCATAACTTAATTTATGAAAGCTGATGAGAATGCAATTCTTTTTAAAATTCTGGCTATTTTACTTTTTATGTTAATGTAAATGTTTCAAACAATAGTCAACATGTGATTCTGCAATTTCAAATTTTGCACTGAAACACATGAGAGTACCTGCTGGCAGAGGTGTTCCATACATAAGGCGTAACTCTTTCCTGCAATTAGCTCAGTTTTTCGTGGTGCTAATAAAATCAGTTTTATGGCTTTGATCCTCATACAGGCCATTTACTTAAGAGCTGGACTCAGTGATCCTTGTGGGTCCCTTTTAACTCAGAATATTCTGTGAACCTATGTCTGGGATGTGTGGGCTTCACTGTGCTATCCTAACAACATTGGAATTCTGACAGGGCTAACCTGGGCCCATCATACCTGTACAACATAAGAATAACCTTTGACTTCCTATCTTCTGAATACATTCCATTTCATAATGAACTTGCACCCCTGCCATTTTTTAAGTTAGCAAAACTGGCACCAGTAATGCAGCACTCAAAAATCTGCTGCATAGAAATTGAGAGGTAAAAACAATGATCTGCCAAAGTCTATTTTTTTTTTCATTTGCTGAACATGCAAATAGTTCAGTACCATGCAAAGTTATTATTGCTGCAGAAGAGATATTCCAGCATCTGGTTATTGGTATATAGAAAGGGGGTCTATACTTTTGAGAATGGAGTTTTTTTATAAAGCATTGCAACTACTGTGTTTATGGGCATTTAAAGATTCTCCAGTGTTCAATGTTTTATATTTACCGTGCTCTAGATTCAAGAGAATTTCAGACCAGTGACGAACAGCAAAATGCTTGATTAAAAATAAACCTCTTAAAATCAAAACAGTTTCTGACTTTTCTTCCTCTGCAGTTTCCAAGGAATTCTTGCAGCAGTTTGCTAGAAAGTATGATTTAGTTTTATGACTTTTTTAAAGTCATAGTTTAAAGTTTAAAATAACTCCACTTTAATGCTGGAAGTAGTTTTGTACTAGCAAAGGAAGAAATGGTTGGGAGGTTTTATGGTCTACAGATGAAATGGAAACCTTGCCCCCAAGTTCTGTTTGCAAGGAAGCAGAGAAATTGCAATCTTTAATGGCTGCAGTCTTTTGAACATTGAAAGTTTAAAAAGAGAAAGAATTATAGAAAGACCTTCTGTATCCCATAGCTCTGCAGTTCCAAAGGTAATATTTTCTCTTTTTAGATCCAACTAAAGGTAGCCTAAATTACTAGCTGTGGTCCTCCTTAGTTTTTGCTGGGACATTCTCAAACTTTTAAAATACTCTGTTTATGTTACTTTTATATAAATCTCCACAGAAGTAACAAACTGGACAGCACATCACTTACCAGCTTTTGAGAAGAGAACAATATCAATTTTATGAATCTGGCTTTTGCCTGTGCTGCAAGCTGGAATCTGGTAAGCAGGAAAACATTTATCTACTGGCCTGGATTTTAACAATAAGCTGTCACAGCTGTGGCAGCAAACTTTGGCCGTAAGAATGGTTCCCAGTCAATAAGACCCTTGAGACAGTTACACTGAAGTGTCTGGATCTGAAAAGATATTTGTATATAACTTACAATATAACCTGACAGTAAGCTGTCTCTTGTTTTCATCAGTTGGTCCTGAAAACTCCAGTTCTACCTGTTGATTTGGGCATTCATTTGTGTTTTTCCTCATGTCATCTTGTCTATGGGGAAAAAAGTTTCAATAAGAAGGCAAAGCTACAGGCTTATATGTAGGAAAAATGCAAAAAAGCAGAACAGTTTTATGTCAGACACAAAGAAAGCTTCCAGAATTAAGTATATTGGTCTCCAATAAGGTTTAAATTGCTAAAAAAGCCCAAAGATATTAACAGAATAATGAGAATTCTATCACTTTGTGAAATTAAGTGAACGTCTGAAAAAAATGAACTACATCATTCTGCTTTTTTAATATTTTTGTGATGAAAACTCTAGTATTTTGATGGCCAAGGAGAAAGAAGAGGCCAGTTATCAAAATGATACACAGAAGTTTGGAAAACACTGCCCTGCCAGAAAGATTCTCCTTTTTAAAATATCACCTTCATGGTAATAAGGAGGAAGAAAGCTTGCAGAAAAGTGTTTCATAATTTTTTGAAACCATTAATCTAGAGGATTCCAAATTTAAATCTAGATTATGATTGAAAATCTGCGACTGCCATAAGGGTTTATGGAATTTACTGTCTTGAAATTAAAATGGCAATGAAATTTTTCCAAGCTGATGGAACATTTTGGATGGAGAATTGAATAATATTACAGTGTATTTACTTAACAAATTAATAACTTTTCCTGCTTATGAAGGTATTCCCTTAGCAATTTTGAAATGTTACAAAAGATGAGAAAAGTAGAACAGTCACATAGCTTGGAGGGAGGTTAACCACGTCAAGTTTTGGTGTCTCCCTGAGGACTGGGTGAATTTTTTTTGGGTTACACTGACAGTATTAGGTTGGCATTGACCCCAGTGAGAGACTGGACAGCTGATTTGTAGGGAAGGACTTACACTGTAAATAACAAGATGGGGTGAAAGCATGCTTTGAAATTCAACACGGGAAGAAAAAGAGTAAGAGGAGAATACAGTGCTCAGTTATACAGGCTGAACTTCCTAGAAGTGTGGGAAGCAATGGAAGATGTTGAAACAAGATTTTTGTCTCTTCATGAAGCCCTAAACAATAATGTTCTGCCTCTGGACAAGGCTGGTGTGCTCCTTAGAAAGAAAAACATTTTACAACACATAAAGGAAAGGAAAAAACAACAGAAGAGTACACGAGAGAAGAGCAAGAGGAATTATTTTCAGGAATGTTTAACTACTAGAAATGGTTCAAGAGGCAGTTTGTGAGTGGAATGAGACCTCACTGAACGGGACATATGAGCAGGACACCAGGCATGAGACAGCATGGTAAATATCTGAGTTAAAATAATGAGGATAAAATAGAAATAGAACATAAAGAGAACAGATTATGTACTGGGCAAAAAAATTTTTACTATATTACCCAGACTGTGTGTTTAAGTAAAATAACATTCAAAAAGTTTGTTATTGATGTAGAAAATAAAGGATGTCAGCTAAAGTTGGCATATCAGATAATGTATCCTTTTTGAGAAAAAGGTGATAATGGCCTAAGAAAATGTAAGTCTTAAAGTAACTAGAGTAGCTAGTGAAACAAAACCGAGAATGTGTGCTTGATCTGTATTATTATCACACTAGACAGAAAAAGCACTATTAAAAAATTAAGTTGCAGGCTATGTCTCAGATACAAGAATTGTGGAAAAGCAGCTATAGCAATGGTAGAAAATCAATCATAATTCAATTTTTTGCATTCGTATGATTTTTTAGAAAGGTAGAAATTTAAACACAAAACTCTAAACCCAGGGTAAGCACATTCTAATGTTCT